>MU127421.1:1211725-1319642 GCA_014904945.1 Gyrodon lividus
GACATACTTTTAACATCTTTATATCTTCCGGACTCTTCAGTATATAAACCTGCATGTACTCTCTGATATTTCCTTAGTTCGAATATCAACTAAATCCCGTTCTTTCCTGATCCTCTTCACTCTGAACCTCCTCAGTCCTTAAGTTGACCTTAGGATTGATCTCCGACCCTCTGCTCCGAAATCAAGGAACAGAACTCATACAGGGGCACAGCACATAAGCTGAAGCCAAAGTTCCTTACAACTCTGACCCCCCTCAGGGATTCCTGCCAAACTCCGCCTTCTCCACACTCCGGACTATCCGGGAATTCCGGGATTGAACCCAGACTTGACAAACACCAAGAGAATGTGATGGCTGGAAACCCAGAACAAGCGGTGGTTTCATTATCCATCTTGATCAGGTTGTACTGTTGAATACTTGGGGATGCTACCAGGTGACAAAGATTGTCAGCATACTCTTCAGCACTGCCGGGGGGAAGTTTGCAGACATTGACATCCTGGTGGTTACTCCCAGGACATGCACAATCCCTCAGTTTGAGAAGTGCCACCAAGTAGTGATTCTGATCAGTTTTTCTTCTTCCCCTAACTCCACAATATATCTGGCAGCCATTCTTACCACAGTGCCCAACCATGCCGTTCCAGTAGACAAGTCCAGGGCCATCAGCAGTCTCAAAGAGTACATAGATATCTGACCTAATAGAGTTTGCATGAGTTGTTCAGCACATATGTTATGATACAGTGAGTGGCTCACCAAAGAACAATGTTACGGCTGGCATTCCATATTTGAAGTCCTTTCTGAAGTGCAGAAACATGGTGAAGCCCAGGAAAAAGAAAAGAGTCCATATTTTGAGGTTTTGGGTCCTGGAATAAATCCACCTGGTACAACATTGATTTTCTTGTAGCGTTTATCAGGGGACATGTTGAGAATCACCCAAATGTAGATCCAGAAATCCAACTCCTTGCTTTGATATAGCTGTGCACCATCAAGCAAAAGCATAACGACAATATCATCTTGTTTAATATCACCATCAAGGACTGCACCCAGAAAATCCCAACCCATTGCAATGTCATCAATCACAGGGATTTCACCATTTTCTCTGAGGTGTTGAAAAATCTGCTGCATACATTCATGAAGGTATCGCACTCTTTTCGCACTCTGGGGGTGGTGGAACCATGCCTGAAGCTGTGTGGCCAATGTGATGGTAGTGAATTTGCAAGCAGGAACCTTGGTGCAGCCATTTGAAGCTCAGAGCTTCTCCTGGTTCCAGCGAGATGTAGTGCATTTTAGACATGATTCAAGGAGTCCATATGGGCTGGTATATGCTAGGCAAATGTTCGGGCACATATCATTTTGAATTTTTTCAACTCCTGTGTATTCAGCAATGGTTCTTTCGACCTCAGAGATGCTGAGCATTTCAGCTTGGTCAGGATAATTGATGTGATGAGAGTGACAAACATGCTCATATGCATCCTGAGAGGAATGCTTGAGTGCCAAGTAAGTGCTGATACTGTGCTGAATTTCTGGAGTATTGATCTCAAGTGTGGCTTGGGGAGGATTATGGATTCGTTGCAAGGCCACCTCATCAAGCTTAGCAGCCACATGATCCAATGATGCATTCCTCAAAGAAACAATGTATTACATTGTTTCCCTGAGCTTGGGTAGGATGGCAGTCTCAGTAAGTTGGTCAATGTTGATGTTGGGACATAATCTGCGAGGGAGCAGGATTTCATCATGGTCAGGAGGGTTCGGTGGGTTTGAGGGGAGGGAAGGTTGACAACCACCACCTGGAGGTGGGTCATTAGGTGGTGTTGGAGGTCATTCTGGAGATGGAATGCTTGGGGGATGCTTGGGAGGTGGTGGAGTACCATGTTCAGGAGGGGGACTTGGTGGAGGATGTGTTCAGGAGGTGGTGGAGTACGATGTTCAGGAGGGGGGCTTGGGGTGTGTTCAAGGGGGGTTGGGGTGCATTTGGGAGGTGCACTGGAGGGTTGAGATGAGGGTCTAGACAAAGAGTCCAAGGTTTTTGCTTTTTTCGATGGCCAGCTGATATAAGGGAGTCCATCCCCTTCCTTCCATGCTTTGCAAGTGCACAAAGTGCTTCTTTACAATGGATCCATGTGGGCTGGTTAGACTGTGGGGGCCTGGGGTCATTGGATGGTCCAGCCTCAAGCTGGTTTCCAGTGGCACTTGCATTGGAAGAAAGGAGGTTGGCATTCTGTCCAAGTAGTCTGCCCACGTGTATATGATTTCTCTCTTCTTCCATTGGTGCCTGCCTTAAGTGCCACTTCCATGTTGAGACAGAGACTTCATGAGGCTGACCAGAGCCATATTTATGGCAGACACAGATCCTTCTTTTGCTTTCAGTCATGGTGGTTTTGATAGTAAGAGACATTCTGCATGTGTTATGTTAGTGCATGTAGTAAGATTCATGCAATGAATACATTGGCAAGTGCATGCACAGCCTGAACTGACTTGGAGAGATGGTTGATGCAGACGTTGAGGGACACACATTTGTGCATCAAGATATTTGCACAAATCTCATCTCATTTAATTATACAACAGGAAAGGAAATTATATCTAGTGATATGAAAATGGCATCTGGTGATACCTCATCCTACCTGGTGATGTCCAAAGTTCACTGAAAGTCATCTGTGTTGACAGGGTGGATCAGTGTATTTGGCAGGTTGCTTTGGCCATTTTGCACACAGTGAGGACAGCTCAGGCATGTCACCGCATAGCCTGTCTGTTTGCTGATCCTCTGCCTGTACTTGGTACACTCACGTGGTGGTCCCATGGTCAGCATGGCTGCTTGATAGCTGCTCCCCCTTGAGCAGTATGCTCAGGGGGCTGCCTAACATGCTGGGCTCATCTGGGACTTGGGGCATCTGTTTGTCATGTAGCTGGTGTGGTGTTCTGCCCACACGCTGGGACCTACACTGTGTGCATTTGTGCTATGCTGGTGGCCTGTACTTGTGCTGTTCATGTGCCTCTGGGCATCACACTCCCTCTCAAGTAGTGTGCTCAGGGATGCTTCTGTCACATTGGCAATGTTGTCTGTGGGTGTCACCACTCCAGATTTGACTGGACTGCTTGCTGGCACTGTGAGGCTTATGGTGTCCATTGTGTCATCTGCAGGACCTTTACTCAGTCCCCTTGCTGTGCTCCAGTCTGGGCTGCAAGGCTCACACCACCAGCTCCTTGGTCTATGGCATCTTTTCCCAGTCCCTTTGATGTGGCTACCTCCTCACTACCTCTCCCAGTCAACATCTTGCCCGCCACTTCCATTTTCAGTTTGACCTGCAGCTTGTGTAGTGCACCCACTGGTCTTGTGGGCCTGGCACTTGTTGCATTGAGGTGTGTGGTGTCAGCAGCTGTGTAATTGGCTGCTTGATGCAGTGTCTCAGGCCTCTGGAGGTTGACAATTGTGTAGGGGACTTCCATGTCCCTGTTGTCATCATCATGGCTGCTTGGCATGGCCACAGTGTCAAGTTCAGGTTCTTTCCCGGAATTCCCGGATAGTCCGGAGTTGCGGAGGAGGCGGGGTTTTGCGGGAATTCCTGAGAGGGGTCGGAGGGGTAAGGAACTGTGGCTTCAGCTTATGTGCTGTGCCCCTGTATGAGTTTGGTTCCTTAATTCAAGAGCGGAGGGTCGGAGGTTGGTCCTAAGGTCAACTTAAGGACTTAGAGGATCAGAAGGAGAGGATCAGGAAGGAACAGGATTTAGTTGATATTTGAACTAAGGAAATATCAGAGAGTACACGCGGGTTTATATATACTGAAGGGTCCGGAAGATATAAAGATGTTAAAGTACTATCAGACGAATCAGAGTTTCGGGTTTCCAGAGGAAAGGAAAGAATGAATCGGAATGGCGTCAGAATGGTAGAATGATGACTGAAGGCAATGGCGCAATAATTGCGAAGCAAGGGGGAAGGGAATTATTGATAGGAACTGTAAATGTCAAGAAGTGTCAAAGGAGAGTGACATATGTCAAGCGATAACCAAGATAGGCATACAAAAGTCTGGGATGGGGATACAAAAGTTCGGGACGGGAATGCGGAAAGTCCGGGACGGGAAGTACGGGGTTCGGAATGTCCGATGAAAGAGAAATTGTCTAAGGTAAAGTCCGAGGGCCGGGATTCGGGATTTGGTCATAGGGGTTTGGAATCCGGCCGGATTGGTTAGGGAAGTTTCGGGATGTGACACACAGGGCTTATGCTGTCAGTTGGTTTGTCTGCGGCTTCTTTGCCCAGTTCTTGCACTGCAGCTCCTTTCTCATGAGTCCATCTAGTAACCCTCTTTCCCATCCTACCCCTCTTCTCAACTCTCCCTTGGCCTTTTGTGTCATGTGTCTTTGGTTGCACAAATCTTCCTGCTGATTGATACTGTTTTTCATCATAAATTGGTTTGTGAGGTGTTCAAACCACTTGTGCATGGTCTCAAGGTGCATGACACACATGAGTAGTGAGTTGGGGATGGTGAGCATGATGGTTAGTTTTGCCATCTCATTTCATTGCTCCCATTTCTTGAGCTCATGTTGCATTGTGTTGTGTAGTTTTGCATCAGTGCCCTTGTATTGTGGGACTAAATTTTGAGTGCTGCTATGTGAAGAATGTAGTCACAGTACATCTTCAAATTGCTTCCATCACTTGCAAGGTCTGGCACTTCAATAATGGTGCCATCATTGAGTTCTATCGCATATGCTATTTGTAGAAGCTTTGAGTCTTGTGAGTGAAAAACTTTTCCTTCTTTTGAGTGTAGGCAGTTTTGTTCTGGGGCTTGTAGGTTTCCATGCTAGGCAGGGCTTATAACCTTTAGAAACTATGGTTTCAGTAGTAGTAACCAGACTCTTGTAAGTACAGTGACTCCATAAACCTTTGCAATGTTCGGCCTAAATGCAGTGTGCAAGGCATATCACAAAAGGGCATGAGAATCTTGCTTAGCTCTGGTGACACGCATTGTAGTAGTCACTCCTGGCTACAAATCAATCCCTGGTTCATGTGATTTATCTCAGGGGTTGTGGAGATATGCCAATTATAAAACAGTAACATTATTGCAATGGTTTATGTACTCTATGATAAATTAGGCTATTTGGGAAATATCAGTACTTGGTAGAGCCTCCCTTGGCCTTAATCACTGCCTCAACCCTCCTAGGCATGCTTTCAATCAACTTCTGACACTCTGCTGCTGAAGTCCTCTCCCACTCCACCTGAACTCTTCCCCACAATTCCTCTATTCCTTTAGAAGGGTGTTCATACTCTGCAAGCTTTCTTTTGAGGCAACCGCAGGCATGTTCTATGGGGTCAAGGTCTGGAGACTGCAGGCCATACCATGGTCCTGAAATCCTGCTCCTCTATCCACTCCTTGACCTTCTTGCATGTGTGCTTGAGGTCATTGTCCTGCTGAAAGATGATGTCAGGAGGATTTAGACTATAATACCTTAGGGAATCATAAAGTTCATCCTTCAAAATTCACCATCCATCCTACCATCAATCTTGGCAGCATATCTAACTCCCTGCCAAGTCATACAGCCCCACATCATCAAAGAACCTCCTCCAAACTTCACTGTTCCCTCTACTACTCTATCACTGAGCCCCTTTCCTGGCTTTTTCCACACCCATTTGTGTCCATCTGACTCTAGGCAATTGATTTTAGTCTCATTAGACCATACTACCTTCTTCCAATCCTCCATAGTTCAGTCCTTGTGAGCATAGGCATAGTCCACCCAGGCCTTGCAATGTTTGCCAGAGAAAGGGGGCATTTTTGCTTGACTACAACCTTTAAACCAGTCTTTTTCAAGGCCTGGCGGACAATATTAGGGTGGAGGGGCTTCTGCAGCTCTGAGCACTCTTTGGCACAAAGCCTAGAGATGGTAGAGGTATGACAACCAGTGGATGTGGCAATAGAATGACCAGAATGACCAGAGTCAAGCATAGCAATGATGATATTCTTTTGGGTAGCAGAGAGGGATCACATGATGATTGTGGTTGAAAGGAAAGAGGCATGTGAACTTTTTCAAACTCAGACATAGTATTTATATGTGTATATTTGTTTGTAGCACCAAACAACTGCAGCTATCCATTCATTTCATTGAAATTCCACCTCTCAAGCTAAGAGGACATAAACTGTTGCAATGGTATCACTGTTTTATCATTGGCATATCCATATCTCCACAGCCCCAGAAGCAAATCACATAACCCAGGGACCAATTTGTAGCCAGGAGTGACTACTACAATGTGTGTCACCAGAGCTAAGCAAGATTCTCATGCCCTTTTGTAATATGCCTTGCACATTGCAATGGTTTATGGAGTCACTGTAAACAGCATCTTTGACCAACTTGGCATCCCCTAGGAGTCATCAAAAGATATACCATTCACATCAAAACCAACATTCATTGGTTTAATCTGGGACCTATCTGAATGATTGGTAACTCTAACCAAAGCCAAGCACCAAATATCTCCAAGCAATTACAGAATGGGAACTAAAGTGCATGCACATTTTACAAGAGGTCCAGAAAATCCATGGCAAGCTACTACATGCCTCCATCATTTTTCTGGCAGGTTATGCACACCTGATCAACCTCAAGACAATGCTCAGGATATTCAACAGTAACCCCTTTATGCCCAGGACCCCAGATGACATCAACTGGTGGAAAGAGACTCTTAGTCATCTCCACCTCCCATGCATCCCTTTACCTGGCCTCCAACCTGTGTATGACCTCCACACCTTCTCAGATGTCAGCTCAACATTTGGCCTGGGCATCACCATGGGTGACTGCTGGTGGGTGTGGTGCCTCAAACCTGGCTGGCACAGCAACAGTCACAACATCAGATGGGCTGAGAGTATTGCATTCAAGCTGCTCATCTACACCATCATCACATCCTGTCCCCCTGGAATTCATCTCAAGGTTTTTGGAGACAATGTCAGTGTGGTTGAAGGATGGGCAAATGGACACAGCAGAAATAGGTAAGTCAACAAAACTTTCAAGCAAATACACACAGTTTTATAGGACACTGGCTGCAACGTCATTGCATGCTACATACCAAGTGCCTCCAATCAAGCCGATCCCCCATCCTAGGGCTGTTCCCCCTCCTCTCCTCCTCCTCCCTAGGATCCCCATCCCCCCTGATATCCAGCCCTTCATCAAGGACTGCACCCCCACCACATCCTGCCAACCCACATGCCCTCACCTCATGACAGTCATACTTGCCTGAGAGAAACACCTCATCACACCTGCCATAACCCCAGTCACCAGCCATGAGGCCCAGAACAAGTCCCCCCACCCAGCCAAGAGACCCAGAACTGCAACACAAGGCAACAATCCTGCTCTCAGACCATCCCCCCTGCGACCCACCTGCTTGGAAAAGGACTGCCTGCTAATATGGTCACCCATCAAACCCTGCTCCATCATGGACTCCAAAGCCATCCACTTCATCAAACATTGTGTTTGCCACATTTGCTCCTATTGTGTACACTGGAATTCTTAAGACGTAAATAGTTTATTTTCTATATT
This sequence comes from Gyrodon lividus, assembly GCA_014904945.1. Taxonomy (NCBI): domain Eukaryota; kingdom Fungi; phylum Basidiomycota; class Agaricomycetes; order Boletales; family Gyrodontaceae; genus Gyrodon; species Gyrodon lividus. Next base: position 1,219,233 of record MU127421.1, read on the forward strand.
CCAGAGGGTATACCAATTAGCCAACTGAGATGACAGGAGACTTGTAAGGTTTTACAGTGGAACAAACAGCATCAAATTTCGTGCCACTACACATCTTGCCAGTCGACTTGGTGTGTTAGAGTCCAGTGAATGTTTGGTGATATGTCAGAAAAATTATATGTGGTTGTATTTGGTTTGTGGCTAAGTACTAGGATGAGACTCTCTACACACCAACACAGACTGGTTTGGAGTCTATAAGTACATAAACTGCTGCAATGGTGTTACTGTTTTATAATTGGCATATCCATATCTCTGCCATCCCTGAAGAAGATCACATGACCTAGGGACCGATTTGTAGCCAGGAGTGACTACTACAATACACCTCACCAGAGCTAAGTGAGATTCTCATGACCTGTTGCAATGTGCTTCATACATTGCAACTGTTTATGGAGCCACTGTATATACTACGGGGACAAGTAAACATGGATGACACTGGAGTACCAAAGTCATGTGGAATGTGAGTCTATCAAGAAGTGTCAAGGGAAGTCAGAACAAATCAAAGGGAGTCAGAACAGGAGGTATCATAAGGTGGATATTACATATGTCATCTGTCAAAAGTATGAAGCATGAGGAACAAGGCACAGGGGCGAAAGTGTTAAAGATAAGCAGAGGAGTGGAGAAGCAGAAACAGAGAAGTGGACTTGCAGGAATGGACTTGGCATCAGATGGAGAGCAGACTTGGCCTTGAGTTGGGCTCTGGAGAAGTGGAGTTGACTTGCATGGCACAGGATATGACAGCAAGGGGTAACAATCCGTTTTTAGTATGTTTATACTTTTGTGTATGAGTTGGGTCTTTGGCAGCCAACTCCAGAAAAGTGTGATCAGATGATCCAAATGAAGCTTACAGCTGATGAGTGGAGAAGGGTGGAACTTTTTGCCTTGTTGCTTGCAGTAAGTTTCAGTTTTCACAGTGAACATTCATTCTGCTTAACATTTCTAGCATGCTGACAATGCTCTTCTCAGATGCTGGCCCTGCTCTTCACCTTGCATTGCCTGCTCTTGAGGCTCTGCATAAGGCTTGGGACTCACTTTCCATCCAGTCCAAGTAGAGTGTCTTCTCTACTGAACTTGGTGCAGCCATGGAGAGAATTGCTGAGTACTGTGAGTGGACAGCAGATTTAGATGCATATACTATGGTGATGTGTAAGTTCCATCAACTTCTCTGATTGTCAGTGCTAAGTTCTCTGTCAATGTTGGATCCTTTGTCTAAGGATAACCACTTTAAAAAGTATTGGGGTAATGATCTACATGCTGAGGCTCTTGTGTATGCAGAGGAAATTGTAAAGAGTTCCAATTTTTGTTCCTCTCATTAACTCTCACCAATCATATAGTTCAAAACTTGTTATTTGGAAATATCTGGTGCAAACAGTGATCCTGGTTTGCCCAAGAAGGACAGATCAATGCTCAACTGTATCCTATCTGGGCATTACTTTTTCATGACTATTTGTCAATCATGTCCTCCTCAGTCTCCAGTGGGTGGGCATTTTCAGCAGCAGCACAGACTATTACCAAACACCATAGCTTCTTAAAGGGGGAGATTGTGGAGGCTATTTATGTACTTCACATGCTTCATAACCATGTCCTCATCTTCCATGAACCAGGCCCATCTTCTGCATTACAATTGGGCTTGGACAATAGTGATGAGGTAGGTGCTGAGGTGGAAAGTCAGGCTAAAGAGAATTTGGATTGAATCTTGTAGATTTCAGATGATGAAGAGGAGCAACTCTAGAAAGTATAGTGTAGATCAACTCAATACAGTGTTTGCTACAATTCTTATACCCAGGCCGAGGCCAGCTCAAGAGGGCATTGACCAGCAAGGGAGAGGCAGCAGGTGCTTTTCAAGCTCTGGATGAAGGATTGCCAGAGGATAGGAAGAGGCAGTTGGTGAAACAGGAGAGAAAGGCCATGAAGGAAAGAGAAGGAAACCCTGTGACCATGGATGTTTATGTGATCAGATTGGACTCTAGTAATTCTTCTTTGCATCTGCATGTTGGCTAGCTAAAGAAGCTCCTCCAGCCACAATGATAAAAAGCATTGAGCTTGCCATGCTATCAGGATCTCACTCCATGGCTTCCAGCCAAAGGGGTTCAAGTACTTGGCTTGCTCAGGCATTGAAAATACAGCAATCATAGATCCAACTAAGGTTAGCGGCCTGTTTTTCTGGACATTGGTCCACAGAAGCTCAAAGGCTGACCCGGCAAGGAAGAGGGATCAGCCAGGGACAGAAATCTGCAGCTTTGTCTCAGATGCTGCTTCCTTCATAGGTTGAACCAAACTCAGGGATCTGACGGAGCTGACCTGGACAAGGAAGACTGCATAGATGACATAGGATCCAACAATAATGCTGAAATAGCCTTCAGAAACCTTGATCATCACCATGCCAAAGAAGACTATCAGAGAGTACACGCGGGTTTATATACTGAAGAGTCCGGAAGATATAAAGATGTTAAAGTACTATCGGACGAATCAGAGTTTCAGGTTTCCGGAGGAAAGGAAGGAATGAATTGGAATGGCGTCAGAATGGTAGAATGATGACTGAAGGCAATGGCGCAATAATTGCGAAGCAGGGGGGAAGGGAATTATTGATAGGAACTGTAAATGTCAAGAAGTGTCAAAGGAGAGTGACATATGTCAAGCGATAACCGAGATAGGGATACAAAAGTCCGGGTCGGGAATACAAAAGTCCGGGTCGGGAATGCGGGAAGTCCGGGACAGGAAGTATGGGGTTCGGAATGTCCGATGAAAGAGAAATTGTCTAAGGTAAAGTATGAGGGCCAGGATTTGGGATTTGGTCATAGGGGTTTGGAATCGGGCCGGATTGGTTAGGGAAGTTTCAGGATGTGACAACAGGCTTGCAAGGACCTAGGTATAGATTGGTTGGCAGATGAAGAACTGGAACTCAGAAAAGGTCAAGCCAATAAATACCTGCATCATCTAAGGATGGCATTGGCTGAGAAGTCAGTTCTCTTCTGGATCAAGCTTTGGCATGCCAGCAGCCAGACCCACACCACTTAGGCATGGGGTAAGATCAATGCAATAGCTATGTAACCATGAAAAGGCATGCTGACAAGCCATAATATTACTGGATGCTGACAAAGACACTCTGATCTGGTATAGGCTGCTTGAACAGGAGCACCTCAAGATCAGCACTGCGGTATCTGACCCAAATGCCTGGGGCCATTGGGACTTGACCTTGGCCTGGTTCTGGACCATTGATGTGCAAAGGGATTCAGAACTGAATGTATGTTTCGATCTTAATCTGTGGTTGCTCATGGACTGAGCTAAAGTTTTTTGGTACTTTAGTTTATCAGGGTCATTGGCTCAGAGCAAAGGCACTCAAGGACCAATGGGAAGAGGAAGTAGAGCTTCTCAGAGCAAAAGGGAAATGGACAAGTAACTTCTTTGATTACAAGGCAAGGTCATAGGATGCCCTATTGCAGGACTCTGAGGCAAGGCCTAGTGGTACATGCTTGCTATGCAGCCTGGACTTGGGCCAACTTCAAGAGGCTTTGGGATCATTGTAAGGAATTGTTACAAAATTAGTGGATAAACCCCATTTGGATGTATTTCTAATGAACTATTGTGTTATTGCACTGTACATTGTTTCTAGTTCATCTTTGCAATATAAAAGGCCACAGACCAAATCCTCTTACTTGCCCCCCTCATTTACAATGTTGCAATCATCCTACACCCCAACCCAACAAGGTTTCCAGGACATGCTGAAGTCCATTGGCCTCACATTCAAGGTAATCTGACTCCTTCAACCCCAATCAACGAAGGAGAAATCTGCCATTGGAAGTGGTAAGTGTTAGTTTAGTACACAGATTTCTGATCTTACCCTACTCCCAGGTCATGGCCACCCAACTCATCTCCACTGCAGTGATGCATGAGCAAACATTATACATCCCCCATACAGTTCAGATTCTGGTCAATCCCAAACATGCCAAGACCACCTTCCACAATTGGAAGTATCAGCTGGTGAGAACTGACCCAGAGCTTCCATGGCCTTGATGGTCTGACCCCATGGAACAGCTCCCGGAGATCTATGTATCTACAGTGTTGGTGGAATGATCTCCATGAGCTTCATGCTCAATTCATGCCTTAATATGCTGAGGTAAGTTTCCATTCAGTCCATTCCCTGTCCCACTTGACCCATTCCCTGTTATTTAGCTTTTGACCACTCCAGTGGGCCCTCCACCAATCTGCACCAACTGACAACAGATTGAGCTGGCACACAGTCAGGCTGTAGAGACCCAGGGAGCTGATCCATGTGACAGAATCTAGAAGAGGGCAGGAGTTGCCCAAAGCTACAGTACCTTAGCTAGGAATAAAAACTAAGTAGATATGAACTCACCTCAGCCGCTGTCTAGATGGACGGAAATGACTGAGGTGCTGATAGACTGAAGAGAAATATATATACTATGGGCGGAGGTATACTCGTATGTTACCTAGAATGAACCTGAGGGAAGAATCTAAAGTGTAGTAATAGATGCAGTAAATGGAAAGTTTAAAAGGCTAAGTGAACACAAGGGTTGTGTGGTCACAGCTCTGGTGCTTCCACTTCCGGAAGGAGCACGAGAATTTCGCAAGCAGTCTTGGAACATAGTGGTTCCGAGGTGGTTCCAGCTGGAAGCATTTGAACTTATGTTGATGTGGTTCCGAGGCTGGAAGGCCAGAACCGTCTGGTACTTAGGGTTGAATACTGACACCATGTGTGTGATGTGATGAGGTTGGCCATGGAAAGAATAGTGCAGATGGAGGAACATTGGTCCCCTGAGGACATCCTTGCAGAGATCCATTGCTCAGACAGAAATTCTAGATACCAGTGCCCATTCATGTAGGGAATTTTTATTCTACTCTGTAGCAATATTCATAGATACTGCTAACTTGTATAATCAGTGAGGGAGGTCCCCCGTTTGACCCAATCATACCTGTGAACTCCCATCCCCTCATGGACATTATCTCTTATATGGTAGGCTAGGCAAACCCTGTTAGACATGAAATGTGGCATCCCATGCTAAAGCCCCTTGCCAGACATTCCCAGTAGGGTTCCAGGCCCATACCACAGCCTAACCCCAATGCTATCCAACTCTATGTGTAGGTCATGATCCCCCCTATGGTAGCCAACATGTCCAACCACTGACCCCTACAGTTGAGATCCCAATGGAAAGGGGTAGCCCAATTGACTATGACCAACATTACTGAATATACTGAGGACCACTTGGAAAGGATAGTCATCATTTCAGCATTTTCAGTGGACTTGGCCAATTTCAGCACCTCCCTTCCAGATGCATGACTAGCAGTGCTGCCGAGAGGACTGCAGTTTGCAGGGAGCTAGCTCCAAGCCATTCACAAGGTCCAGAATTGCCATAGGAGTCTTTGAGAAGGGCTGATACCTCAGGTTGATATCTAAAGGGCTAGTACCATCAGGATCCCTTTGGTGCACATGAAACCAAAATGTTCTTACCACTTGGCCTTGCTGGTACCAAGCTGGGGATAATTCAATTGCACCTGTGATCTCTCCTGCAAACAGGGCCTGGTCAGTCCTCTAAGACCTCAAGTTGCTGATGCTCCTAGATAAACCTGGGAACAGTAATTCCAGGTTTCAGAAACAGTCCCACTATCCAACATCATAAATTGAGGCATTGATAGAAATTTGACTGGGGTAGCTCACCTGGAACTCTTTGGATATTACCCCAGCCTGGTCCAATAGGAGGGTTGGGTCTGATATCTCCTCTTCTTGCTCCATAGAGAATCTGTCCTTGAAGAATTTCTCTCTTTCTAAATTGGTACCAGCCTCCTTCAGCCCTAACATCTCGGTCATCTCAATGGGGAAGCTCCCTGAGATCATATTAATAGATATATATGTACTTGGAGATCACTTGCCTTGATTCTGATAAGCCCTTGCCATTGAATTGAAATTGACTATCCTATTGGCTTGAAAGAGAGCCAGTAAAGGAATGCATGTATTGGGTAGTGAAGGTGTTGATTGGGTAGGGTTGCCATTGGCTTCAAGGAATTGCTTGAACATGTATTCAGCAATAATATCAGACATGTGAAGTCTCCAATGAGATGGAATGTCCTTTGTAGAGGTGGATTGAATGGACTGTAGATCACTCAGCCAAGGGGGCTGCTGTCAACTCAGCAGCCAATTTAAAATTGTTTGGCCCAATACCAATGGCCTGTAGTGGGATGCCCAATCCCTATGGCTCATTGAGGTTCCTTGCCTTGGCCCATGCCATAGCTAGGGGCCATGTCACAGCCCACCTCATACACATGGCATACCCTCACAACCAGTGAAATGGGACCACTCACTGCATGTGAAATGCAGATTAGGATATTACTTGGTGCATCCAATACTGACAGGCCACCCATCCCTCAGCCCACCCCAAGACATATGGGGCACCTGTACCTCGGCCCACCCGAGACCCACAGAGTCACCCATCCCCATCTCCATGGTATGTTGAAATACAAATGTCATGTGGCTATGCCACCTGCTTACTAATCATGTACTTACTTTTTCTTGTTCATACTTACCATACCTCAGTAACTGACTACACAGTCTACTGAGCTTATACCTAACTACATGGTACACCCTCACCACCATTCAATGGGCCCACCCATTACTGATGACATGCCAATTGAAATATCCCTCAGCCCACCCAAAACATATGGGTCACCAATCCCTTGGCCCACTCATATCACACAAAACTAACTCACATTGACCCACTGTCAAGTCCGGGTTTGATTCCGGAATTCCTGGGTAGTCTGGAGTGCACGGAAGGGTGGAGTCAGTCGGGAATCCCTGAGGGGGGGTCAGAGGGGTAAGTAACTTTGGCTTCAGCTTATGTGCTGTGCCCCTGTATGAGTTCTGTTCCTCAATTTCAAGGCAGAGGGTTGGAAGACAATCCTAAGATCAACTTAAGGACTGAAGGAGGTTTCAGAGTGAAGTAGAGACTTCACAGGATAAAACAGGATTTAGTTGATATTAAAACTAAGGAAATATCAGAGGGTACAAGCAGGTTTATATACTGAAGAGTCCAGAACATATAAAACTGTTAAAGTATGTCGGACAAATTGTGGTGTCGGGTTTCCAGAGCAAAGATGAATTGGAATGGTGTCAGAATGATGGAATAATAACTGAGGGCAATGGCACAATAATTGTGAAGTAGGGGGAAAGGGAATTATCAATAGGAACTGTGAATGTCAAGGAATGTCAAAGGAAAGGAACATATGTCAAGAGATAGCCGAGATAGGAATACGAAAGTCCGGGATGGGAATGCAAAAGTCCGGGACGGGGAATATGGGATTCAGAATATCAGATGAAGGAGAAATCTTCTAAGGTAAAGTCCGAGGCTCGGGGTTCGGGATTTGATCATAAGGGGCCGGAATGGGTTGGATGGGTTGGGAAAGTTTCGGGATGTGACACCCACCCATCACTCAAAATACCCTTACTGAAATAACCCCTTGGCCGACTCATCTCACACAGTATTTTTATTACATCTAAGCTCATCTGTGCCCTACGAGTGCAAGTTGTAGGTCGGCCAATGATTGGCTGGCCCGTGAGCCATGGCTATGTGTCAACCTCAGCTGTCCATTTACTATGGTACCAAAGCACTACATGGGCTCCACGAACTGCTCGGTGATCTCCTACTACAGAGGGCCTGTGAAGTTTGATACCTCATAAGCATTGGCCCAGTCTTCAGAGGAGTTGGGAGTCATAGGAGATACTTCTGTGTTACAGTTGACCGAAAGGTGTGCATATACAAGCCAACTTCTACGACAATAATGACGAGTGTAGACGAAGAATGTGGTAGGCTATGCAAGCGTAGTAAATCCAACACGTGCATTGGCAAGATCAAAAGCAGTGTAAACGGAACGGAGGAAGATGCTGCCGATAATCCAAAATCCTTACGGTTCATTGTCATCATCACACAAGTCGTCGCTCCACGAGAGCAGATCAGATACTTACCATGTTTCCCTGCGACGATGGAACCAATGCACATAGATGGGGCATTTGGGTTCCTTCCAAGATTGAGGGCCGCAGCGGAGATGGGGAAGGACGTTCCACTGAAGGTCAAGCTAACACTGGGAATAGCATTGCAAGGGACTATGAGGGTGTCAATAAAGGATCGGAGATAACGTCGGCTGGAAACATACAGTTGTAGAAGGTATCGCTGTTAGGCGCACGAGTACCGCCAATGGCCTTGTAAAGATTCGCCACATCCAAGGGGGTACCTTGGATGAGGTAGGTGCCAGTATCAATGATGCAAGCAACATTGGTCTGTGTGACCTTTCCGTTGCCTAGTACATTTTCCATGATAACTTCCCAATAACCCTAATACGTCATATCAATCACCGTTGGGCAAGTTTAGGTTTGATGACTTACATGTTGGACGACTGAGGTCCAGGTGAAATCGCCAATGTACATGTCTGGGTTGGTACCACCGATGTATAGCTCTGGATCGGGGCCTGCGAGGTTGAATGCAAACACGGGCTGGTCTGTCTGACCCTGAGTGACGAGAGTCTGGAAGGGAGGGCTCGCATCGTATGAAGAGATAGCTTGAAAGGCCATTCCCAGCAAACCATCCGGGAAGAATCTCCCGACTTGAAGGCCAGGAGAGTAGTGCAGGGCCACACCTAGGGTTTGATCTTTAGCCTGCTCAAAAACGTCAGAATTGATGACATCGTAACGACCATCACATGCACCTCAAGTCCGGCAATCGTGATATTGTCGGTGCAAAGCTGGCCGTGGGCAGTGTCACTGTTCCCGAACCCAACAGCGAAGACCTTGTTCAAGTCGACGCAAGTCAAAGACGATTGGGGATCGTAGAGGTCGTGGCCATCGCAGGTGCCGTCATTGTCGACACCTGGCAAAAAAAGATCGCTGTAATAAAGTTCAACGAGAGGCCCACATCATACGTGCACCGAATGAGAAATACGTGCCTCGAGCCGGTATCAAACTCAACTGTCAGAGAGTGAGTTGCACGTCCGCCGCAAGGTGAGCGCGGGCGTACCAGTGTAGAGTCGGGGAGGTGTTCCGACGGTAATAGTGCCAAACCATAGCATGGGGCGGGCGGAGAGAGAATCTATGGGTAGTCCACCAGATGCGCGCTTCCGAGCACCTTTCACAGCAGCATGCATTGCGCCTGTGTTCTTCTCAAAGTTGTCAAAGCCACGAGAAATCTTGCTGGATATTCAAGTCAACGCCAAGCAAATTTGGAGCTTAAGCCGATGGGTACTTACGCCGTGGTTGAAGCAACAAGGGAATTGAATACTTCAAAGTTGACGCTCTTGTCGGCATTAACCAGTGATGAACTCTTGGAGAGTGTCAGTGGGATCGCCGTTCCTCCCTGTTTAGCCAGCTGAGGGACTGCAGTGACGAAGACAGGCAGGGCAGTGATGACCCTCGCGAGAGTGAAGCGCATAGTGAGTAGGAATGCTTTCTGCCAAGGAAGACGACTGAGGAGTAAGTAGTGCTTCAGTATGCCCAGCATTATAGCACGACCGGGGCACCGGATCGGGTGTGCCCGCTCAGACGCATACACTGTTCCGCGTAGCCCCCTAGTTCTCTCATAAGGACGTGGACGTATGGAATGGTGGAACGTGAGTGTGGTTGTGTGGCTCTCCGTGCGTGTGTACTCCTGATTATCCGTAGATCTAACGAGCTTTCGCCCAAGTCGGCTGGTTGTCTGAAATGATGGCACCCACCATATTCATCGAGCCATAGCCCGCTACACAAGTCACAAGACATGGACGTCATTTAACGTGCCCACAAGATGAGCAAAAGTCATGGTGGTACTATCCGGCCATGGTGAAATCACATAATGTACATAGTCATGTTGTCATGTTCCATACGGCTGGCCCGACTTGACAATTTCCCTGGATGTACGGCATCACAAAATTTGCAGAAAAATGATATGGCGAAATACATGACGCAGTCGGCTCGGGTGAGGGGATTAATTGTATCTTGTTCGCGTCGTAAGTCATATGTTGTATAGTTGACTCGTAGCATGCTGTGAAAACATTTGGTCATTTTGAATATTGATGCATCACTGGTCTTCATTTGAGAACTTGTATTCATCGCCCTCATATGCCATTCCACGACAACGAGCAAGTAAGTGGTTGTGGAGATGAGGGAGAAAGTCCTAAATAAATCTCATTAGTAGGCAATTGTACAGGAATTGTCGACATACCTTGAATGCAGGGTTGCCTCTTCATTCTCCCAACCACACAGTGAGGTCCTTGCTGTTGCGGGAAGACTTGGCAATGTGATAATGCTCAGATGGGTGACAAAACTATGAGAGGGCAGTGATTGCCTGGACTACTGGGGATTAGCTAGGAGTAGCAAATAGGTATAAGTAAACTCACCTCAGCCACTGCCAAAGAGGGGCAAAGAACAACTGAGGAATCCAAAGTGAAAACTAAGTATATATATATATATAACAGAGTGGGTGGAGAAGTGCTCGCTAATGATAATCAGGGAATAGAAATGGGAACAAGAGGAATTTGGGATTAAGCAATGTAAGGAAGTGACGGAGCATCCCTGGAGGCTCGGGAATCATGACAAGCAAAGGATGATGGAATACAATAAGGGTCCACATGTCTGCACAAATTCTGGATTGATTCTGAGCAGATACTGAGACTCCAAGTGGTTTCGCCTGGCAGTGGAGCAGGGGTAAGAATTACGGCATTTCAAACATGTGGAGGTGCAGACTCCGACGTTCCAGAAATGCAGAGGTTGTTGTTCCGGTTCCAGAGTTCACTGTATTTTGTCACTCCCACTCGAGTGCATTTGTAGTCCCATACCTTGAACAAATTTCCAGTGTTGTTCACAAATGCAAGGTTTTGTAAGGATGTCTGCTACCATGTCATCTGTGGGAACGTAGCGGATGATGGCTTCTCCCTTTCCAACAAGGTTGTCTCAGACAAAGTGGTACTTCTGCTGGATATGTTTAGTCCATGCCTGGAATTGAGGATCGTGGCTTAGGATGATAGCGGCCTGGTTGTCGCAGTGGAGGACAGTCGGCCCATTTTGTGGGTGTCCACTCTCTTCAAAGAAGTTCCAAAGCCATGCAAGATGTTGTCCAGCAAGACTGAGTCCGATGTACTCCAACTCCATGGTGGAAAGTGTGACCATGCTCTGCTCTTTGCTCAATCAGGAGATAGCTCCGCAATTACTGAGGAAAAGGAATCTGGAGGTGGAGCGGGAGTTGTCTGGGTCCTGAGACCAACCTGCATCGGAGTACCCCTGAAAGTCCATGTCCATAGATACCTCAGAGCTGTCAAAGTGGAGTTCCATCTCCTTGGTGGCTTAAATGTACTGGAATACACATTTTGCTGCTTCCCAGTGCATCCTCTTTGGTGCAGCACTGAAATGGCTGATTGTTCCAACTGCATATGCAATGTCCGGATGTGTTCCAAGCATGAGATACATCAACGAGCCAATGACTGTGAGATAGGAAACTTTCCAGCCTTCAATGACCATCTCCGGAAGGATTTGATCATTTTCCGGATCCACAGCGGAGAGTTGTAAGTTATGTGCCATCAGAGTCCAGATGGGTTTGCATGTGGTCATTCCAACATGGTCTAGGATGGTGCAGGAGTATTGGCATTGTGACAAGGAGATACTCCGGAGCTTCTGGTCCTGGTTGATTTTGATTCCGAGGATGTATTTTGCTTTTTCGAGATTGCATATTTTGAAGGCCACTGAGAGTTTGGTTTTAATAGAGTTCATGAACTGTCTGGAAGACGCTGCTAGGAGTAGGTCGTCCACATACACAACTAGGAAACAAACTTGCCCATCCTTCCAGAAGACATAAAGGCATGTCTTGTCAAGTCTGGGTTCATTCCCGGAATTCCCAGATAGTCCAGAGTGTGGAGAAAGCGGGGTTTGGCGGGAATTCCTGAGGGGGGTCGGAGTTGTAAGGAACTTCAGCTTCAGCTTATGTGCTGCGCCCCTGTATGAGTTCTGTTCCTTGATTTCGGAGCGGAGGGTCAGAGATCAATCCTAAGATCAACTTAAGGACTGAGGAGGTTCAGAGTGAAGGGGATCAGGAAGGAACGGGATTTAGTTGGTATTTGAACTAAGGAAATATCAGAGAGTACAAGCGGGTTTATATACTGGAGAGTCCGGAAGATATAAAGATGTTAAAGTATGTCAGAAGAATCAGAGTTTCGGGTTTCTGGAAGAAAGTAAGGAATGAATTGGAATGGCATCAGAATGGTAGAATAATGACTGAAGGCAAATGGCGCAATCATTGCAAGGCAAGGGGAAAGGGCATTATCACTAGGAACTGTAGATGTCAAGAAGTGTCAAAGGAAAGTGACATATGTCAAGAGATAACCAAGATAGGAATATGAAAGTCCGGGACGGGAATGCAGAAAGTCCGGGATGGGAAGTATGGGGTTTGGAATGTCCAATGAAAGAGAAATTGTCTAAGGTAAAGTCTGAGGCTCGGGATCTGGGATTTGATCATAGGGGTTTGGAATTGGGCTGGATGGGTTAGGGAAGTTTTGGGATGTGACAGGTGGATAGGAACAGGAGCTGGGGCAGGTGGTGGATTCATGTCAAGTTGCTGAAAGCAGTGTGTAAGGTCGTCAACAGTGGGACTCGGTGGTTGTTGTTCTTCCAGGGCTTCCAGAGGTGCGTTGTTGGCTCCCACTGTTCTGTGCAAGTCCGTAGTTTCAAATTTCTGATTCTCCTCTTCCACATCCTGATGCTCTGCTTCATGTTGCCTCGGAAGTAGTCCCTCCCACTGTCCCTCAACAGTGGGGACATTCCATGGGGCAAGGTTGCACACAGGGATGATTCCAGTCTCGTCAAAGGTGACATACCAGCTGGAGATGATTGTTTGACATTCCACATCCAGAAGCTTGTAGGCTTGTTGGCCATAGGTGTAACCAATCATGATGCACTTTCATCCGTGTGACAGAATCTAGAAGAGGGCAGGAGTTGCCCAAAGCTACAGTACATTAGCTAGGAATAAAAACTAAGTAGATATGAACTCACCTCAGCCGCTGTCTAGATGGACAGAAATGACCGAGGTGCTGATAGACTAAAGAGAAATATATATACTATGGGCGGAGGTATACTTGTATTATGTTACCTGGAATGAACCTGAGGGAAGAATATAAAGTGTAGTAATAGATGCAGTAAATGGAAAGTTAAAAAGGCTAAGCGAACATAAGGGTTGTGTGGTCATAGTTCTGGTGCTTCTGCTTCCGGAAGGAGCGCGAGAATTTCGGAAGCGGTCTCAGAACATAGTGGTTTCGAGGTGATTCTGGCTGGAAACATTTGAACTTATGTTGATGTGGTTCCGAGGCCAGAAGGCCGGAACCATCTGGTACTTAGGGTTGAATACTGACACCGTGTGAATGGAATTTTCCCCCACATTGTTCTTTTGGTATGTGAGCACAGGCAGGGCAACCAAAGGGGCGGAAAATGGTAGGATCAACACATCGGCTGAATAGCATTTGATAGGGATTTTCTCCATGGAGTGCAGACATTGGACTTTGTGCAGTGATGTAGGCAGCTGTGGCCATGGCATCTGCCCAGAAGAACTTCGGAAGTCAGGACTCCTCCAGCATGGCATTTGCAAGGAGGGTTAGTGTCTGGTTCATCTGCTCTGCTAAGCCATTTTGTTCTGGAGTGTATGGAGCAGAGGTCTTGTGTAGAGTTCCTCTTTTCCAAGTTGCTCTTGGAAGGCGTCATTGATGTATTCCCCTCCTCCGTTGCTCTGGATGAAATCCACATAGGTGTCGGAGAATCTCTCATGTCCAACCTCTGTGCAGAAGAGCGTTTGGATGTCACCTTTCCAGCGGATGTAGATCTGGAGTGCTTCCTTTTTGTGTTTCATGAAGTATATCCAGGGAAAGCAGCAGAAGTTGTCTACAATGATGATCCAGTACTTATACCCTTCCTGGGATTGAGGAGTTATTAGACCTCTAACATTTGTGTGAACTATTTGGAGTGCTCAGGTTGCACGGGGTTCCTCTAGAAGTTCAAAAGGGAGCTCTTTCATCTTTCTCAGGATGCAGGCCTCACAGAAGGATGGAGTTCTGGTAAGGACGTTGATCCCCCAGAGCTGTCCCCACTTGACCATGTGTTCAAGCTATGCTACGGAGATATGTCCCATGCGTCGATGGAGAAAGTTTATGTCCACTGCAGTGTGTGCTGCTTCCTTTGGGCATTCCGGAATGGTGTTTGCATGATATAGTCCCTATCGATGGGTTCTGATGAGAACTGGAGTTCTTCCCTTTTGGATGTAGCATGTGCTGGAGCTGGCTGGAAAGACAGTGGAGAGTCCAGCAGTAGAGAGGAAGTTTACAGAGACTAAGGAAATCTGGAAGTCCAGAATGAGTAGGACAATTTCATAAGTGCAATGGTTCTGATTCTGATGGCAGAGGTGGTGGTGTTGTCTCCAAAAGCAACAGGGCAAGGTGGAACCAGTGGGGAGTAAGTCCAGAAGCAGGATTGGTGTGGGACCATGTGGGATGTAGCTCTGGAATCAATGACAATAGCATTTCTCCCACTGGCCTTGGGTTCAGATGACAGGTAGGCAAGAACATGTGCCATTAAAGATTTGGATACACCTTTGGTAACTATGTTTGCAATCTCCGGAGTTTTAGGGGTAACTTCTGGAGTGTCCTCCATTGCATTAGCTTTCTCCTTCTTTTTCTCCCATTTCTTTCCTCCTCCCCCTTTTTACAGCTGCTTTGTCCAATGCTGGTAAGCATTGCAGTCATCAGAGTTGTGTCTGGATTGTGGGTGGTGCTTGCACCAGGCGGCAGAGTTGGGCAGACGAGCAGAGGACTTGTTGGACACCTTGAGGGCAGAGTCCAAGGGTCCAGAAGGGTTTAGGTGCACCTCTTCCAAGGTGATCTGGGTTTCCATGGCGTTGAAGGTGAGTTTGCTGTCTTCAATGGTGTTGACAATGGAGGAGGTAAACATGTTCCATTCCAGAGTTTTAGGGAGGGAGTTTAAGAGAACAAAAGCAAGGAGTCCAGTGTCAACCATGAATTTCATTCCAGCGAGGCGGGCTTCCAAAGTCTGGAGTGATGTGATGTGCTTGGAGATGGCGGAACCTCCGGACCATGTGGAGTTGAATAGCTGTTTGAATATGTAGAAGGCGAAGGCAAGGTTTGATGCTTGGTGAATAGATAGGAGTGCATCAAAGAGGGTCCTGGCAGTGGTATATGATGTCTGCATCTTGAGTAAAAGAGCATCGCTGATGCTGTCCTGAATGAGTCTGTGTGCTCTCTGATTTCGTTCCATCCATTTCTGAATGTCCTCTATTGTGGCTGTGCTGGAGGTCGTCAGAGTTCTGGATGAGGTAAGGGAAGTGGTTGAGGAATCAGGAACACTGGAGGACGTGGCAGGAACAGGTACAGTGATGGTGATTCCTGGGGTTCCAGGAAATTTGGTTGGACAGGTGTCAGTTCCCAGGGCTACACCTAAGACTTTCGCTCTCCGAAGTTTTGCCATGATCTGAAGCTTCCAGATTTGAAAGTTTGAGGGACCAATCAAAGTCGGGCATGTGGGAGTGTCAGTGGACGCTGTATTGGATGACATGGTAGAAATTCTAAGGGTCCAGAGTGTATTTGGATGTGCACTGAGGGATTTGCGGGAGAGGTGAGTCATTCTGCAGAGGTTTCCTTTCCACTAGTTTGTGCTAGCGGGGCTCATAACCTGACAAAAACTATAAGAGGGCAGTGATTGCCCGGACTACTAGGGATTAGCTAGGAGTAGCAGATAGGTATAAGTAAACTCACCTCAGCCACTGCCAAAGAGGGGCAAAGAACGACTGAGGAATCCGGAGTGAAAACTAAGTATATATATATATATAACAGAGTGGGTGGAGAAGTGCTCGCTAATGATAATCAGGAAATAGGAGTAGGAACAAGAGGAATTTGGGATTACGCAATGTAAGGAAGTGACGGAGGGTCCCTGGAGGCTCAGGAATGATGACAAGCAAAGGATGATGGAATACAATAAGGGTCCGCATGTCTGCACAAATTCCAGATTGATTCCGAGTAGATACCAAGACTCTGAGCAGTTTTGACTGTCAAGTCCGGGTTCAATCCCGGAATTCCTGGATAAGTCCGGAGCGTGTGGATGGTGGGGTTGGTTGGGAATCCCTGAGGGGGGTCGGAGGGGTAAGGAACTTTGGCTTCAGCTTATGTGCTGTGCCCCTGTACAATTTCTGTTCCTTATTCTCAGGGCAGAGGGTCGGAAGACAATCCTAAGGTCACCTTAAGGACTGAAGGGGGTTTCAGAGTGAAGCGGAGCAGGAGAGAACGGGATTTAGTTGATATTTGAACTAAGGAAATATCAGAGAATACAAACGGGTTTATATACTGAAGAGTCCAGAAGATATCAAGGTGTTAAAGTATGTCAGACAAACCAGAGTTTTGGGTTTCCGGAACAAAGTAAGGAATGAATCAAAATGGCGTCACAATGGTGCAATAATGACTGAGGACAATGGTGCAATAATTGCAAAGCAGGGGGAAAGGGAATTATCAATAGGAACTGTAGATGTCAAGAACTGTCAAAGGAAAGTCACATATGTCAAGAGATAGCCAAGATAGGAATATGAAAGTCCGGGACAGGAATGTGAAAGTCTGGGATGGGAAATACAGGGTTTGGAATGTCTGATGAAAGAGAAATCTTCTAAGGTAAAGTCCAAGGCTTGGGATTTGATCATAGGAGGCCGGAATTGGGCTGGATGGGTTAGGAAAGTTTTGGGATGTGACACCGGGCAGCAGAGCAGGGGTAGGAATTCAGACATGTGGAGGTGCAGACTCCGACATTCCGGAAATGCAGAGTTTGTTGTTCCGGTTCCATAGTTCACTGTATTTTGTCAATGGGGAAGTACAGGGTCGATGTGGCTGTGGATCATTTTGCTTGTTTGAATTTTTCCAAGCATTGTTGACCTTTTTGATGAATCATTCAATTGTCTCTTGGTTAGCAATGCTTTTGATCATGGTTCCCTTCTTCTTGGATCGCTGCATCAAGGAAGCTGAGGGAGTGGTTGGTGTGGAGGCGCAGTTTTGCCAAAGTGTGCCATGTTGCAAGATCAAAAAGAAGGTTGAGGATGATGTTATTATGATAGGCTGGCAAAAGGCCCTCAAAAACAGGGAGTGCACACTAAGTATTTCTGTTAGCTGCATGGTACAAATAGAAATTTCATGTACCTGAAGGAGATCTTCAAAGTCCCATGCAGTAAGATGTTTCATGGCTGATGTATTCTTGTGAAACCACCCTATCGTTCCTCGGCCAAATGTAGGGACTCTTCCATACCTGCAATAAAATTAACAAGTATGAGAGTATGAGATGTTTGACCACTCACCTGAAGTTCAGTTGCTGCATAGCCATGCCTCCCACAGCATAAAGGATGCGCATGAGGTTTATGAAAACCACCTTCCATACTTCAAGTTCAAATTCATGCAAAAGATCAACAACAAATAAACAGAAAAAATTGAATGCTTCATCTTCAGCTTGAATGCATTCAGAGAAAGCATTCTGGTGAATAAATGAGCAAGGTCGAGCCATCTGAGCACTGGTATGACAGGACTTACAATTGTTGGTACAAGAGACTCAATTGCCAAAATCTCCTTGATGTGTATTCCATTGATGCTTGCACCGTGTTTGAAAATTTGTTTGCATGGCTTGAGAACCTTTTGCTTGCGTTTGTTGTCATCAATGCAAGGGGCATGTGCTTGTGTTGTCATATCCAACAGGGCGAGCCCATGTAGTGCTTTGGTACCATATTATACGGACAGCTGAGGTTAACAAATAGCCATGGCTCATGGGCCAGCCGATCATCAGCCAACCTTTGAGTTGCACTCGTAGGGCATGGATGGGCTGAGGGGTTATTTTAGTAAGGGTATTTTGAGTGATGGATGGGTCAATATGTGGTGGTTCTGTGTGATATGAGTGGGCCGAGAGGTGGGTGACCCGTAGGCCTCGGGTGGGCCGAGGAATACATGACCTGTAGGTCTCGGGTGGGCCGAGGGATGGGTGACCTGTAGGTGTCAGATGGGCCAAGGGATGCATGACCCATAGGTGTCAGATGGGCTGAGGGATAAATGACCCATAGGTCTTGGGTGGGCTGAGGGATGGGCAAACAGATCTTGAGTGGGCCAAGGAATGCATGACCCATAGGTCTCAGGCAGGCTGAGGGATGGGTGACCTGTAGGTGTCGGATGGGCCGAGGGATGCATCACCTGTAGGTCTTGGGTGGGCCACGAGATGTGTGGCCCATAGGTCTCGGGCAGGCCAAGGAATTCATGACCCATACGTCACAGGCAGGCCAAGGGATGGGTGAACGGGTCTTGGGTGGGCTGAGGGATGGGTGACCCATGGGTCTTGGATGGGCTGAGATATGGGTGACCTGTAGGTCTTGGGCAGGCTGAGGGATGGGTGAACAGGTCTTGAATGGGCCCAGAGAAGGGTGATCCATAGGTCTCGGGTGGGCTGAGCAATGCATGACCCATAGGGCTCGGGTGGGCTGAGGGATGGGTGAACAGGTCTTGGGTGGGCTGAGGAATGGGTGACCCATAGGTCTTGGGCAGGCTGGGGGAGGGGCAACACACGAGTCCAGGATGGGTGACCCATGGGTGCCGAGTAGGCCGAGGACCGGGTGGTCTGTAGGTTGAGGGTGGGCCAAGTGATATTTCTTCAATCTATCCTTCACCATAATGGGTGGGCCCATTGAGTCAATGGGTTTGGCTTCATTCATAGGTATGTGAAGACTTTCAGCATTGGACTGGCTGCAGTCACCACCATCAGTGCCTTCAGGATAGCCTTACCCATTGTTGTACTTCAATTAAATTAAGATCAATTTTGACTTGCAGAATTATACACCCATAGGAAACTCATGGCATTTAAAGTGGTACAATTACAGTCATTGGCTATATACAAGTTGGGGAAAATGAGATCAAACCTCCATACTAGCATCCATTCTGACTGTGTCCAATTCATCTGATGTTGTAGGAAGGCCTGGGGAAGGAACTGGCACAGGGGGAGCTGAAAAGCCATCCAACTCACCCTCATTTGTCTCCATGCTGTCTAGATGGAGTGGGGATGGCACTGCCCTGATGCCCTCCAAGGATGGGCCACACAATTGGAGGCCAAGATTCAGGGAATGCTTGGGTTCAGCCTGAACGACAGCGGGAGGCAGGGAGCTGGACCCCTTCAGGTTCAGCATTCGCATGTGATGCAAAACTGATACTGTCCTTGGGAGAGGACCCAGTTTTGATCCAACCAAGCCTTGCTCTTGGACCTTTTCCAAAGGGCCTCAACTGCCCAAACCAAAGTGCTGAGCTGTTGCTCAAGCACTGGAATCCATTCCAGCTCCCTTTTGAGAGTGGAAACCCGACTTTCAAGGGCAGTGATCACTGCATCCCTTGAATCATCGGTTAGGTTGGGAGTGGGGACAGAGGCTGGGAGAGGCGGGGTATTGAGAGCCCCAGCCAGGATGGCCTGGCTGATGGAGCAGGATGGGATGGGATGGGATGGAAGCCACTTTTGGATCACTACATACCCAAGCCTACCTTTCCCCGAGCCAGCCCTTTTCCTTTTCCTTTTCCTTTTTCTCCCACTTCTTCTTCCCCCCACCCTTTAAACTCTTACCTTCCTTGTGATCCTTGGGGATGTGACCATGGGTGGCCACTGATTTTGGGGGCTTCAAGATCAAACCAACCTTTGGCCATCCTCGGGTGATGACCTCGGCTTGGGATACATCACCATGTCTGCGGCTATGACCATGGGAGGAACTCTGGCCCCAGCCACATGTTGTTCCCTAACTTGACCCTATATCCATCATTAGCTCCCCACCTAATGGCATGCACTGTCTGCCTACCAATATTTCATTGACAGTGTTAACTACCTACTTCCATCCATCCACTCCCACTTTCCCTCAAAGTTTCACAACCGCACTTTGGATCAGCTGAGCCACTTTCTCAGCAAAAGACTCAAACTCAGAAATATTGTTGTTTGTAGATGAAGACATTTTTATTGAAATCAGGAATTGTTTGACAGACAGGTTGGGTGAATGTGAGCAGTGGGGTGAAATAATTTGAAAGCCAAGGTTAGGTTTAAATAATAAACTGCATATCAACAGCATTGCCCGAGCACAAAGACCGATTTGGTCCGGCAGTAGAATATCTACAAGACACGAGTCTAGGCATACCTTTTGCACACCATTTCACACCATTTCCCACCAAAGCACCCATATTAACATTGATCATGTCTGACACACAAGCCCAAGGTAATGCCTCTAGCCAGGTCAGATTCGATGGTAAGCCTACAAATTCATTTTGGTCACCCAAACCAACCATTATCTTGCAGATCAACTGATGGAGATTGAACCACCATCTTCCTCACATTTATTCTTAGCCCCATCCATTCCTTCCCAGACTTCCTCTTGGGACTTCTCAACCCCCCAAGGTTCCTCTATCAATCTCCTATTTTCATTTTCTCCATCATTTGAGCCCCCTGAGGTTCCTAGCCACCTAAGTGCTGAGTCCACCACATCTGATGATCTGAGGTTTCCAACACCTCCAGTCATCCCTGACAGCAGTCCAGAACTGCCAACTCCACCCATGCTTGAGGACAGTCCGCTCCCCAGCCCACCATTAATTTCCGATGTGGAATCGGCCAGCACCTCTCGGGCAATTTCATCGGAACTGTCCCTTGTTTGGTCGGACATTGCCTGCAGGCTGCTTATCCCAGGAACGCCTGGAATACATATTGAGGACTTGGCTCAGTTGGAATACTGTAAGTCCCATTTGATTTCATTTCTGTTTCACCATTCAACCATATATCCAGATCGGCTGATGTTTGATGGGTATTGTCAGCAACAACAACATCTCTCCCCTCAGGGCTTCCCTCACTGAACTGGGTTGGTGCCTTTTGGCTTTGCTTTGGCCTTGACTGTTACTTTGCTTCATCTAAAGAATGCAGCTTGATCTCAAAGCTATCCCCATGATAATACTCACTTACCATCTTCCGAGCTGTCATGATTTTCGGAATGTGACCTGGCTGGCTTCAAGCCTCTGAGAGTCAGCTTCGGCCTTTATTTCCAAGGTTGCTCACTTGGCTTCCATGCCACTTCCCTTGTTTCAACTTGTTCAGTGTTGGGTTGTTGTTTGGTAGCTTTGCGGGCTTTGGCCTTTGGTGAAGGGGTCGGCTTTGGCCCCATGATGCCTTCGCCCTTGGCTTCATCACTCTCGGTCCCTCTTCTACTGATGACCCGATTTTTCAGCTCATTAACTATGTCTTGTTGTATCAGGAATTATATTTGGATACGACAGTCATGAGATGTACTCACCCCCTGACTTCCTATGGCCCAAATGGCTGGGCCCTTGCTGTCCATCAGTACCTCCAGAATCTTCCCTGTTGGTATCATGTCTCCACCCAGATCCATTCCCATCATCCAGGTCATCCTCAGACTCTTCAGAGTCATCTACCCTTGAAGCATTCCTTCCCTTCCTGCCTCGTCCTCTTGATTTCAATCTGCCTTCACCTTCAGTTAGTCCATCTTCAGACCCAGCCTTTCTCTTTCCTTTAAAGGCCTTCCTTCTTTGGGCCACTGCCTCTTCATTGGAATCCAACTCCACAGGGTCTTGTAGAATGCCTGCTGAGTCTCTCCATTTTCGGAATGTCAGGATGTCTGCCGGATGTGATCACTGTCTCTCTCTCCGGAAGTCCAAGATAGAAATTACCTCCTTTTTCTGAGGCTTTGGTGGCTTCCAAAGCTTCACCCCCTGTGGCAAATACTTGGAGGCCATGTAGTCTGATTGTTGACCCACAATATGTGTCCATGGGACAGGTAGTTCATTAATTCCCAAAGCCTTCCCTATGGGAGCAATCAGGCCTGGTGCTCACTAAGCTGGATCCACTTACTATAGTGAAAGGTGACAAAGCCCCGGATGATCTGTTTCATCATCTACAGGCTGACATCCTTTCATGTCTGTTATCCAAGCCTTTTCTCCATTGCTAACCATCAAGACTGGATCAACCTTCCCTTTCTTCATGTTCTTCTTCCGTGGCCAAACCTCGGCATCGAGATCAGCTTTGGTCTCACCCCCATCTGACAATCCCAAGTTTCCAAGCTCAGTCTTGGCATACTCCATCCATCTTTGATGAGCTCTACCCCACCCATTGAATCCTGCTCCATTCCCAATCTCATCATTAATGTCATATCTATGGCCTGATCAGCATTCCAAATACCTGTGGCTTGTGGATTTCAAGCTCGATCACTTACTGGGTGGTCATGATCTGGCCAGCTTGGTCTTTCCAGGCAGCCAGGATGGCTACTCTCATCCCACATCTCTTCCACACCTCCTCTGCAAACTCCCTCACATATTTCTCCCCTTTCTGTAAGGCTGTTCTACAGTCGGATGTTAGCAGTTGGTCTCCATCCAGAGCTTCAACCCTTACCTTGCTTGTACCTCTGGAGGTGGTCTTTCTTTCCTCCATTCTTCGGCTTTGGCTTTGGCCTTCTTTAACTCCTCTTCTGTGAGACTTTCCAGCACCTTGTTCACAGCCCATTGATATCAAGCTCTCATCTCTCTGTCCCCAGGTTTTGACCCATTGTCTTCCTCTATAATCTTCTGTACCTTTATCACATCCCTAGTAGTGAAACTCTTTCCATACTTTACCATGGGTTTGGTACTTCTTTTTCGGCCATGGTTGTAAAGCCAGTTCTTGTACATCTTTTCCGAAACATAAACATCAGCTGAAAATCCCACATGACATAGAGGGCTCACCTCCTTCTGGCCATCCTATTCCTCTATGTTCATCCTTTCCACCATATCCAACTTTGCCGCTTCCTTATGCACTGCCCTATACACTCCAGGTCTGTGCCTCTTGTTCTTCCATGCTTCCAAATGAGATTTGAGGATATCTATTTCCTCCTCTGACAGCTTCTGGGAAGTCTTGGTCCCAACAGATACACTGCTAGCTCTACTAGATGGTTCACAAGGCATGATGTCCAGTGATATGGATATTTTGTTCAAAGGGTGTGTTTCGAGAGTTGGTAGAGTCTTGTCAGTTCCCCGATTGCTTCATTGACATCAGATGCTGTAAATATAATTGCCAACATTGCTGAACTTCAGAATCTTCTGATCAATCTTCCTTCATGCTGTGATGCCCCTTGATTCATCTTATTATAGACACCTTCCTTCCCCATTTGGCAATTTAGTTGGTGTCTGCCCTGATTGCTACCCTTGTGTGGGTTCCGACATACCTTATCTAGTAATTTACATAACATGGATGCCATCAAACTTTGATCTGACATGCACCTCAAATGACACATGAGTTAGAGGAATGACAAGGTGATCAGTTGGCTACTGGAAAGTGTGCTGTCTGGTCATAGAATTGTGTTGAGATCCAGTCCCCCTGTTGTCTAGCCATGCCAAAAGCAAAGTATGTTTCTGTAGATGCTCATAGTCCTGTAGTGGAGGTTTGGTGGAAGACCACCCAAACCACCCAAGGTCCAAAGACTAAATTGGTGAAAGTCACTCCAGACAAGAAAAGGCCAAGGAAGAGGTCCCCAAGAAATACCCCATCCACTGGCCATGACTTCCAAACATGTGACCAAGGTGATTTCTATGACATGCCCAAGCCATTGAAATTTCCTAGAAAGGTAAGACTCTCATTTGTTCTTGCAATATACTCTTTGGAAAGTCGACTATTCCAGACACAAAATGACTTCCTCAGGGAATGGAAAGATCACAAAGAACTGTATCTTGATATCTTGCTACAGCTGGAGGGACCACCTGATCCTCAGAAGTGTTCTCATTGTCTCAGAGATGGTACCTATAGATGTTGGGATTGTTTCGGAAGGCCCCTCTTCTGTACTTCCTGCTGTAGAGAGAACCATAGGGCTCACCCCTTTCATCAGGTAGAGCAATGGACCAAAACTTACTTGCAGCAATCTTCTCTCTGGCTGGTATGTTTCCTGAGACTTATACTGAAATGCCTCTGCTTGATCTAAGTGATGCCTATAGGCCAGATTGGCTCTACATCTGGGACATGATGGAGGGGTGTGCCCATCTGGAGTCAGGGATGTGCCTGATGAGGAATGGGAGGGTTCCAGATTCTCCTGGTGCCCTGGTGGTGGTGGACACCTTGGGGGTGCATGTCAAGTCCGGGTTCAATCCCGGAATTCCTGGATAGTCTGGAGTGCGTGGAGTGGCAGAGTTGGTCGGGCATCCCTGAGGGGGGTTGGAGGTGTAAGCAACTTTGGCATCAGCTTATGTGTTATGCCCCTGTATGAGTTCTGTTCCTTGATTTCAGAGCAGAGGGTCAGAGGACAATCCTAAGGTCAACTTAAGGACTGAGGGGTTCAGAGTGAAGCAGATCAGGAGAGAACAGGATTTAGTTGATATTTGAACTAAGGAAATATCAGAGAGTACAAGTGGGTTTATATACTGAAGAGTCCAGAAGATATAAAGATGTTAACGTATGTCAGATGAATTGGAGTTTTGGGTTTCCGGAAGAAAGTAAGGAATGAATCGGAATGGCATCAGAATGGTGGAATAATGACTGAGGGCAATGGCACAATAATTGCAAGGCAAGGGGAAAGGGAATTATCGATAGGAACTGTAGATGTCAAGAAGTGTCAAAGGAAAGTGACATTTGTCAACAAGATAGGAATACGAAAGTCCAGGACGGGAATGCCAAAGTCTGGGATGGGAATGCAGAAAGTCCAGGACAAGTCTGGGATGGGAAATACGGGGTTTGGAATGTCCGATGAAAGAGAAATCTCACAAGGTAAAGTCCGAGGCTTGGGATTTGGGATTTGATCATAGGGGTTGGAATTGGGCTGGATGGGTTAGGAAAGTTTTGGGATGTGACAGTGCACTATTGTGACCTGGCATACTGCAATTGTCCAGGAAGTCTGGATCCTCACATCCAGCTACTCGGTGCAGGTCTATTTCCTGCCAGCACTGCTTGCCCGAGCACAGTCTTCACCTTCCAGGTACTGGATGACTTCCTTTGGGACAATGTGGAATGTGGGACTGCAGCAATGAATTATTTCAGCAAGCTGAAGAAGATCATTTCCAATGTGTTCCCTCACTTGGTTTCGGTGAGATTATCCACTGCATATATGTACTACATGTCTTGGGCCTGATAGGGGAGTAGGATCAGTACAGAGAGCTCCTTTGGGTGGCCAGGATCTGGAGAGTTCTCAAGCTTCTGAAATGGAATGGCTTTGGGCATGACCCAAGGGCATCAGATCAGGCCAACTGGTCCTCTTTTGCCCAGCATGTCCACAGAAGGGGGTCAAATTGGATCCAGAAATAGACAAGGATATGTCTAGGCAAGCTTCAAAGCATGAATCTAGAAGCCCAACTGACAATTCCATGGTAGCTGGAAATATTCTTGGACCATCATCATGGATGGAAACTTCAAGGCCAAGCATATGCATGACAAGAAGCCAGATGATCAGGTATTTCTCATGGATGGCAAGGGCTACATGGTGGGTTGGGAAAGGTACCATGACTACTTGAAGGGTGCAAAAGACTCTCCAGAGGTAGGACCGAGGACCGAGCTTGAAGTGCCAAAGTGCTGACTTACTGATGGCAGAGGTCGGACTGTGATAACCATTGGGCAGTAAACCAGGCCAATGCCCATAGGCATAAGTTAGAAGCCGGGGGTGTGCATGTGCCCAGCATAGATGTTTCATTCCACATTCCCTTGTGGACTTTCAAAAAGGAGAAAGGTACAGCATGCCTAAATTGGTCTGGCCGACCACCCACTTACCCCATGTCAAAGACAGGTGAACATGGACTATCCACTGAGCCATGCTCTTGGACACAACATAGCAGGGATCCAAAGGGTCCTCACATTCTATGACATTAATTGTCAATACATGAAGCGCTTCAGACAGAGGGTATCCTCAAACTCATATCTGAGCATCCTGGCCGAGATCAGCCTGTGGCATGTCCATGGCCACCAGAATGAATGCTTTGCAACATACTCTCCTGGGTTCATTCAAGGAGCATATAGAGACTCTGTGGGTCATCTTGAATGTAATTTCATTCAGCCCAGGGGATGTCAGCTCCCCATTGACAAGAACTATTGGACTTTCAAATGAATGACTCCAATTTCCAGAAGATGATTCGAATGGGTGAGACCAGTCTGCTCTGTCAGTTGTCATGGCTGATTGCTGTTAGCTAGAAGCATTCATTGGAAACTCAAGATGGCATTGAACAGCAAGGAAAAGGCAGCAGGTGCCTTCCAAGCTCTGGATGAAGGATTGCCAGAGGATAGGAAGAGGCAGTTGGTGAAGCAGAAGAGAAAGGCCATGAAGGAAAGAGAAGGAAACCCTTTGGCCATGGATGTTTATGAGATCAGATTGGACTCTGGTAATTCTTCTTTGCATCTGCATGTCAGCTAGCTAAAGAAGCTTCTCCAGCCCTGGCAATGAAAAGCATTGAGCTTGCCATGCTATCAGGATCTCACTCCATGACTTTGAGCCAGAGGGGTTTCAGTACTTGGCTTGCTCAGGGGTTGCAAATCCAGCAATTACAGATCCAGCTAAAGTCAGAGGCCTGTTCTTCTGGTCATTGGTCCACAGAAGCTCAAAGGCTGGCCCTGGCAAGAAAGAGGGATTGGCTTGGGACAGAAATCCACGGCTTTGTCTCAGATGCTGCTTCATTCCTAGGTAGGGTTGACACTCAAGGATCCAATGCAGCTGACCATGATGAGGAAGACTGGATTGATGACATAGGATCTGATGATGCCAAAGCAGCCTTTGCAAATCTTGATCCCCACTATGCCAAAGAAGCTCTTCTCCCTTTCCCATCCTCCATGGCTAGACAGGCTTGCAAGGACTTAGGTATAGATTGGTTGGCAGAGGAAGAACTGGAACTCAGAAAAGGTCAAGCCACTGACTGCCTGCATTGGCCGAGAGGTCGGTTCTCTTCCAGACCAAGCTTTGGCATGCCAGTGGGCAGGCCCACACACTCGGGCATGGGGCAAGATCAATGTCATAGAGCTAACTGTGAAAAGGCATGCCAGCAAAGACACTCTGTTCCAGTATAGGCTGCTTGATCCCAAGCACCTCAAGGTCAGTACCGCAGTATCTGACCCAAATGCCCAGGGCAATCAGAACTCCACCTTGGCCTGGTTCTGGACCAGGGATGTGCAAAGGGATTCAGAACTGAATGTATGTTTCAATCTTAATTTCTGGTTGCTCATGGACTGAGTTAACACTTTTGGGTACTTCAGTTTATTGGGGGCATTGGCTCAGAGCAAAGGCTCTCAAGGACCAATGGGAAGAGGAAGTAGAGCTCCTCAGAGCAGAAGGGCAATGGACAAGTAACTTCTTTGATTACAAGGCAAGGTCATGGGGTGCCCTATTGCAGGCCTCTGAGAGGCAAGGCTGGGTGGGACATGCTTGCTATGCCGCCAGGACTCAGGCCAATTTACAGAGACTTCAGGATCATTCTACGGAATTGTTACAAAATTAGCAGAAGCCGGATTTAGATGTATTTGCAATGAACTGTTGGGTTATTGTGATGTATATTGTTTTTGGTTCATCTTTGCAATATAAAAAACCCCAGACCAAATCCTCTTACTTGCCCATCACATTCACAATGACACAATCATCCTACACCCCAACCAAACAAGGTTTCTAGGACATGCTGGAGCACATTGGCCTGAGATTTGAATTTATCTGATGGGCCTTACAATCCGACTCCTTCAACCCTAATCAACAAAGGAGAAATCTGCCATAAGAAGTGGTAGGTGTTAATTTAGTATGCTTTTGTCTGATCTTACCCTGCTCCCAGGCCATGTCCACCAGGCTGATCTCAACTGTGGTAATGCATGGGTGGACATTAGACATCCCCCATATGGTTTGGATGATCGTCGATCCCAAACATGCTGATGCCACCTTCCCCAATCAGGAGTATCAGCTGGTGACAACCGACCCAGGATTTCCGTGGCCTTGGTGGTTGGACCACATGGAACAACTTCTGGAGATCTATGCACAATGTCCATGAAATGATCTCTGTGAGCTTCATGCTCAATTCATGCCTCAATATGCCGGGGTAAGTTTCCGTTTAGTCCATTTCCCTGTCCCACTTGACACATTCCCTGTTGTTTAGCTCTTGATCACTCCAGTAGGCCCTCCACCGATCTGCACCAACTGACAACAGATTGAGCTGGCACACAGGTGGGCTGTGGAGACAAGGATGGCTTTGTCCAGAGAGCTCACCCAAGTATGTGATGAGATGCGGTTGACCATGGAAAGGATAGTGCAGATGGAGGAACATTGGTCTCCTGAGGACATCCTTGCAGAGATCCAATCCTCTGACAGGAATTCTAGATACCAGTGGCCATTCATGTAGGGAATTTTTATTCTACTCTGTGGCAATTTTCATAGACACTGCCAACTTGTATAATAAGTGAGGAAGGTCCCCGTATCTGACCCAATCACATCTGTGAACTCCCATCCCCTCATGGACATTATCTCTCATATGGTAGGCCAGGCAAACCCTGTCAGAAATCAAATGTGGCACCCTATGCTGAAGTACCTTTCCAGAAATTCCCAGTAGGGTGCCAGGCCCATACCCCAACCTGACCCCAATGCTATCGAAATCTATGTGTAGGTCAGGATCCTCCCTATGGTAGCCAACATGTCCAACCACTGAGCCCTACAGTTGAGATCCTGATGGAAATGAGTGGCCCAATTGATGATTACCAACATTACCGAATATACCAAGGACCACTCGGAAAGGATGGCCATCATTTCGGTGTCTTCATTGGACTCAGCCAGTTTCAGCAGGGCCTCCCTTCCAGATGCATAGAGGTCTGGATGCATGACCAGCAGGGCTGCTGAAAGGACTGCAGTCTGCAGGGAGCTAGCTCTGAGCCATTGCCGAGGTCCAGAATCACCATGGGAGTCTTTGAGGAGGGCCGATACCTTGGGTTGATGTCTAAATGGCTAGTTCCGTCAGGACAGCTTTGGTGTGAATGCAGCTGAAAGGTTCTTACCACTTGACCTTGCTGGTACCAAGCTGGGGATAATTTGATCGCACCTGTGATCTCTCTCTCAAACAGGGCCTGGTCAGTCCTCCAACATCAACATCTGGAGTTGCTGACACTCCTGGATAAATCTGGGAATAGCAATTCCAGGTTTTGGGAACAGTCCTGCTAACCAAAGTCATCAATGAGGCATCTATGGAAATTTAACTTGGGGAGCTCACCTGGAACTCTTCAAATAGTACCCCAGGCAGATACCATGCCAGGATTACCCAAGTCTGGTCCAATAGAAGGGTTGGGTATGACATCTCCTCTTCCTGCTTCATAGTTAATCTGTCCTTTAAAAATGTCTCGCTTTCTGGATTTGTTCCAGTCTCCTTCGGCCCCAACATCTTGGCCATCCTTTGGATGTTGATGGGGAAGCTCCCTGAGACAATATTAATAGATATCTATGTATTCTGAGATCATTTGCTTTGATTCTGATAAGCCCTTGCCATTGAATGGACTATCCTATCGGCTTGGAAGAGAGCCGGTAAAGGAATGCATGTATTGGGTAGTGCAGGAGTCAGTTGGGCAGGGTGGCCGATGGCTTCCAGGAATTGCTTGACCATGTATTTGGCAATAATATCAGACATGTGAAGTCTCCAATGAGATGGAATGTCCATTGTAGAGGTAGATTGAATGGAATGTAGATCACTCAGCCAAGGGGGCTGCTGTCAACTTGGCAGCCGATTTGAAATTGTTTGGGACAATGCCTGTGGACTACGGCAGGATTCCTGATCCCTGCGGCTGATGGGATTCATTGCCTCGGCTGATCCCATACCTAGGGGCCATGCCTCGGCCCACCTCATATGCATAGCCTACTGTCACAACCAGTCAAATGGAATGGCTCATTTGTTGTGAAATAGAGATTGGGATATTACTTGGTGCATCTGATACTGACGCGCTGCCGATCCCTTGGGCCACCCAAGACCTTTGGGCTGTCCATCCATCAGCCTACCCAAGACATATGGGTCACCCATACCTTGGCCTACTAGAGACCTACGTAATCAATTATCCTTCAGTTCACCCCATCCCCACAGTCGACACTCACCACCATTCCAGGGGCCCACCCATTACTGATGAAATCCTATCAAAATATCCCTTGGCCCATCCAACACCTGCAGGTCACCCCTTGCTCGGCCAATCCAAGACCCACCAACAATCCATCCCTTGGCCCATACAGGACTTTTGGGTCGCCCCTCCCTTGACCCACCCAAGGGCTACAGCACATGCATTCCATGGCCCATACAACACCTATGGGTTACCCATCCCTCGACCCATCTGACACCTATGGGTCACCCATCCCTCAGCCCACCCAAGACCTTCTGGTCACCCATCTCTTGGCCATCCGTGACTTTTGGGTCGCCCCTCCCTTGGCCCACCTGAGACCCATGGGGAATGCATTCCTCAGCCCATCTAACACCTATGGGCCACCCATCCCTTGGCCCACTCAGATCACACCCACCATTCAATGGTTCCACCCATTACTGATGAAATACCTATTTAAATATCCATCAGCCCATCCCTTGACCCACCCATGACCTTTGGGCTGCACATCCCTTTGCCCATCCGTGACTTTTGGGTTGCCCCTCCCTTGGCCCACCCAAGACCTTTGGGGGTCGTATTCCTTGGCCCACCCGAGGGCTATGGTGTAGGCATTCCTCAGCCCATCCAACACCTACGGGTCACCCATCCCTCGGCCCACCCAAGACCTACGAGTCATGTATTCCTCGGCTCACCTGAGACCTAATGGAACCACCACATATTGACCCACCTATCACTCAAAATACCCTTACTAAAATAACCCTTTGGCCGACTCATATCACACAGGACTTGTATTCTATCTCAGCCCATCCCTGCCCTACGAGTGTAACTCATAGGTTGGTCGACAATTGGCTGGCCCATGAGCCATGGCTATTTGTCAACCTCGGCTGTACGTATGCTATGGTACCAAAGCACTACATTATGTGACAGGTGCCCATTTCCAATATGTTGACTTTCTTGACTCAGCAATGGGGACAGGGACACTGGCCAAGAAACTTGATACACGCAAGCAGGATTCTAGCAATGACAATGGTTAGCTTCTAAATGATGAACTAGGTTCTACTCACTTTTCAGGATAGTCTGCAGAATAAGTAAAAAAATGAGGAAATATACGGCAGATGGTTGCATCACCACAGCAGATCACAAGGCCATATTTGTATGCTCGCACAAACTTCTCATCAAGGAGAAGTCTCCATACTGCCTGCATCAACTTGCACTTGCAGTGAGTGTAATCATCTGAGGAACCTTCATTATAGTACCGACTATATTTGTCTTGAAAATTATCAGGTAACTAGCTTTCAATGCTGGTTAGTAGTATCCAAAAATAAAATCAGGGATGCTATACGGTGGGTATATATGCCACGTGATGGCAGGCAGCTGCAGTTGGCTTCCCATGTGTATATTTTGATTCATTCCCAAAGAACATGTATAATTTAATGGCCAGAGGGATGCATCACCAAAGTTTGCGAGGTGTGTTGCATTGGACCACAGCATAAGTGGTGCAACTACATGCTTGAGGTCATCACCATCCTTGTGAGGGAGGGAATTGACCTGTTGATAAGTGTCAAGGTACTGAGGGGATGTGTATGCTTCACTGAAGACTCTGATGGGATCCGAATCCCCGGGATCTGGTTTCCAATATTCTTCAAATGAAATCATGTGATATGTTGATGAAATCTCATCTTGAAACACAGAAATAATGATGTTGGTGATATCACGGTGATGGACACCATCAACCATCAAGACAGGTATGGAGGGATTACATTTGCTGGACTGAAATTTTGTCTGCTCATGAGGCAATGGCACTGGGACGGATGAGGCCTTCCACCCATGATCAGCACTGAATATGTTTGATTTGGGATAGAGATACTTCTCAATGAGTTTCTGCTTATGATCATGATTAAAAGAATCTTCTAGTGCTGGCTCAAATTGAGGGTCCTGAATAAAGGATCCCAAGTGATTAAGCTCAGCAGCCAACTTCAAATTTGATCCAGAATACTGCCAGCACATCAATAACCTTGCAGTAGGGCTGCTGAAGGCAGAGAAAAGATTGTCTGGCGTGATACCAGAGTGCGGGAGCCCTTGGAGTGTGTCTGCCCCACACCGAGATTCCTGAGATGATTCCAATTCCTTGGAATCTTCTAAGGTAGGTGCATCAACTATGGAATGGATACTACCTTCACCTTTTGGAATCAGCATGGGCCAATTCAGATAGACTCAGAATAGACCCATGTCCCTATACTCAACCAATGAGGGTGGCTCCCGGTGAGAAGGCCCAGGACTTGGACTTGCAGAGGGTGATTGATGGTGAGAGCTGAGGGGGGAAGGGTCATGCTGAAGCCCATTTCCAGTCGTTAGGTAGTCTGTGTATTGAGCTGGGAGACAGATCTGTCGTCCCAAGCATGCAGAAATAGCAGCAGGCTGCTTGGGGCTCAGGGGCACTGGTGAGATTGGCAGATTGGGTTCAAGAGCAGAACCTGAAGATTCTGCCTCATTTCCCACCTGGAGAGGTTAAATAACATAAATAGGTCAAAAATTAATATATATATGCACCAAAACATTGACGTGATCGAGCATATTGCCACTAAACATTGGCAAAGGTTCAGGAAGAGGGGGCTGGTGGGTGTTCTGCTTGCCTTTTACCAGAGATTGACAATGGTTGGCAGTACATTGCTCTGTTGCTCCAGTCTGAACCTTGGTAAGACATTCCTGGGTCTTGATAACACCTAGTTTGAGCTGCTGGTTAGCATCACACCTAACCTCATGAGCACAAAGTCTCTTCTGAGTCTTGAAAGACTTCCAACAGCCAAAATACGAATGGTTGTTGTTCATGAGGATAGAATGGTGTTGGGTGAGATGTAGGTGAGATGTTTTAGCACACATTTCCAGCTGCAACAGGTTTCATTCTGTTTCTAGCATGATACAGAAGCTTGGTACTCAAAATACACAGTATTACCTTGTACTGTTCACTGATTAGAAAGGAAATTGAAAGAGAATATAGTGATACTCACCTCCTAACCTGGACATCTCACCTGTATGTCTGTGGAATTGAGTACTGTGAGTGTGGGTTGCCCGAACATTCAATAAAGTAATGGGTGAAGCAGCATGAACAACAGGATGCCAGAATAAGTGAGTATTCCCACGATAAGCAACGAATCACAAGCCATTGACCTTGTTCTCTTTTCTCCATATGATCACCATCATGCCTTGTGTTGATACTGACGATTCCAGTTCTCCCATCAATGATTCCAACGTTGAGATCAATCCAACCAGGAATAGACAGAAGCAAATCAAAAAGACTATCAGGTATTTCAATTTCACTCATTTAATAATGTTATTGTAACTGGGAATCCTGCATATTAAAGCAAGATCACAACTCAGATGATTCTGCAGTGAGCTTGAAGACAACCAACCCACACAAAATTTATCCTATGGCTGCATGTGCCATTGCACAATGTACAGATTTGTGGTGTGACGTCAAGAAGGTAATCAAGACTGTTCAGCTTATCCAACAAGACAAAGCCAGCAAGCATGGTGAGTTGGATGAAGATGACACAGCAAAAAAATATGCAAGGAAAGTCTTGTGCCAATGTATGTGTATTTTAATATATAGTATTCTTGCAGCTAAGTATTCATCAGATCCCTGGAAGCAAAAGAACTTGCAACCCAAACCTACTACAAGATTCTGCAGATAGTACCAAGCCTGAAGTCAACCATTGATGAGCCAGCAACAAGTGCAGAACCCAGGGATATTTGTTTGAAGGTGCATTTTTCACTGTGTATATGTGCATATACTCACCTTTTTTGGTTTGTAGATGAATGTGATGATCAGGGCAACTCATTCAAGTGATGCTGCTCGCCTCAAGCCACATATACCTCAATATGCTGCCCCGAACCCATTCAAGGCCGTGCTTGACCCCCCCAATTGTTGGCTGCAATGGAAGAGCTGAAATGGGGTTGAATCACCCCATACTTGCTCAGTGGCTTTGTCCTGCAGATGCACTGCAAAGATTTGATGAGAATCCTATGCAGTACGTCTGAACTCCTACCTTCACTTCTACTTATCATTGTAGAACATGTCCTCTCTAAGAATTTTTAGGGAAATTGAAGACCTTGCTTCAGGCACAATCCCCATGGAAGCCAAGGATTATCCTGCACTTTTTTGGAGCAGATCAATGCCGGGGAGTGATTACAATGCAGACAACATGCTGGATGGTCTTTTCAAGAGCTACTTCCTCATACGGGTAAGTGTTTCTTGGCAGGTTTATTGTGCTTCTCATGTTCAAAACATTAGGTCGGCCGGCACATTTTCATGGGGCCATCAAGTGCTCTCGGCGGTGATTCATGCAATGCTATGCACAATATGAGTATTGTCGAAGTGGAACACATTGCATACATCTGTGTGCAAGTAAGTGACCTCTTTACTCTTTTCTGCATGTCATTTCTCACAGTCTTTTTGAGGGGTGATTTGGTGTCTCTTCTAAAAGCCAATGGAATGAACTCAATGGAAAGCTCAGCTATTGCAAGCATTACATAAGTATAGTTTCTGTTATGACTCATATATTTTATTCCTTTTTCTTTCTTCTACAATCACATGACCAGTCACATGACATGCAACTACTGTTACTTTAATCACATGACTTTACCTATGACATCATACCTCATGCTCTCCTCATGTCTGATACATGCATACTCTAGATCATTCTAGTTCACTCTATATGACTTCATATGTTCTTCCATATTCTATTACATTCTTTGACACTTCATTATGATATCATACCTACCATTGATATCTAGTAAGTAGTATAGCCTTCTCGTCCACAGCCTGGTCTGTGTACACTCATGTATATCTATATAAACTGCAATGTAACAACCAAGGAACTCCAGTTTAGTTCACTTGGGTCTTCTCCTACAGACTACGAGTTCCTCTATCCTCAACCTATTCTCTCAAGTCCTACTGCTTTGCAGAACAGGATACTAAGAGCCTTTTATCTTCTTGTTTGAGTGTTGTTCCTAAGACATTGCTTTGCAAAGTGTCTGTGGTGCTTCATTTTCCTTCCTTAGAGATTCCCTGGACATGGAATGGAGGGACAAGTTATTAAAATGGTGGAATAAGTAACCCTGTTTCCTAGTTGATATTACAATTAAGTTCTAATCATGTTTTCTACTTGAAAGGGAGTTGTTTGGAGATGAGAATGGCCATGGCAACCCAAACAGGCACTCAGCAGATGCAAGCCCAAAGTGTATGAGCACAATGGAGCACATGTGTGCACAGACAAAGCTTGCCTTGCTGCCAGGAACACCTACTCTTCTGTGAAGAGCCCCCCACCAGCACCTGGTATTCCCACTGCATCCAATGAGGTGATGCTGCCACAAAATGCTGTGTCACCCACCGACCCCATCCCAACCACTTCCGTTAGCACAATGCCATTGATTTCTGCTAACTTGGTGGTCCCATTTGTACCATCGACTCCAATCCCTGACAGTCCATTGACGGAGGACAATGAAATAGTTCTCACACCTATCACCAATAAAAAGGCCAAGAACACCATGCTAGGGAAGGGTAAGAAAAGAGCCACTGAACCTGACAGTGACAAGGCAGACAGTGTCACTCAGACTAGAAAGGCCAAACACATGCGCAAATAAAGGTACATAGTACAATGAGCCTATACAAGGGCACCTTTAATGTTCTTCACAGATCCGCCTCTCGTTTTTGCCCAGGCCCCCTGCAACTTCTACCCCTGCTCCTCCCTACCACATTGCTTCAAGTTGACCTGCCATTTTCATCATTTTCGCATTTCTGATCTTCTGCCTGGTGTCACTCCATTGTTCTTCCTTTGTTTCAGCTTATGGACTCTGCAAATCAACTTGGCATATTCCAGCACACAACATTGCTGGTATTTCTATGATATGGTGAAGCTGCTTATTACATTGTAATATAATGTCTGTCACGAGGTGTATTCTAAACATGCAGTATACTCAATGTTTTTTTATTCGACAAATATATTGGCTGAGTTGTATGGTCTGATTTTGAGGGTTTGAATGGAATGACTGGCTTGTATTTGACCAGGTAGTTCCTGACAAAAACTATAAGAGGGCAGTGATTGCCCAGACTCAGCCGCTGCCAAAGAGGGGGCAAAGAACGACTGTATTCACCTATAAGAGGGCAGTGATTGCCTGGACTACTAGGGATTAGCTAGGAGTAGCAAATAGGTATAAGTAAACTCACCTCAGCCGCTGCCAAAGAGGGGGAAAAAAACGACTGAGGAATCCAAAGTAAAAACTAAGTATATATGTATAACAGAGTGGGCGGAGAAGTGCTTGCTAATGATAATCAGGGAATAGGAACAGGAACAAGAGGAATTTGGAATTAAGTGATGTAAGGAAGTGATGGAGTGTCCCTGGAGGCTTGGGAATGATGACAAGTAAAGGATGATGCAATACAATAAGGGTTTGCACATCTACATGAATTGCAGATCGATTCCGAGTGGATTCCGAGATTCCTGAGAGGTTCTGCCTGGCAGTGGAGCAGAGGTAGGCATTCCAGCATTCCGGACATGTGGAAACGCGAATTCCAACATTCCAGAAATGCAGGGTTTGTTGTTCCGGTTCCGGAGTTCACTGTATTTTGTCAGTTCCTGGATTATGCCATATTCTACCTGCCATCAGTCTAACACACCAGATACTCCCCCAGCCAATATATGCTCTGACAGATAGATATATGGTTATATTTTGTCGATGCAAATTTTGTGATGGGCGGGCCCATAGCTTAGCTGTGGGGAGATGGCCAAAAGTTGAGTGGGCCTGCAAATTGCTTTTTGCATCAATGTGCAACCTATAGGCAGGCCTGCAGAGTGCTTACTGTACAGTAACATCTGTAGCTTTTATTGAATGAATAGTAAACATTAGGTAGGTACTGTGAATATGTGGGAGCATCAGAAATTTTACACACATCTTATTTCATCTTATTCATCTTAGTTTCATCTTATTTGGCTTGTGTGAATTGCTTTGCTTAAGCCAAATAAGATGAAACTAAGACACATAAGATGAAATAAGATGTGTGTAAAGTTTCTGATGAGGGTAAGCCCATGTAGTGCTTTGGTACCATAGTATATGGACAGCTGAGGTTGACAAATAGCCATGGCTCATGGGCCAGCAGATCATCAGCTGACCTACGAGTTGCACTTGTAGGGCACAGGTGGGCTGAGATGTAATAAAAATCCTGTGTGATATAAGTTGGCCAAGGGTTTATTGTAGTAAGGGTATTTTGAGTGATGGGTGGGTCAATATGTGGTGGTTCCATGTGATATAAGTGGACTGAGAGATGAGTGACCCCATAGGTCTCAGGTGGGCTGAGGGATGGGCAACCCATAGGTATTGGTATTGGATGGGGTGAGAAATATTTCAATAGGCATTTTGTTAGTAATGGGTGGAACCATTGAATGGTGGTAAGGGTGTATAGGAAACTCATGGCATTTACATATAGCAGTACAATTACAGTCTTTGGCTATGTACAAGTGGGGGGATATCAAACCTCCTTATTGACATCCTTTCTGACTGTATCTGATTCATCTAATGTTGTTGGGAGGCCTGGGAGAGGAACTGGCACAAGGGGAGCCAAGAGGCCATTCAACTCATCCTCATTTGTCTTCATGCTGTCTAGATGGAGTGGGGATGGGACTGCCCTGGTTCCCTCCAAAGATGGGCCACATAATTGGAGGCCAAGATTGGGGGAATGTTCCGGTTCAGCCTGAATGACAGCTGGAGGAAGGGATCTGGAATCCTCCAAGTTGAGCATTTGCATGTGATGTGAAACCAATACCGTCCTTGGGAGAGGACCAGGTTTTGATTTGACTGAGCCTTGCTCTTGAACCCTTTCCTGAAGGGCCACAACTGCCCAAATCAATGTGCCAAGCTGTTGCTCAAGCTCTGGAATCTGTTCAAGCTCCATCTCAAGAGCAGAAACACAACTTTCAAGGGCAGTGCCAATTGTATCCCTGGAATCATTGGTTACATGGTGAATCAGGGAGAGGTGGGGTATTGAGAGGCCCAACCAGGATGGCCCGGCTGATGGGGCAGGATGGAAGCCACTTTGGGATCACTACACCATCCATGACTATCAATATCAGTTGGAGATAGAAACATTTGTAGACTACCAAACTTACCAAGTTTCAATTTAACAGTTGAGCTAGCAGGGGCAGAGCATGGGCTGGCTTCAGGGGTGGGGGTCTTGGGCCATTGTCAAGTTTGAGTTCAATCCTGGAATTCCTGAAAAGTGCTAAGGTGGGGAAAGGCGTAGAGTGTCAAAGGGGTAAGGGACTTTGGCTTCAGCTTATGTGCTGCACCCCTATATGAGTCCTGTCCCTTAATTTCAAGACAGAGGTTTAGAAGACAATCCTAAGTTCAACTTAAGGACTGAGAGGGGTTTCAGAGTGAAGCAAAGACTTTGGAGGATAGAACAGGATTTAGTCGATATTTGAACTAAGGAAGTATCACAGAGTACAAGCAGGTTTATATACTGAAGAGTCTGGAAGATATAAAACTGTTCAAGTATATTGGACGGGTTGGGGTTTCGGGTTTCTGGAGTATAGTAAGAGGGTGAATCAGAATGGCATCAGAATGATGGAATGATAACTGAGGATGATGGCACAATAATTGTGAAGCAGAGGGAAAGGGAATTATTGATAGGAACTGTCAATGTCAAGGGATGTCAAAGGAAAGGAACATATGTCAAGAGATAGCTGAGATAGGAGTACAAAAGTCTGGGATGGGAATACAAAAGTCTGGGATGGGAAATATGGGATTTGGGATATCAGGTGAAGGTTAAAATCTTCCAAGGTAAAGTCCCGTGTTTGGGGTTTGATCATAAGGGGCAAGAAGTGTGTTGTATGGGTAGGGAAAGCTTTGGGATGTGACAGCAGGAACACACATTGTTGGGGATCCAACAGGTGCTCACAGACAGCCTGGTGGCCTTCCCAAGGCTCAGGGTCCTGGGGCGTCAGATGGGAAGGAGAAGGGGGGGAGAAGGAGGATGGGGATGAAGAGGAGGGCAAAGGTGATGAGGGTGGGGATGAGGGTGAGGGTGAGGAGGATGGGAATGGGAATGGGGAAGAAGTAGTTTAGGATATTCCTTTGGCCTCATCATGTACAAATAGCATAATTTCTTGTTTGATGAATTGTATACATGCTTCTGCCATTATCTGAGGGAATTAAGGGTCTGGACTTTGTGGGATATGCAGAGTGGAAGTCTGAGATGAGTTCCAATGTGTGAGTAAGTTTGGTCATGAGAATCCAGGATGTTTCTTCATCAGTCCCTTTGTAGCCTGCCCATTTTACCAGATATAGGAGTTGGCAATTCCTATGTTGTTGGTCAATCAATCTTGGAGTCCAGGATTTTGGAGATTTCATATTCAGGCTCCCCATTGACTTTGACTGGGGCAGGTGGGGTTCAGGATTATATTCAGAGTTGTGGGTAAGTCTGAGGGTGGAGGATAGGGGTTCGACTTGAGTAATGATGAAATAG
Source organism: Gyrodon lividus (assembly GCA_014904945.1). Lineage (NCBI taxonomy): Eukaryota > Fungi > Basidiomycota > Agaricomycetes > Boletales > Gyrodontaceae > Gyrodon > Gyrodon lividus. The sequence continues at coordinate 1,258,886 of MU127421.1, forward strand.
GGGTCAAGGTTCTTTTATAAGGGTTTCTTGGAAGGGCAAGTGGAGTGGAAGTACTTTGCATTGATGAACACTTGGTCTCCAATCTGGAAGTCCGGTGCATGGAGTCATCAGGAACCCATGGGTCCTTGGTAGTGTTCTTGAGCATCAGCCATTTCCCTGTGCAGGAATTTGTGGAGTTCCTGTAAGTCAACTGCATATTCACAAGTGCAGGATGAGGTCAAATCCCTTTTGGGGCAGACCGAGATGTTGGGATGGTAGCCTTTGTTAGCGAAGAATGGGAATACTCCTGTGGTAGTGCTAGGGGCATTGCTGTACACCAATTCTGCTAGAGGTAGGAGTTCTGACCAGTTGTCCTGTTGGTAGTTGCAGTTGATCCTGAGGTACTGTTCAAGGGTTTGGTTTGCTTGTTCCGTTTATCTGTCGCCTTCAGGATGATATCCCAAAGTGAAGTGAAGGCAGATGTTGAGGGCTTTTCTGAGGGAGCGGAAGAAGTGGGAGACAAACTTGGAACCACAATCAGAAGTTATGTGGAAGGGAACTCTGTGCTTGGAAAACATGTGAAGGAGGAATAGTTTTGTGAGGCTTGGGGAGTCAATAATGTCGTGAGTGGCAATGAATATGGCTTTCTTGGAAAGGTGGTCAATGACTACTAGGATTGCGGTATACCTGCTGGAAGAGGGAAGTTGCTTGATGAAGTCCATGGAAATGGAGTTCCAGGGCTTTTTGGGGATTGGAAGCTGCTTGAGCATTCCATAGGGGCGGTGTCTAGGAGTTTTAGTGTGGGCACAGGAAGTACAGGAACTGATGTGGTCTTTGATGAAGGTACGGAATCCTGGCCAAGTATATTCCTGACAGATGAGGTCCAGTGTCCTGTTTTGCCTGAAATGTCTGGACAGGGGGTGATCATGCTTGTATAAGAGGATGCAAAGACACAGATCCTTAGCTTCAGGAATGTCAGGAAACCTTCAGGGTTGACAGTCCATCAGGAGTCCCATGAGTGCATGAGTCGGCCAGAAGCTATGGGGTTGGAGGACAGGGAATCTAGAATGTCCTTGTGAATGTCTTTGATGTCAAGCAGGGATGAGGCACAGAGGACTGGGGCTAGTAGGATAGTGGCTCATAGGGACAAGGCGAGCTGTTCCTGAGTGAACACCGGGCAGAGGTTGTGGGGATTGATGCAAGCATAGTCCTTATCCCCCTCTTTTGGGTAGATGTCCCAGCGTCGAGTAAGGGAATTGGGTTTAGCTCCTAAGCATCTGGGGCAGAAGTGAATGATGGGGGTGAACTGGGATAGGAATTCCAACCAGCAGGCTTACCTGTGGGTCAGGACTTTGGAGGTAGAGAAACCTTCAAGGTAGTCACACCAGTGCCGAAAAGCTTTGTGGATAGCCAGGAGTTCCTTATCATGGGTGTCATAGTTGAGTTCCAGGGCTGTCAGAGTGCAGGAGTAAAACACGATGGGGTGGAATTCCTCATTGGGACTATGAATGGAGAGGAATCCTGTGATAGCATAGTCCAAAGTGTCAGTCTTAACCATGATAGAACAGTCTGAGATCCAGTGAGTAAGGATAGGGGGCTCGGGTGAAGGCAGAGCACCAGGAGTCATTGAAGTTCCAGGGGGCATTGTTCCAAGTGAGTTAGGTCAGGGGAACAACAATATCAGAGTAATTGAAGATGAAACAATGATAGAAATTGGCAAACCCAAGGAAGGATTGAATGTCCTTGACTTTACGGGGTTTGGGCCAATCCCTGACTGCTTGGACTTTTTCCAGGGCCATAGTCAATCCCTGGGGGGAGAGACAGTAGCCCAGGTATTCAACAGAGTCTGAGTGCCACTCACATTTGTCCAGTTTGCCATAAAGTCTGTGCTTGTGGAGACATCACAGGACTTCCCGGACATGTTCCTTGTGAGAAGCCATGTCATTGGAATAAATGAGGATGTCATTGAGGTAGACCATGATGCAGACATCTAGGAGGTCCACGAAGACACTGCTGACAAAACACTGGAAGGCCACCAGGGCATTGGTGAGCCCAAAGGGCATCACCAGCCACTCGTACAAACCATAGCAAGTCTGGAAGGTGGTTTTCCACTCATCCCCAGGGGCAATGCAGACAAGGTGGTAAGCGTGACAGAGGTCATTTTTGGTATCAACCTTGGTGTGACTAGGGGAATTGAGGAGGTTGGAAATTACAGGTAGGGGATAGTGGTCTTTCTTCATGATTTTGTTGAGGCCTCAGAAATCGACACAGAGGCATAGGGATCTATCCTTCTTTTGGACAAAGAGGACAGGGGCACCATGAGCAGACTTGGACTGATGGATGAAGTCATAATTGAGGTGTTTGTCTATGAATTGCCGGAGGGACTTGAGTTCTGTAGTGGAAACTAGGTAAATAGTCCCAAGAGGAGGGGAAGCACCTTCCTCTAAGTCAATCTTGAGATTGAATTCCCTGTGAGGCATGAGGGTGTTAGCCTTGCACTTACTGAAGACATCAGGGAAGTCGTGATATTTCAAAGGGACAAAGTACAGGTCAACTTATTTGGGGGCATTGGGATCAAGGGATACAGAATGGAGTTTGGAGTCCTGGGTACGGAGGTGGATGCTAAACTGCTCAGAACCATTGAGTTTGCATGCGTGCACAAAGGCAGCAGCATTGACAAACCAGATATGAGGAGCTTTGTGAGGCAGCTTGTCAGGGTGAAATGGGGGAACAGGGTCCAGAATCTCTGGAGGTGATGTCGGGGTCATTGGCAAGTCTTGAGCCAGAGTTCAGGAAGTACTATTGCCCAATACCCAATCAATCAACAGATTGTAGCAGATGAGCCAGTTGTGTCCTAGTACAAAGGAACAAGATGAATCCAACAGAGTAACATAAAATGTATTGGAGATGACAAAGCCAGAAGGGAAATGGTCAACAGCATGGGTAATTGTAGAATTAGAAGTACCATCAAAAAATTTCAGTGGAATAGGGGGAACGAAATGTGTTGGAAAGTGGTGCTTATTAACAAAAGTAGTATCAATGACAATCAGTAGACTCACAATCTAATAAAGTGGGAAAAGTGGGGATTTTGGAAAAGTCAGGAAAAGATATAAGTGGCATAAGGGCTTTGGGATTGTAAAGAGTGGAGACATTGAGATGGGTCTCCGTAGGTGCACAGTGAGATTCAACACAGCCCCCTTCCCATGTGGAGTCCAGAAGGCTGCACTCTATTTTTGTGCCTCAGGGATAGAGGCCTCCAGTTTGGTTTCCAGAGCAGGGGAGATTTTGGCTGTGCAAGAAGTGGACTTCTGGCAATCCTTAGCCATATGTCCTGCAGCCCTGTAGAACATACACAGCTTGAGGTCAAAATGAGGTTTGCGTTCCTTGGAGGTGAGATGTACACCCTTCCCAAGCTTACTGGAGAGGTCCGATGGGGGTTTTTGGATAGGTGTGGAGGATTTCCCTCTAGGGTATGATGAGGAAGTGGCGGGATTTGAAGAGTGGTGGGATGAAGTGGCGGGTTTCAAAGATGGGGTGGTGGGGGTGCTTTTGGGTGTGGAGGACTGGTTTCCTGAGGGTCTGGTCTGGCAAGTGACTTTGGACTTGCATTCCCAGTATCTCCCATTGATAGTCTGGGTGAGAGTTCAGAATTCTCCTAGGGAGCACGGTTTCCCAATGTGGGAAAGCTTGTCTTTGATGCATTAGGGAGTCCATTGTAGAAATGGTGTTGGAGGGCTCCTTCACCATAACCCTGGACCTGGGAGGCTAGGTGATTGAATTCCACCACATACTTGTTGATGTGCTGGGAGTCCTTCATGGAAAGGTGGTTGAGTTGGTGTTCCACATCACCAACAGATTCATGGGGGCCGAAGTTGGTTTGGAGCTTGAGGACAAATTCCCTGTAGTCATCCACCCAGTTTGGATTGTCCATCTGAAGGAAATCAGGCTGAAACCATTTGAGGGCCACACCTTATAGATAGGACTGGGCAAAGGTGACCTTTGTGTGGTCAGTCCAGAAGGCGTGGGGATGGTCCTAGAACTTCAACTCACATTGGACCAGGAAGGCCCGCAGCTCACAAGGATCAGTCCCATTGAAGGTGTTGGGTTCCCAAACCTTCATGCATAGAGAAGGGGAGTTTTTGGATTTGCAGTCACAATGCAATAACTTGGTGAGGCCACGAACTGTGTTTGCAAGCGCCATGATGGGATTCAGCAGTATTGCATCATCCAGATTGGGATTGAAGGGGTTGTCATCATCATGGTTGTTGGGGTCAGGTTGTTGTCACTACCATTCCCATCATCAGAGAAGTCTGGGGCACCCCTGAAGGGGTGACAACCTGCAGGTGTAGGAGTGGAGATGTTTCAAGGTGGGGCTCTACCTTGAGATGCAGAAATAGATGTATGACAAGCTGAGAAGCTTTGGACTTGTTCTGTGAGGTCATCAGGGAGTGCAGTGCATCTTCTCGGGCTGCCTCTGACTGAGCTGCATTGATGCTTTGCATACTGCATGTTTGAGCACAAGTGTGAATAGTTCTGGACATTTGGTAAAGAAGTGATGTTAGCGAACTCATAGAGGTTTGAGTTCAAATATGCTGTCAAGTCCAGGTTCAATCCCAGAATTGCCAAGGTGGGGGAAAAGCATAGGGGGTCAGGAATCCAGGAGGGGGGGGTTGGAGGGGTAAGGGACTTTGGCTTCAGCTTATGTGCTGCACCCCTATATGAGTCCTGTCCCTTAATTTGAATACAGAGGTTTCGAGGACAATCCTAAGATCAACTTAAGGACTGAGAGGGGTTTCAGAGTGAAGCAAAGACTTTGAAGGATAGAACAGGATTTAGTCAATATTTGAACAAAGGAAATATTACAGAGTACAAGCGAGTTTATATACTGAAGAGTCCAGAAGATATAGAACTGTTAAAGTATATTGGATGGGTCAGGGTTTCCGGTTTCCGGAGTATAGTAAGAGTGTGAAGATGGTGCAATAATTGAGAAGCAGGGCAAAGGGAATTATTGATAGGAACTATAAGTGTCAAGGGATGTCAAAGGAAAGGAACATATGTGAAGAGATAGCCCAGATAGGAGTACAAAAGTCCGGGACTGTCACATCCCAAAACTTCCCCAACCCATCCGACACAATTCCGGCCCCTTATGATCAAATCCCGAACCTCAAGCCCTGGACTTTACCTTGAAAGATTTCTCCTTCATCTGATATTCTGAATCCCATATTTCCTGTCCCGGACTTTCATATTCCTGTCCCAGACCTTTGTATTCCTATCTCAGCTGTCATTTGACATATGTTCCTTTCCTTTGACATTCCTTGACATCCACAGTTCCTATCAATAATTCCCTTTCCCCCTGCTTCACAATGATTGTGGCATCACCCTCAGTTATTATTCCATCATTCTGATGCCATTCCAATTCATCCTCTTATTTTGTTCCGGAAACCCGAAGCTCTGATTTGTCCAAAATACTTTAACAGTTTTATATCTTCTGGACTCTTCAGTATATAAACCTGACTGTACTCTGTAATATTTCCTTAGTTCAAATATCAACTAAATCCTGTTCTATCCTTTGAAGTCTCTACTTCACTCTGAAACTTCCTTCAGTCCTTAAGTTGATCTTAGGATTGTTTTCCAACCCTCTGCCTTGAAATTGTGGAACAGAACTTGTACAGGGGCGCAGCACATAAGTTGAAGCCAAAGTTTCTTACCCCTCCGACCCCCCTCAGGGATTCCCAACCAACTCCGCCCTTCCATGCACTCCAGTCTATCCAGGAATTCTGGGATTGGACCCGGACTTGACAATGGCTCTCAAATGGTTCAAGCCTGACCTCTTCCAGATGCACAATCTGGACTTTCATCCGGACTGGACGAATGACTACCAGGAATTCGTCCTTGAGCTCCAGACCAACTTCAGCCCCTATGACCCTGTTGGCAATGCGGAACACCAACTCAACCACCTATCCATGAGAGACTCCCAGCATATCAACAAGTACATGGTGGAATTTAATTGCCTAGCCTCCTTGGTCTGGGGTTATCGCAAAGGAGCCCTCCGAAATCACTGCTACAACAGACTTCCAGATCATATCAAAGATGAGCTTTCCTGCATTGGAGAACTACAGAATCTCTCCCAGACCATCAACGGGAGATATTTGGAGCACAAGTCCAAAGTTGCTTGCCAGATCAGACCCTCAGGAAACCAGTCCTCCACATCCAAAGTACTTCCACCACCTCATCTCCGAAACCCGCCACTTCATCCAACCCCACTGCGTCCTCATCGTCCTGTAAGGGGAAATCCTCTGCCCCTATCCCAAAACCCCCATTGGACCCCTCCAGTAAACTCAGGAAGGACGGACACCTCACCTCCGAGGAACAAAAACACTGCTTTGACCTCAAGCTGTGCATGTGCTGCGGAGCCGCTGGACATATGGCTAAGGATTGCCAGAAGTCCATTTCCCGTGCAGCTAAGATCTCCCCTGCTCTGGAAGCCAAACCAGAGGCTCTACCCCTGAGGCAAAAAAATGGAGCACAGCCTTCCGGACTCCGCACAGGAAGGAGGCTGTGTTGAATCCCACTGTGCACCTATGGAGACCCGTCTCAATGTGTCCACTCTTTATGATCCCAAGGCCCTTATGTCGCTTATTTCTTTTCCTGACTTTTCCAAAATTCCTGCTTTTGCCACTTTGTTAGATTGTGGTTCTACTGATTGTTTCATTGATACTACCTTCATTAACAAGCATCATTTTCCGACATATTCTGTTCCCCCTATTCCATTAAAACTTTTTGATGGTACTTCCAATTCTATGATTACCCATGCTGTTGACCTTTCCGTTTGTTTGCCTTCCGGCTTTTTCACCTCTGATACATTTTATGTTACTCTGTTGGATTCCTCTTGCTCCCTTGTTCTAGGACACAACTGGCTCACCTGCTACAAGCTGTCAATTAACTGGGGATTGGGCAGTATTACTTTCCAAACTCTGGCTCAAGACTTGCCAATGACCCCAACATCACCTCTGGAGATTCTGGACTCCATTCCCCTATTGCACTCCAACATTCCCGACAAGCTGCCTTGAAAAGGTCCTTGCATCTCATTTGTCAATGCTGCCGCCTTTGTCCATGTGTGCAAACTCAATGTCTCCAAGTAGTTTAGCATTCACCTCCGTCCCCAGGACTCCAAACTCTGTTCTGTATCCCTCGATCCAAAAACCCCTGAAGAAGTTGATCTGTCCTCCATCCCTCCGGACTACCACAACCCTGATGTCTTCAGTAAGCGCAAGGCTGACACCCTCGCACCCAACAGGGAATTTGACCTCAAGATTGACTTAGAGGGAGGGGCTTCCCCTGCTCTCGGAACTGTTTTCTTGGTTTCCGCTACAGAACTCAAGTCCCTCTGGGAATTCATAGACAAACACCTCAACTATGACTTCATCTGCCAGTCCAAATCCGCTCATGGCACTCCTGTCCTCTTTGTCCACAAGAAGGATGGATCCCTATGCCTCTGTGTCAATTTCCGAGAACTCAACAAAATCATGAAAAAAGACCGCTATCCCCTACCCCTAATCTCTGACCTCCTTGATTCCCCTAGCCGCGCCAAGGTCTATACCAAAATCGACCTCCGCCATGCATATCACCTTGTCCGCATCGCTCCTGGGGATGAATGGAAAACTGCCTTCTGGACTTGCTACAGCTCGTGTGAGTGGCTGGTGATGCCCTTTGGACTCACCAACGCCCCTGTGGGCTTCCAGCGCTTTCTCAATAGCGTCTTTGTGGACCTCCTAGATGTCTGTGTTGTGGTCTACCTCAATGACATGGCTTCTCACAAGGAACGTGTATGGGAAGTCCTCTGGCATCTCCGCAAACACAGACTTTACGCCAAACCGGACAAATGTGAGTGGCACTTGGACTCCACCAAATACCTGGGCTACTGTCTCTCCCCCCAGGGATTGACTATGGCCCTGGAAAAAGTACAAGTTGTCTGGGATTGGCCTGAACCCTGCAAAGTCAAGGACATTCAGTCCTTCCTTGGGTTCGCCAACTTCTATCATTGATTTATCTTCAACTACTCTGATATCATTGTCCCACTTACCTGACTCACTCAGAAAAAACACCCCCTGGAACTTCAACAATTCCTGCCGCTCCACCCGAGCCCCTATCCTTACTCACTGGATTTTGGGCTGTCCTATCACGGTCGAGACTGATGCTTTGGACTACGCTATTGCAGGAATCCTCTCCATCCATTGTCTGGATGAGGAATTCTGCCCCATTGTGTTCTCCTCCCATCCCCTGACAGCCCCGGAACTCAACTACAACACCCATGATAAGGAACTCCTTGCTATCCATGAAGCCTTCCGGCATTGGCGTCATCACCTCGAAGGTTCTGGGACCCCTATCGACGTTGTTACCGATCACAAAAATCTGGAATATTTCTCCACCTCCAAAGTCCTGACCCACCAGCAAGCCTGCTGGTTGGAATTTCTATCCCAGTTCAACCTCATCATTCACTTCTGCCCCAGATGCTTAGGAGCTAAACCCGATTCCCTCACTCAACGCTGGGACATCTACCCAAAAGAGGGGGATAAGGACTGTACTCGTGTCAATCCCTATAACCTCCGCCCAGTGTTCACTCAGGAGCAGCTTGCCTTGTCCCTACGAGCCAACACCCTACTAGCCCTGGTCCTCTGGGCCTCATCCCTGCTTGACATTGAAGACATTCACAAGGACATCCTAGAATCCATGTCCTCTGACCCCATAGCTTCCACCCGACTCTCGGACTCATTGGACTCCCAATGGGCCATCAACCCCAAAGGTTTCCTGACACTTGACAATCACATCATCATCCCAGAAGCTAAGGACCTATGTCTTGCATGCTCTGATACAAGCACGACCACCCCCTCTCCGGACATTTGGGCAAAACAGGACATTAGAGCTCATCTGTCGGGAATACACTTGGCCAGGACTCCGCACCTTTGTCAAAAACTATGTCAGTTCCTGCACTTCCTGTGCCTGAGCTAAAACTCCTAGACACTGCCCCTATGGAATGCTCAAGCAGCTTCCAATCCCCAAAAAGCCCTGGAACTCCATTTCCATGGACTTCATTGAACAACTCCCCTCTTCTGGCAGGTACACTGCAATTCTAGTAGTCATCAACTGCCTTTCCAAGCAAGCCATATTCATTCCCACTCATAACACTATTGACTCTCTGAGCCTTGCAAAAGTATTCCTCCTTCATGTGTTTTCCAAGCACGGAGTTCCCTCCCACATCACTTCCAATCGGGGTTCTGAGTTCATCTCCCATTTCTTCTGTTCCCTTGGGAAAGCCCTCAACATCTGCCTTCACTTCACTTCGGGATACCATCCCAAAGGTGACAGGAAAACAGAATGAGTGAACCAGACCCTCAAGCAGTACCTCAGAATCTACTGCAATTACCACCAGGACAATTGGTCAGAGCTCCTACCCCTCACAGAATTCATGTACAATAATGCCCCTAGCGCTACCATGGGAGTATCTCTGTTCTTTGCTAACAAAGGCTATCATCTCAACATCTCAGTCTACCCCGAAAGGGATTTGACCTCCTCCTGCACTCATGAATATGCAGTCGACTTACAGGAACTCCATGAATTCCTATGCATAGAAATGGCCTGTGCTCAACAATGCTACCAAGGACCAGTAGATTCCCAATGACTCCCCACACTGGACTTCCAGATTGGAGACCAAGTGTTTGTCAAGGCAAAGTACTTCCGCTCCACTTGCCCTTCCAAGAAGCTCGGAAAAGAACCTTGGCCCCTATCCCATCATTGCTCAAGCCAGACCCCTGCCCTTCTTCCCCACATTCCTAATCCTTCCCCTTCTACTCTGATGCCTCCCAGCCCCCTGGGACCCCTGAACCTCAAGGAAGGCTGCCAGTCCATCCGTGAGCACCTGTCAACAGGTGTGTCACAACGGCCGCCTGGTAGGCCTTGTTGGCCTGCCTCTGGGCCTCATGTAACACCACTAGGGCTCTGAGCACGTCCCACTCCTCTTCTTCATCCTCCTCGTCCTCCTCCTTGCTCTCCTCCCAGGCCCCTGGGCTCTTCTGCCTCCGTTGTTTCCAGTCTTTTCCTCTGTGTGGGGACACCACTTCCATGGCTGCCCTCTTCCCCGCTGCTCCAGCCTCCTGGCACAATGTGTGCACCTGCACACACCTCACGCATGTCCTTGATCATCACGTCTTCGGCCCCGGACATGGGACCCTCGCCCTTATGCAGGCTGCACAGGGAGCCAACCCCCAGGCCTCCCTGCACTTCCTTGGGACGGCCCTGCCTTGGGCCCCTTTGATGAGCTGCTCACCCCGCACACCTGCAACTCCTGTTGCCATCCTCACAACCTCCGCCTCTGCTTTCCTCCTCCTCTTGTCCTCCTTGGCTCTCTTCTGTGCCTCCTCCTCAATTCCTCCTTGCGCTTCTCGCCTCCTGCCAGGCCTTCTTCTCCCTGACCTCCTGAATTCTCCAGGCAGACTCCCGCACGTGTTCTTTCTCCTCCTGTTATGATTCGCCCCTATTTCTTTCCCCTAACCCTTTTTCTCACACAATACTTCTTTGACCCCATGACTATCCCCTTTTGGACATTTGTACAACCAGTGAACCCAGGCAAAGACCCTGACCTTATCTCCATTCCGACTTTTCCCAATGCTCCTCTGATGTTCTATGATATTCTGCCCAATGGCATTTATCCCTCCTATCTCTGATTACCCCTTTTGATCCGCAGCTACTTATTAACCTTGGGCTGTGCACTGCACTCTTCCACTATAAGTAGCTATCCATCTGTACTTGTATTGCCCTAAGTTAGTTCTATTCAATAGTAGACTCCTTTCTCTTGATCTTCGAGTCATCTCAAGTCCTTCACGACAGAAGGCCTAGTACTCATAGGGAAGACTAGAATTAGGACTACCTAGATCCTACAAGACAATGACAAAAGCCCTTCAAGGACAGAAGGCCGATCCCATCTGAGTTCTACACTTGAAATGTTTCTCAAGCGTAACACCTCCTGCTTGAGATGGGCAATTTTGTCATTGGATTGTGAGTGGGAAGACATGATGGATGATGAAACTAAACAACAGGCAGTTGATGGTCATAAGGTCCCTTAGATAGATCCCCAATTTTCAGACTCTGCCATACTTCTATTTCCCATTATGGACTCCTATCCAGGCACTCAAGGGTTCGTGCCTAAGAGGGGGATACTGTCACATCCCGAAACTTTCCCAACCCATCTGACATAATTCTGGCCCCTTATGATTAAATCCTGAACCCTGAGCCCTGGACTTTACCTTGGAAGATTTCTCCTTCATCTGATATTCCAAATCCTGTATTTCCGGTCCCGGACTTTTGTATTCCTATCTCAGCTATCTCTTGACATATGTTCCTTTCCTTTGACATTCCTTGATATTCACAGTTCCTATCAATAATTCCCTTTCCCCCTGCTTCACAATTATTGTGCCATCACCCTCAGTTATTATTCCATCATTTTGACGCCATTCCAATTCATCCTCTTCCTTTGTTCTGGAAACCCGAAACTCCGATTTGTACGAAATACTTTAACAGTTTTATATCTTCCGGACTCTTCAGTATATAAACCCGACTGTACTCTGTAATATTTCCTTAGTTTGAATATCAACTAAATCCTGTTCTATCCTCTGAAGTCTTACTTTACTCTGAAAACCTCTTAGTCCTTAAGTTGATCTTAGGATTGTCCTCCGAACTTCTGCCTTGAAATTGAGGGACAGAACTTGTACAGGGGCACAGCACATAAGCTGAAGCCAAAGTCCCTTGCCCCTCTGACACCCCTCAGGGATTCCTGACCGACTTTGCCCTTCCACATGCTCTGGACTATCCGGGAATTCCAGGATTGACCCAGACTTGACACCAGGCCATGGCCACCTGGCTCATCTCCACTGCAGTGATGCAGGGGTGGATATTAGACATCCCCCATACAGTTTGGACAATTGTTGATCCTGAACATGCTGATGCTGCCTTCCCTAATAGGGAGTATTAGCTTGTGAGAACTGATCCAGGATTTCTGTGGCCTTGGTGGTCCAACTGCATAGAACAGCTCCCAGAGATCTATGCACAATGTCCATGGAATGATCTCTGTGAGGTTCATGCTCAATTCATGCCTCAACATGCTGGGGTATATTTATGTCCAGTCCATTCCCCTGTCCCACTTGACTGATTCCCTGTTATTTAGCTTTTGATCAATCCAGTGGGCCCTCCACCAAGCTGGACCGACCAACAATGGATTGAGCTGGCATGAAGCCGGGCTGTGGAAACAAGGATGACTTTGTCCAGGGAGCTCACCCATGTGTGTGGTGAGATGAGGTTGACCATGGAAAGGATAGTGCAGATGGAGGAACATTGGTCCCCTAAGGACATCCTTGCAGAGATCCAATCCTCTGACAGAAATTCTAGATCCCAGTGGCCATTCATGTAGGGTATTTGTATTCTACTCTGTAGCAATGGTCATAGACACTGCCAACTTGTATAATAATTGAGGTCCCCTGTCTGACCCAATCAAATCTGTGAACTCCCACCCCCTCATGGACATTATCCCTCATATGGCAGGCTAGGCAAACCCTGTCAGAAACAATGTGGCACCCCATGCCAAAGCACTTTTCCAGAAATACCCAGTTGGGTGCCAGGCCCATACCCCAGCCTGACCCCAATGCTATCCAACTCTATGTGTAGGTCAGGATCCCCCCCTATGGTAGCTAGGCAATGGCAGGGGTATACCTGCAGGTATGTGTGATGTATTCATACCCATACCCCCCTGATGGGTAGGGGTATGCAGACAGGTTCATGGACATGGACCTGCAAGGTGACCCATGGTGGGTATACCCGCAGGTCTGATATGTATACAGTACTTATAACATGGAATGAAGTAACTACCATAGTTAGTCAAAATTAAGGTCAATCTTATCCCACCCATCCTCAAACACCTCTTCTTCATCACCTTCGACATTGGGCAGAGTGCTAACCTTCATAATGTCCTCTGTTTTGATGAGCTTCAGCTTGCTCCACATGCCAAGACACAGCAGTGCCTGGGTAGACTGAGCTGAGAGCCGAGAGCGGACATGTGAGAGGAGTAGATGGCCACGGCTGAAGAGGCGCTCCACATTGACTGACGTCGCTATCCATGATTGTCATAATTAGAATTAAAAAGTACTTAGCAAGTAACATACCAGGAATAGTTAGATAGTCCAGCGCCATGCAAGAGAGGTAAGGATATACTTTACAATGTTTGTACCACCACACAATTGCATCAATGACATGTTCCATGTCAGCAGAGAGGTACTGCTCAAGCTCGGAACCCAGGTCAGCCACCTTGGGTGGTGCAAGTGCTGGAAAGCTGTCAAATATATTGGTGATCCACAGTACATTGATGGATGAGTGAGAACACAATCAAATGTAGATACAATGAAACTAGTACAAACCTTTGTGCCCTGGCTTGCATCTGACTGCATCTCAACCTCCGCATTGTCATCATCGTTGGAAGCATATGAATGCATATATTTGTCCTGCACCAGCGTTTCTGCAGTCTTGATTCATTGATCCTCCCAGTTTTCCATCTTGAAGTATGACAACTTGTGTCATGGATGTAGCACTAGTTAGTTATTGGAATGAACATTAGTACCACTTGAGAGAGAAGTAGAAATATTACCCATGGCAATGTGATGGGTTTCTGAGCTATCAGTGAGCAAGTAGTAACAATTTAGAGTATTCCTGGCTAAAAAGACAGATGAACGGATTGCTGGTATGTACTTCTTGTTGTGCAAATAGATTCCGAGTTGTTTGTCAATATGGTCCATTGCCAGAATGACCATTGCGAGATTTGGAGTCGCCCATGAAAAAAACAATGTGGCATCCTTCAGGATCTGGTTGAGTATAACATGATAACAGTGAGTTGTGTTGTTTGTTTGTGTTGATCTCAGGCTGCAGTGGCGCGCTGTACTAACCTTCAGAATACCATGGAGCTGCTCAACAACCTCCCATTCATGGTCATCAAGTTCAAACTTCCGCAAACCAAGCTCCCTCTTTTGCATCACAGTATCCACGGCCTTGTGATGTTTCAAAGTATAGTCCACCATATTGTAAGTTGAATTCCAGCAAGTTGAAATGTCTCAAGGAATGAGGCTCATTGTCATCCACATTTCCTCCAGGATTTTCTGCCACACCGGGAGGAGGATTGTAGTTGAATGGACAATCTTGTATGCCAGTTTCCAAAGCTAGAAGGATTAGACTCCAACCAAAGGTGACAGCCATCTCAACTCACCTTCATCAGTGCTAATTTTACAGGACGCACAGTTTTGTCTAGCTCTCACTGTTCCTCCTTTCTCAGCTCATTGCGCTCATCCACCCATCCATCATTCTCATCAGACAACTCCCCTGCCTCCTCCTCCTCTATGTCTTTTATTGAATTTGCTTCTTTGTCAATCCCCTGGCTCAGCTCATGGAGCTCCCAGGTGTCTTCAAGCATTCCATCAGCATCCTGCTTCCCAATATCAAATTGGCAGATCAACATCTTCACAATAAGGTTGACCATGTGTAGGAAGCACTGGGTATGGCTCGCAGACCCTCCAAATGTTAGGACAAGTGTCAAAAGCTCATGGATCATCACATCATTGTTTGCAGCATTGTTGCATGTTACGCCCAGGATCTAACCAAGGTCAGAATGACCAGTATGTGTACATTGAATTAGTTACCTTGTCTGATAGCCTGAACTCTTCTAGCATGTTTGCAAACACAGTGGCAAGCTCAAGGCTGGTGTGCAACTAGGGCCAGAGTTGTATCAGTTGGCATTTCAGCCCAAAGGTAAGTTTTTCATACCATTGCAGCTTCAATGACATCTAATGGCATACTTAGTGGTCTGCCGTTGTGCTCCAAGTGGACAGAGAATGCAATGAATGCCCAATGGTTGGGCAATGTCCATGCATCCATTGTAAAGCTGACTTTCCCACTATATTCCTGGTATGTACAATTAGATGTTATTGATTTCAATGCAAGGATACCTAATGCACCTGCAACATCTTAGCAACTCTCTTATGAGTTCATGCAAACACAAGTCTGACATCTCATGAGACAGTGGATGGCAAAGGTATGTGATGCTCAGGGCATCCCATCTTCATTAAGCACAGAAAACCCCAGTTGGACACTATTGTTGTGAATGGACGTAGGCCCTCAGCAACCCAGCGCACAATCTCAGCCCTCGAAGTCAACATATCAGCAGTAGTAGCCATGCAAGTTTCTGTGGCCCCCCTACTTTGTTTCACTGCAGGTATGCTGACGATGAGAATAGGTCACCTTTCCCTTTCCCTGCTGCTCAAACAATGCCGTAATTGTCCCATTGCACAGGCCGCCACCAACAATTTTCATCCTCACCTTGTCCACATCTTTGGCACCATCAGCGGCTGCCACCACCTCAGTCCCCCAGCACTTTTTGCTGTGCTTTTGCAAGTTACTAGTGGATGTTGCATCTCTCTTGTCAAGGTACCTTTGGATTCTTGCGCTGCAGCCTCACCAAGTGCATTCAAAGTCATGCGCGCAGCGGCCATTGATCTCAACAATCAATGGTGTTGGGTTGAAGAATGCATATATGGGTGACGTCCATCCTTTTGTAAGGCACTCTACAGTTACATCAGCTAATATACTATGCTGTGAAGTGCATCTAGAACTCACTGAGCTGCTCTTTGGCAGTTTCGACAGTGTCATCTGGTGCACCAGCCAATTCAAGGACTTCAACATCATCATCTGACAATGTGTTGTCTTCATCTGTCATCACCTTTGCCTGACGAGTCACGGTACGTGCAGGGCTTGCATACTGATACTGAGCTTCTTTTGCCATCACCAGTACTTGGGGCCACTCATGCCTTTTTGGTTGCTGCTTTGGTATGGTTACCATTGACCTTATGCTTCTTTGAACCATTTGCAACTTCGTCACCAAGTGCCACCTTCGCTTTGTTGGTCAAGTTTGGCTGTCATGTCTTGGATGCCACATTGAGAAAATTTAGTTCCATGATGTAGAGGCCTTAGTTCATGTAGTCTGGCACTGGAATACTTATAGCAGGTTGGTCCTCGGAAGTAGAAATTTTAAGGTTCTGTAGCCATATGGTACTTAGTGATAATTATATATATTATATTATAACCTTCGGGGAGGGTACAAGTACAGGTATGGGTACAGGTATGGGTATGGGATGTTGTACCCATACCCCTACCCATGCTACTGCCTAATGGTAGCCAACATGTCCAACCACTGAGCCCTACAGTTGAGATCCTGATGGAAAGGGGTGGCCTGATTGACGATGACCAACATTACTGAATATACTGAGGACCACTCGGAAAGGACAGCCTTCATTTCCGTGTCTTCAGTGGACCCAGCCAGTTTCAGCAGGACCTCCCTTCTGGATGCATAGAGGTCAGGATGCATGACCAGCAGGGCTGCTGAAAGGACTGCAGGTTTCAGGAAGCTAGCTCCGAGCCATTCCTGAGGTCTGGAATTGCCATAGGAGTCTTTGAGGAGGGCCGATACCTTTGGTTGATGTCTGAATGGCTAGTTCCATCAGGACACCTTCAGTGTGAATGCAGCTGAAAGGTTCTTACCACTCAACCTTGCTGGTACCAAGCCAGAGATAATTTGATCACATCTATGATCTCTTCTGCAAACAGGGCCTGGTCAGTCCTCCAAGATCTGGAGTTGCTGATGCTCCTGGATAAATCCAGCAATAGCAATTCCAGGTTTTGGGAACAGTCCTGCTAACCAAAGTCATCAATGAGGCATCTATGGAAATTTAACTTGGGAGTTCACCTGGGACTCTTCAGATAGTACCCCAGGCAGATACCATGCCAGGATTACCCCAGTCTGGTCCAATAGAAAGGTTGGGTCTGACATTTCCTCTTCTTGCTCCATAGGGAATCTGTCCTTGAGGAATTTCTCTCTTTCTAAATTGGTGCCAGCCTCCTTCAGCCCTAACATCTCGGCCATCCTTTGGATGTTGATGGGGAAGCTCCCTGAGACAATATTAATAGATATCTATGTACTTGGAGATCACTTGCCTTGATTCTGATAAGCCCTTGCCATTGAATTGACTATCCTATTGTCTTGGAAGAGAGCTGGTACAGGAATGCATGTATTTGGTAGTGCAGGAGTCAGTTGGGTTGGGAAATTCATAGGAAAATGTTAAATACATGCAGGTAGGCAGGCTCTACAACAGATGGGTAGGCCCATCTGTAATTCATAGGAATGCATTGATTAGATGCCAGTGGGCATGCATGAATGTTGCATGACTCATCTATGACTAAGGGGTGGGCCTGTTGTAAACTCATAGTAATACAATGAATACATGTGGGCAGGCCCATGGTAAACTGATCAGAGGATCATGTATAAAAGCAGGTGGGCCCACATGGATAGCATGTAGGTTATTTACAACAGATGGGCAGGCCTGTTGTAAATTGGTAGGAATGTGTTTAACAGATGTGGACAGGCCTGTTAAAATTTAGAGAAACATGGGAAATACATGCAGGCAGGCCCACAGTAAAATAATTGGAGGATGAATACAAGCAGGCAGACCCGCATGAACAGCATGTCGGTTTTTTACAACTGATGGGCGGGCTTGTCAGAAATGAGTAGGAACGTGTGTAATAGATGTGGATGGGCCTGTTAAAATTCAAAGGAGCATGTGGAATACATGCAGGCAGGCCCATGGTAAATTAATTGGAGGAGGATGAATACAAGCGGGCGGACCTGGATGAATAGCATGCAGGGCATTTACAACAGATGGGCACGCCCATTGTCCAGTCTGGGTTTGTTCCCAGAATTCCCGGATAGTCCGGATTGCAGAGAAGTGTCACATCCTGAAACATCCCTAACCAATCCAGCCCGATTCCGAACCCCTATGAACAAATCCCGAATCCCAGCCCTCATACTTTACCTTAGACAATTTCTCTTTCATCGGACATTCCGAACCCGTACTTCCCGTCCTGGACTTCCCGCATTCCCGTCCCAGACTTTCGCATTTCCGTCCCGGACTTTCGTATCCCTATCTCGGTTATCACTTGACATATGTCACTCTCCTTTGACACTTCTTGACATTTACAGTTCCTATTAATAATTCCCTTCCCCCTTGCTTCGCAATTATTGCGCCATTGCCTTCAGTCATCATTCTACCATTCTGACGCCATTCTGATTCATTCCTTCCTTTCTTCCGGAAACCCGAAACTCCGATTTGCCCGATAGTACTTTAACATCTTTATATCTTCCAGACTCTTCAGTATATAAACCCACATGTACTCTTACTCTCTGATATTTCCTCAGTTTGAATATCAACTAAATCCTGTTCCTTCCTGATCCTCTCCCTTCCGATTCTCTAAGTCCTTAAGTTGACCTTAGGACCAGCCTCCGACCCTCCGCTCTTAAATTAAGGAACCAAACTCGTACAGGGGCACAGCACATAAGCTGAAGCCACAGTTCCTTACCCCTCCGACCCCCTTCAGGAATTCCCACAAAACCCCGTCTTCTCCACACCTCCGGACATTCTGGGAATTCCGGGAAAGAACCCAGACTTGACAAGAAGGCGGAGATTGGCGGGAATCCCTGAGGGGGGTCGGAGTTGTAAGGAACTTTGGCTTCAGCTTATGTGCTGCGCCTTGTACGAGTTCTGTTCCTTGATTTCGGAGCGGAGGGTCGGAGATCAATCCTAAGATCAACTTAAGGACTGAGGAGGTTCAAAGTGGAGTGGATCAGGAAAGAACAGGATTTAGTTGATATTTGAACTAAGGAAATATCAGAGAGTACACGTGGGTTTATATACTGAAGAGTCCAGAAGATATAAAGATGTTAAAGTATGTCGGACGAATTGGAGTTTTGGGTTTCCAGAAGAAAGGAAGGAATGAATCGGAATGGCGTCAGAATGGGAGAATAATGACTGAAGGCAATGGCGCAATAATTGCGAGGCAAGGAGGAAGGGGATTATTGATAGGAACTGTAAATGTCAACAAGTGTCAAAGGAAAGTGACATATGTCAAGAGATAGCCAAGATAGGAATACAAAAGTCTGGGATGGGAATACGGAAGGTCTGGGATGGGAATGCGGAAAGTCTGGGACGGGAAGTACGGGGTTCGGAATGTCTGATGAAAGAGAAATCGTCTAAGGTAAAGTCCGAGGGCCGGGATTTGGGATTTGGTCACAGGGGCTCGGAATTGGGCCGGATGGGTTAGGGAAGTTTCGGGATGTGACAGCCACCCAAGAGTGGGACTTGTGGGACTCAGCGGCAAAGATTGTGGATAAAAGAGGTGGTGCAACACCTTGAACATTCAGTCAAGCCAGCACACTCTTATCGTAATATACATTGTATTTTCCTTCATTTTCTTCCATTTTTCCCTTATCAATCAACCATCCATGTAGTCCTAGTAACAAACATACTTTGTATACACAATGCATGAGGCATGCAGCATAGGGCAAAAAGTACCTATTGATTGAATTGGATTGTATAAATTTAGATGAGCAAACAATTATAAGCAGGAAATGATGAGGAATCATAGCAAACTTTCACCAAAAGCCAAAAATATCATGCTCTATAGTAGTACCTAATCTTATAAATTTAGATCGGAACAATTTTAAGTATTGCATGAGGTGAGGAACCTTTTTCCCAAATGAAGACAAGACACTGAATGCCATGTCATCCATCCAAAGTCACTATTTCCCAGTGAGTGATTTACAAAGGCAAATCTGACAGTCAGTTGGCAGGCATGCAACATTTGCATGGTTAGTAAGAATGAAGAGAAGGATGAGCCATGTCTTTAGTGCATCAAGAAGAGAGTGCAATGTTTGGCGCTTTGCACACACCCTGTGATCAAAGATATCAAAAGCAACAAGGTGATTCATGAGGCCTGTTTTTGGTGAAAACTTGCTCTCAAGACTCAGCAAAGGACATACAAAAGTCCAGAATTCATGCCATCTTCTGCCAATGAAGAATTTGGTCCACCAAATGATTCTCCAAAGCCAAAGCCAAAGGCAGCCACAGCAGCTACTAGAGAGGCAGTGGAATCAAAAATTACCGCTGAAAACATTGGCAAGAGATACTCAGTATATGATCCTCGCCAGCTGAGAAAAAGGATTGGCGCTGTTGTTGAGGTCAAGGCAAGGCAGCATGAGGAGGTCGATGGTACATCTCTCAATTCTCAACTCATCAATTTTGTTTTCTTACCTGTGAAAAGTCATCGTTGCAGATTATGTTCAAGGCCATTGAGAGTGGAGTTGCAGCAAATTGCCACCAAGACCACCGAACTTGAGGTGAAGTATATGATGATGGTAGATAAAATGCAGGATCACCAATGTGAACTTCACACTGCCCTCATCCAAACACACCAAGAAGGATTTCCATTAGGAACATATGAGGCAATCAAAACACATGTAGCACAGCTTACATTCAAGCAGGAGAAGTTGAAAGCGAAGCTAGGAGATAAAGTCTGAATAGCAATTCTTTGATGAGGCCATGCAAATCCAAGATTTCCTTGTCAGCGCATAATTGCTGTATCACTGCCAATGCCCAATTGTAGAGTTTTGGATGTGCCACTGCAAGTATGGCGTTGATGAGCCTGAAAGACAAAGTGCTGTCTTCCAGCCACAGTTTTGCAGGGCCATTGGCATGCCAAAGAATCAGCAATGCAACAGGATGATCAGAACCCTATTAAATCAGTCAGCCTTGATTTTATGTTTTCATTTGGTCTTCAGCTTCTTCAACATCCCACCAAGACCTTTGGTTGCTTGCTGCCACCTTCTTTGCCAATTCTATCCCTGCCTTTTGCTTTTCCGCTTTCTCTGCTTCCTTCCTTGCCACCTCTGCCTTCTGAGACTCAACCACCATGTGTGCCTATACCTCATACCTTTCATGGAACTCCTGCCACCAAAGGCCATTGCCTAATTGTTACGCTGTTGAGGTTGTGAGAACTCAATCAGATAACACCAACGTGTCCTAGTGTCGAGTAGGACAATCTAAGTCAGAAGTCTTTACTGGCAGACTATAGGCCAATTGATGAAGAGAGTTCTCAGACCAAGAGATAGCTTGTTAAGCTATGTATTGCATAGATCTAACTTGGGTTGTAACCAAGTAGAGTACAGGTCTTTATACTACTGAGGATGGCGCACAGACCAAGGTATCCTAAGTAGGTATTGTCCACAAAAGGTAACTAAAGATAAGAGAGAAATGCACCATTGGGCGGAATGTCATGGAACTTCATAGAAAAGAGAAGAAGCGAGATAAGACCAGGGGTTTTACCTGGAGTCACTGGTTGTACAGAAAGGTCGTAAAAGGAAATGGGAGGTCATGTGATAAACAGGGTCACGTGAACAGGGGAAAAGACGGTTCTACCGTAACACTAATGGCATGTTGGACCCTACCTTGCTATTGGGCATGAGATAGCCCTTCTGAAATATTTTCGTTGTTTCAATTGTTGGGTCATAGGAGGGGATGGCATGGATATCAAGTGTTGCTTTGGTGCATTTGTCATAGGCAGGCCGGAGGTGGAAGGCAATGCTGAAGAGGTGGTAGGGCAGCCATGCCTTGTCTTGTTCCTCCTTGAATACTATTGCCCAGGTGGGCATCTAGTTATGTAAAATCAGTAGTATTTTTCTTGATTGTAAGCTTTTAATGCTTACTAGTTCACTGTCCATCAGTTTGTGGTTGAACTTGCCATAATCCTCAAGGAGAATCGGCTTGGTGAGGGCTGAGTGTATGCACCAGTACCAAAAGTCAACATTGCGCTGGCTGCCAGCAATGCTTGCATTGAGCTGAGTGGCCATTGGTGTATAGGGATGTTGGTAGAGATAGAGATCGAAGAAGTTAAATGAAGTGGTGGTTATCAAAAGGAATGGTGGAATGGGAAGCCATCAGTTTAATGGGCTGACCTACTTATGGTGTTCAGCAATGTTTTCCCACCACTTTGCTATTGCTGTTTGGCCCTTGAAGCTGGGGCTGCTCGCCCTTTGTAGCACTATTAGGCAAGTGTTCTCATGGTGGCATGGGGTCTCAACTTCATTTCAATCGATCAGCAGACCAGTGACTTCGAGCAGTGCAGGCCCCATTCTCCATCCAGGGCCAATCAAAATTTAGATTTTGAGGTCATTGATATTATGATATCTCATTGTAGCTGATTCATACCATATTGCACAATGTCAACAAGTAGTAAATGATCAGTGCCTAAATAAATTGTTGCTCAACACCCGAAGTCCCTGGATATGAAATATCTGTGTCTGGGGCATAAGCTGCACACGGTTCAATGTCCAAAATTTGCTGCTGAAGAGCTTCCAGCTCCAGCTCCTGTGCTGCGACCTGCTCTGCAACACTTTGCACTGTGGTCTCAAGCTCAGCATTTCGTGCTACCAGCATATCAAGGGTGACTTGATATAAATTAAGGTGCTTGGTGCAGCGCTCATGCAGGCCACATTGCTTTGATAGCATGGCATGCACAGCATTCAATTTCTGCTGGATTTCAGTATCAGCAAAGTTGAGGGTGTCTGTAAGCAATTTTTGTGATCACTGGATTTCTTGTAGTCAGCTTGTATTGGTGAATGGCACAGACATTGGCTGCAGCGGAACCAGCATCTGTGCTCTTTCAGCATTGTGGAATTTCTTCCACCATTGTTCAGACTCCGGAAATGGGAATCTGACCTTCTCCTCCAGAGAAGCCTTCACTTGCTTTCCCCAAGATGAGTCACCAATGGCAGGATCAGAGGATGATATGTGTGAAAGGATTTCCAGCACCGATTATGGTCGGTCACAATGAGTGAGGATGCTGGCAAGTAACAGCGCAATGTCAAGATTTGTGCCTTGAGGATAGGCACAGATGAAGGCAGAAATTCAGTGCTGGTGGGAAGGTAAATGTCCAGGATGGTGGATCATTTCAGAGCAGCTCACCGCTTCTGCAACCAAAATCTCTGCAAAGTCGATCTTTTCGCTTTTCAACACTGGAAATGACATTGCTGTCTCCATGGCAAAGCTATGGCAATGCAGCCAATTCTTAACCACTGAAAATGATGCATTTGAGAGGCATGGCAGAGGACTGTGTGACATGGTGAATGATTTGGGCTGCAGCTTCTGAGGTGGGTTGCTTTTGCAGCAGACAGACAAAGTGTGAAATCTAAATGAGGAAGTCCGGGCCTTCATGGACTTTGTTTTGCCTGAATCATCCAGACTTCAAACAAGCAAACTGACAGCATGACACGTCCGATTTCAATCCCCAGTCAGTGGTGAGTACAACATTTGACACTTCAATGGGTCTGAAATGCTGTTGTTGATACAGGTGCCAGCAGCAAGCCACCTTTCAACAGCATGGACCTTTTGGCTTCACCCCCCATGCAAGCATGCCCTTTCAGGACAGATCCCCATGCATCACCACCTGCTTGGCCCCAGACCCCACTCTTCCTTCCTGAGGCAAATGCTGATATGGATATGGATATGTCGCCTCCATGGCATGTGCTGTCTTCTAGAGCTCAGAATGCACATGTCATAGGCATTAGCACATCCCCACCTGATTGCTTGCGCCAGCAGCCTTTCCAAACCATGTCACAGAACATCCCAACCATGGACCCACTCGCTCTCCCACCCAGTCAAGGGAATCCTGGCTTGACACACTCCATGATTGCAGAGTGCTCTTTGCCATCTCCCCCAAATCACCATTGAGCGCCGCTTGCGTTCTCAGAGTGCAAAGGTGAATCTTCTGTGAGCAGTTCTTGCTTTATTGCACCAGCTACCCAGGCGCCTTTTGCTTTGTCATCAAGTGTGCAACCAGCTGATCCTTGGGTTTTGTACCTCAAGGTTCAGTCTCTGGTGCAGATGATGGCTGGATCCTGGGCTATTGCTGCAGACGAAACTAATGTCCATCAAAGTAAGTTCTTTCTCTAAGCTTCATCTGAATTATCTAAGGGAATTATAGTACTTTGTCTGCTAATGGAGTTGTGGCATTTGAAGGAGAGGTTGGATGATGCCATAGAGCAATGGAACTATTTACAGGACACTCTAGGACTAATAAATTCATTGTCTCAACTTTATGAAGAGTAAATGCTTGTTTTTGTTTGTAAATATGTAGATGTCTAAAGCATTGCAATTCATCAAATAGTGATACTGTCACATCCCAAAACTTTCCCAACCCATCCAACACAATTCCAGCCTGTTATGACCAAATCCCAAATCATGAGTCTCGGACTTTACCTTGGAAGATTTCTCCTTCATCTGATATTCTGAACCCCATATTCCCCGTCCTGGACTTTCACATTCCTGTCCCGGACTTTCACATTCCCATCCTGGACTTTCGTATTCCTATCTCAGCTATCTCTTGACATATGTTCCGGACTCTTCAGTATATAAGCCTGCTTGTACTCTCTGATATTTCTTCAGTTTGAATATCAACTAAATCCTGTTCTATCCTGCAAAGTCTCTACTTGACTCTGAAACCTCCTTCAGTCCTTAAGTTGATCTTAGGATTGTCTTCCAACCCTCTGCCTTGAAATTGTGGAACAGAACTTGTACAGGGGCACAGCACATAAGCTGAAGCCAAAGTTCCTTACCCCTCCAACCCCCCTCAGGGATTCCTGACCAACTCTGCCCTTCCGCGTGCTCCAAAACTATCTGGGAATTCTGGGATCAAACCCAGACTTGACAGTATATTTGAACTCAAACCTCTATGAGTTCGCTAACATCACTTCTTTACCACATGTCTAGAACTATTCAGACTTGTGCTCAAACACACAGTATGCAAAGCATTGATGCAACTCAGTTGGAGGCAGCCCAAGAAGATGCCCTGCACTCCCTGATGACCTTGCATTGAGGCCCCGATGTTGCCAAACAATTCCAGAGCCTCTCTGCTTGTCATACATCAACCTCTGCATCTCAGGCTAGACCCTTGTCTCAAAGCATCTCCACCCCTACTCCTGTGGGTTGTAACCCCTTTGAGGGCACCCCGGACCCCTCTGATGATGGGAACGGTGGCAACGACGACCCTGACCCCAATAACCCTGAAAACAACTCGGATAACGCAATCCCGCCAAATCCCATCATGGCACTTGCAAATGCAGTTCGCGGTCTTGCTGAGTCATTGTGCTGTGACTGCCAATCTGAAAATTCCTCATCTCCGCACACGAAGGTTTGGGCACCTGACACCTTCAACGGGACTGACCCTCGCAAGCTGCGGGCCTTCCTGGTCCAATGTGAGTTGAATTTCCAGGACTGTCCCCGTGCAAAGGTCACCTTCACCCAGTCCTACCTAAAAGGTATGGCTCTCAAATGGTTTGAGCCTGACCTCCTCCAGATGGACAATCCGGGCTGGACGGATGACTATTGGGAATTCATCCTTGAGCTACAAACCAATTTCAGCCCCCATGACTCTGTCATTGATGTGGAACACCAACTTGACCACCTATCATGAAAGACTCCCAGCATATCAACAAGTACATGGTAGAATTCAATTGCCTAGCCTCCCAGGTCCAGGGTTATGGCAAGGGAGCTCTCCAACACCACTTCTACAACAGACTTCCAGATCACATCAAGGACAAGCTTTCCCACATCGGAAAACCGCACTCCCTAGGAGAACTCCAGACTCTCTCCCAGACCATTGACAGGAGATATTGTGAACACAAGTCCAAAGTTGCTCACCAGATCAGACCCTCTGGAAACCAGTCCTCCACATCCAAAAGTACTCCCATCACCTCATCTCCAAAACCCACAACTTCGCCCAAAACCACCACGTCCTCATCATCCTTTAAGGGGAAATCCTCTTCCCCTATCCCAAAACCCCCATCAGACCTCTCCAGTAAACTCAGGAAGGATGGACACCTCACCTCCAAGGAATGCAAACGTTGCTTTGACCTCAAGCTGTACATGTTCTGCAGAGCTGCTGGACATATGGCCAAGGATTGCCAGAAGTCCACTTCCCACACAGCCAAGATCACCCCTGCTCCAGAAGCCAAACCAGAGGCCTCTACCCCTGAGGCAAAAAAATAGGGTGCAGCCTTCCAGACTCCACATGGGAAGGAGTCTGCGTTGAATCCCACCATGCATCTATGGAGACCCATCTCAATGTGTCCACTCTTTATGATCCCAAGGCCCTTATGCCGCTTTTCCTGACTTTTCCAAAATTCCTGCTTTTGCCACTTTGTTAGATTGTGGTTCTACTGATTGTTTCATTGATACTACCTTCATTAACAAACATCATTTTCCGACATATTCTGTTCCCCCTATTCCATTAAAACTTTTTGATGGTGCTTCCAATTCTATGATTACCCATGTTGTTGACCTTTCCGTTTGTTTGCCTTCCGACTTTTTCACCTCTGATACATTTTATGTTACTCTGTTGGATTCCTCTTGCTCCCTTGTTCTAGGACACAACTGGCTCACCTGCTACAATCTGTCAATTGACTGGGTATTGGGCAGTATTACTTTCCAAACTCTGGCTCAAGACTTGCCAATGACCCCAACATCACCTCTGGAGTGTTCCCCTATCTCACTCCAACATTCTCAACAAGCCGCCTCACAAAGCTCCTCGCATCTCATTTGTCAATGCTGCTGCCTTTGTCCACACATGCAAACTCGATGGCTTCGAGCAGTTTAGCATTCACCACTGTCCCC
This sequence comes from Gyrodon lividus, assembly GCA_014904945.1. Classification (NCBI taxonomy): domain Eukaryota; kingdom Fungi; phylum Basidiomycota; class Agaricomycetes; order Boletales; family Gyrodontaceae; genus Gyrodon; species Gyrodon lividus. The sequence goes on from MU127421.1 coordinate 1,285,504, forward strand.
AGGACTCCAAACTCCATTCCGTATTCCTTGATCCCAAAACCCCTGAAGAAGTTGATCTGTCCTCCATCCCTCCGGACTACCACAACTTCCCTGATGTCTTCAATAAGCACAAGGCTGACACCCTCACACCCCACAGGGAATTCGACCTCAAGATTGACTCAGAGGAAGGTGCTTCCCCTCCTCTCAGGACTGTTTACCCGGTTTCCACTACAGAACTCAAGTCCCTCCAGGAATTCATAGACAAACACCTCAACTATGGCTTCATCCACCAGTGCAAATCCGCTCATGGTGCTCCTGTCCTTTTTGTCTGAAAGAAGGATGGATCCCTACACCTCTGTGTCAATTTCCAAAGACTCAACAAAATCACGAAAAGAGACTGCTATCCCCTACCCCTAATCTCTGACCTCCTTGATTCCCCTAGCCGCGCGAAGGTGTACACCAAAATCAACCTCCGCCACACATATCACCTTGTCCACATCACTCCCGGGGATGAGCGGAAAACCGCCTTCCAAACTTGCTACAGCTTGTATGAGTGGCTGGTGATGCCCTTTAGGCTCACCAATACCCCTGTGGCCTTCCAGCATTTCGTCAATAGTGTCTTTGCTGACCTCCTAGATGTCTGTGTTGTGGTATACCTCAATGACATTCTCATTTATTCCAACAACATGGCTTCTCACAAGGAACATGTCCAGGAAGACCTGTGATGCCTCCAAAAGCATGGACTTTACACCAAACCAGACACATGTGAGTGGCACTTGGACTCCGTCAAATACCTGGGCTACCATCTCTCCCCCCAGGGATTGACTATGGCTCCGGGATTGGCCCAAACCCTGGAAACTCAAGGACATTCAATCCTTCCTCAGGTTTGCCAATTTCTATCGTCAATTTATCTTCAACTACTCCGATATTGTTGTCCCACTTACCCGACTCACTCAGAAAAATGGCCCCTGGAACTTCAATAATTCCTGCCGCTCCACCTTCACCCAGCTCAAAGATGCCTCCACCCGAGCCCCTATCCTTACTCACTGGATTCCGGACTGTCCTATCATGGTTGAGACCAATGCTTCGGACTACACTATCATGGAAATGCTCTCCATCCATTGTCTGGATGAGGAATTCTGCCCCATCGTGTTCTACTCCCTTGCCCTGACAGCCCCGGAACTCAACTACGACACCCATGACAAGGAACTCCTTGCTATCCATGAAGCCTTCCGGCATTGGCATCATTACCTTGAAGGTTCCGGTACCCCTATCGACGTTGTTACCGATCACAAAAATCTGGAATATGAATATTTCACCACCTCCAAAGTCCTGACCCACTGGTCAGAATTCCTATCCCAATTCAACCTCGTTATCCGCTTCCACCCTGGACACTTAGGAGCTAAGCCCAATTCCCTCACTAGACACTGGGACGTCTACCCCAAAGAGGGGATAAGGACTATGCTCGTGTCAATCCCCATAACCTCCGCCCGGTGTTCACTCAGGAACAGCTCACCTTGTCCCTACAAGCCACTATCCTACTAGCCCCAGTCCTCCAGGCCTCATCCCTGCTTGACATCAAAGACATTCACAAGGACATCCTAGAATCCCTGTCCTCCAACCCCATAGCTTCCCCCGACTCTCAGACCCATCAGACTCCAAATGGGCTGTCAATCCTGAAGGTTTCCTGACACTCAACAATTGCATCTTTGTCTCGGAAGCTAAGGACCTTTGTCTTCACATCCTCCGATACAAGCACAACCACCGCTTCCAATCCCCAAAAAACCCTGGAACTCCATTTCCATGGACTTCATTGAGCAACTCCCCTCTTCCAGCGGGTACACCATGACAAAATACAGTGAACTCCAGAACCAAAACAACAAACTCCGCATTTCCGGAATGTCGGAGTCTGCACCCCCATATGTCCAAAATGCCGGAATTCCTACCCCTGCTCCGCTGCCAGGCAAAACCACTCAGAGTCTCGGTATCCGCTCAGAATCAATCCAGAATTTGTGCAGACGTGTGGACCCTTATTGTATTCCATCATCCTTTGCTTGTCATCATTCCCGAGCCTTCGGGAGGCTCCATCACTTCCTTACATTGCTTAATCCCAAATTCCTCTTGTTCCTGTTCCTATTCCCTGATTATCATTAGTGAGCGCTTCTCCGCCCACTCTGTTATATATATATAGTTTTCACTTCAGATTCCTCATTCATTCTTTGCCCCTCTTTGGCAGTGGCTGAGTCCGGGCAATCACTGCCCTCTTATAGTTTTTGTCAGGTTATGAGCCCTGCTAGTGCATACTAGTGGAAAGGAAACCTCTCCAGAACGACTCAACTCTCGTGCAAATCCCTCAGTGCACATCCAGATACACTCTGGACCCTCAGAACTCCTACCATGTCATCCAATACAGTGTCCGCTGACACTCCCACATGCCCAACTCTGATTGGTCCCTCAAACTTCCAAATCTGGAAACTTTGGAGAGAAAAAGTCCTAGGTGTAGCCCTGGGAACTGACACCTGTCCAACCACATTTCCTGGCACCCCAGGAACCACCACCACTGTACCTGTTCCTGCCACGTCCTCCAGTGTTCCTGATTCCTCAACTGCTTCCCTTACCTCATCCGGAACTCCAATGACCTCCAGCACAGCCACAATGGAGGACATTCAGAAATGGACAGAATGAAATGAGAGAGCACACAGAATCATTCAGGACAGCATCAGTGATGCTCTTTTACTCAAGACGCAGACATATACCACTGCCAGGACCCTCTTTGATGCACTCCTATCTATTCACCAAGCATCAAACCTTGCCTCTGCCTTCTACATATTCCAACAGCTATTCAACTCCGCATGGTCTGGAGGTTCCACCATCTCCAAGCGCATCACATCGCTCCGGACTTTGGAAGCCCGCCTCACCGGAATGAAATTCATGGTCAACACTAGACTCCTTGCTTTCGTTCTCTTAAACTCCCTCCCTAAAACTCCGGAATGGAACATGTTTACCTCCTCCATTGTCAACACCATTGAAGAAAGCAAACTCACCTTCAACGCCATGGAAACCCAGATCACCTTGGAAGAGGCACGCCTAAACCCTTCCGGACCCTTGGACTCTGCCCTCAAGGTGTCCAACAAGTCCTCTGCTCGTCCACCCAACTCCGCTGCCTGGTGCAAGCACCACCCACAATCTGGACACAACTCTGATGACTGCTATGCTTACCAGCATTGGACAAAGGAGCTGAGAAAAGGGGGAGGAGGAAAGAAATGGGAGAAAAAGAAGGAGAAAGCTAATGCGACGGAGGACACTCTGGAGATTGCAAACATAGTTACCAAAGGTGTATCCAAATATTTAATGGCACATGTTCTTGCCTACCTGTTGTCTGAACCCAAGCCCAGTGGGAGAAACACTATTGTCATTGATTCTGGAGCTACGTCCCACATGGTGCCACACCAATCCTGGTTCCGGACTCACTCCCCACTGGTTCCACCTCACCCTGTTGCCTTTGGAGACAACACCACTACCTCTGCCATCGGAATCAGAACCATTGCACTTTTCTCCACCATCTCCAGAAAGAAGTATGAAATTGTCCTAACCAATGTCCTACTCATTCCAGACTTCCGGATTTCCTTAATCTCTGTAAACCACCTCTCTAGCACCGGACTCTCCACTGTCTTTCCAGCCAGCTCCAGTACATGCTACATCTGAAAGGGAAGAACTCCAGTTCTCATCAGAAATCATTGACAAGGACTATATCATGCAAACACCATTCCGGAATGCCCAAAGGAAGCAGCACATGCTGCAGTGGACATAAACCTTCTCCATCAATACATGGGACATATCTCTGTAGCATGGATTGAACACATGGTCAAGTGGGGACAGCACTTGGGGATCAAAGTCCTCACTGGAACTCCATCCCTCTGTGTGGCCTGCATCCTCAGAGAGATGAAAAAGCTCCCTTTTGAACTTCTAGAGGAACCCCATGCAACCTAAGTACTCCAAATAGTTCACACAGATGTTGGAGGTCCAATAACTCCTCAATCCTGGGAAGGGTATAAGTACTGGATCATCATTGTAGACAACTTCTGCCACTTTCCCTGGATATACTTCATGAAACACAAAAAGGAAGCACTCTAGATTTACATCTGCTGGAAAGGTGACGTCCAAATGCTCTTCTGCATGGAGGTCGGACAGGAGAAATTCTCTGATGCCTATGTGGATTTCATCCGGAGCGACGGAGGAGGGGAATACATAAATGATGCCTTCCGAGAGCAACTCCAAAAAGACAGAACCCTACACAAGACCTCCACTCCATACACTCCAGAACAAAATGGGTTAGCGGAGCAAATGAACCAGACACTAACCCTCCTTGCAAATGCCATGCTGGAGGAGTCCCGACTTCCGAAGTCCTTCTGGGCAAATGCCATGGCCACAGCTGCCTACATCACTGCACGAAGTTCGATGTCTGCACTCCATGGAGAAAACCCCTATCAAACACTATTCCGCTGATGTGTCGATTCTGACACGGGACCCTTGCCCTCATGCAGGCCGCACAGGGCGTGTTAGCCCCAAGGAGCCAACCCCCGGACCTCCCTGCACTGCCTTGAGACGGCCCCACCTCCAGCCCCTTCAACAACCCACTAGAGACGGGCGATTTTGTCGTTGGATTGTGAGTGAGTAGACATGATGGATGATGAAACTAAACAACAGGCAGTCAATAGTCATAAGGTCCCTCAGATCGATTCCCAATTTTCAAACCCCGCCATACTTCTATTTCCCATTATGGACTCCTATCCAGGCACTCAAGGGTTCGTACCTAAGAGGGGGATACTGTCACATCCCAAAACTTTCCCAACCCATCCAACACAATTCCAGCCCCTTATGACCAAAACCCAAATCCTGAGTCCTGGACTTTACCTTAGAAGATTTCTCCTTCATCTGATATTCCGAACCCCATATTCCCCATCCCAGACTTTTGTATTCCTATCTTGGCTATCTCTTGACATATGTTCCTTTCCTTTGACATTCCTTGACATTCACAGTTCCTATCAATGATTTCCTTTCCCCCTGCTTCACAATTATTGTGCCATTGCCCTCAGTTATTATTCCATCATTCTGATGCCATTCTTATTCATCCCCTACTTTGTTCCAGAAACCCAAAACCCTGATTCATCCAACATACTTTAACAGTTTTATATCTTCCGGACTCTTCAGTATATAAACCCGCTTGTACTCTCTGATATTTCCTCAGTTTGAATATCAACTAAATCCCATTCCATCCTGTGAAGTCTCTACTTCACTCTGAAACCTCCTTCAGTCCTTAAGTTGATCTTAGGATTGTCTTCCAACCCTCTGCCTTGAAATTGTGGAACAGAACTTGTACAGGGGCACAGCACATAAGCTGAAGCCAAAGTTCCTTACCCCTCCGACCCCCCTCAGGGATTCCCGACCAACTCTGCCCTTCCATGCGCTCCGGAACTATCTGGGAATTCTGGGATCGAACCCAGACTTGACAGATACCAGAAATTATACTGCATATATGAGCACTGGCTGAAAACAATTACATGAGCGCTGATCACAGATATGTTAATGGAAAGGCTAATCTATTGAAGACTATTCTGTAGGCACATTTGCTGAATAGTGACCAACCTAACCCATTGGCTCAGGTAGAATGCCAAGTTGCCTACAGTATTCCTCTAATGGGCCCATGGGCTAGAAATGGCCACCCAACCACCCAACTGGACAAATGCTGAAGCTGAGATGGGCCATTAGCCAAATATTCAAATGGGCCCATGGGCTGAAAACCAAAAGACCCATATGGGCTGACATTGGTTTTCCCGTTGCTTTCCCAATTATGTCACAATTGGTTGCACTGTTGTCTTCCCTAATTTGTTATATAAGGGGGTGTACACAAGTGTTGCATGGCACAGCTGCAACAGATGGGTGCCACTGGGGGAAATTCAGAGGAACATGTGTAATATTTCGATATTTACATGAGGTCATGAATTGTTACAGTACTAGCATATTTTATAACATGAATGGAATGGAACCACCACAAAAATATACATATGGTAAAGTAATCTATTTAGGTGTACCCATGCTCTCAATGTTATCTGAGGGACACTCCATGTCTGCCAAAACTGTGATTGGAGGAACAGAAGTCCACCTGATTGATATATTGGTGAGGCTGGAATGACCTTGAGGTTTGGCGGACTTGACCTCACATGCGGTATTGTGGTATCTGTCCATGGCATGCTCCTGGCAGTGTCAGGGGTGGTTGACCAGATTGTCATGGGCATGACACCTGTGGGAATGGTTGGAGCAGGTCAAGCATTCAAAGATGACATTTGCTGCCCGCTATACATAGTCACAGTCACTGGCATTGATTGGCTTTGGTGACAAAAACTATAAGAAGGCAGTGATTGCCCGGACTACTAGGGATTAGCTAGGAGTAGTAAATAGGTATAAGTAAACTCACCTCAGCCGCTGCCAAAGAGGGGCAAAGAACGACTGAGGAATCTGAAGTGAAAACTAAGTATATATATATAACAGAGTGGGCAGAGAAGCACTTGCTAATGATAATAAGGGAATAGGAACAGGAACAAGAGGAATTGGGATTAAGCAATGTAAGGAAGTGACAGAGTGTCCCTGGAGGCTCAGGAATGATGACAAGCAAAGGATGATGGAATACAATAAGGGTCTGCATGTCTGCACAAGTTCTGGATCGATTCCGAGCAGTTTTGCCTGGCAGCAGAGCAGGGGTAGGGATTCTGGAATTTCGTGGAGGTGCGGACTCCAATGTTCCAGAAATGTGGAGTTTGTTGTTCCTGTTCCGGAGTTCACTGTGTTTTGTCATTTGGGTGAATGATGGGGTCCACAGTGATGTGGATGGAGGTGTTGGCATGGTGGATTGAGTAAGGATGCACCCAACATGCCAACACATGCCAGGGCTGAGGATGGATGGAATTTGCATGGGGATTGATGGTGGGGATGCTGAGATGGCATGGGAGGATTTGGGGGGATGCAAGTCCTCACCTACATTGATGTTTGAACCCACCTGTTCGAATGGGAATCCCATCCCAACACTTCACCGTGTCGCCTCACATATCCTACCCATGGATGGCTAGTCTAAGAATGACCCAGGTGGGACATGGAGGGGCCAGATATGGATCACGTGCCGTTATGTAAATAAATTATTTGTGCATGTTTCTCAGTAGTATTGCTGTAACTACGCTATATTCTTGAAGTACTGCGCAGCTGGAACAAGTTGCCCTGGCACGCAAAATTACTATCCTCTATTTCTCCGTCACTTGCAAATATCTGCAATGAGTCCCCCGACGTCTATCAAACTTCCTCATCTCACTCTACCGCATCCGACCCAATCTTTGAAGGGTCGCAAGAGAAGCGGCAGTCTCGTTAAAGTGGAAGAAGTCGGGGGACGGGTCGAAGAAGTCCTTGACAGAAGTGCATACATGAACATCAACGCGAACTGGGTCAATGCTAAAGGTCTGCGGCATTCAAGCGACACCCTTTCTGCGTACTCAGAGTTTTGTCGCACAGGAGCATGGTTGATACACGTAGTCCTCGTCTTCACGGGCAAGATCATCATTGACACCATCCCTGGCATGACACAACAAATAAGTTGGACACTAGTCAACTTGATATACCTCGCAGTGAGTATCTGCGCGGTACTCCCTCTTAGAGCCCACTGAGCTGTCGTTAGTTGTCGTACCTTATGTTCCACTGGGTTACCGGCATCCCATTCGACAACGAGCTTCATGGTGGCGCTTATGACGATCTCACCCTGTGGGAGCAGATCGACGACGGTGCGCAGTATACTCCATCAAAGAAGTGGTTATTCACTGCACCCATATTACTGTAAGTGTCTGTTTCAGCCCTTGCGTAACGTGTCTCATAAGACATGGGCTTAGTTTCCTCGCGTCAACCCATTACACAAATTACAACCCTTGGTTATTCGCCGTCAACCTCGCAAGTCTCACCGCCCTCGCTATCATTCCCAAGCTCCCCCAGGTACGTACATCAACCGGATCAGATTCGGCCAATGCGTCTATTGACATCGACATCTACCCAGCTTCACCGACAACGTGTCCGGTTCCTCGCAGACGATGCATCAGGAATAGCTACACCAGTCACACCGGCTTTTTCCCACTCTGATAAGCCAAAGCAAAGTGACCCCTCTAGCATCACTGAAGCACATTTCGAGTAATGCAATCAATTCAATATTTAAATTCTTTTGATTCGCTTTCAGGACTCCAGTCACCTCACCAAATCCGCTTCATCCTCTAATCCAACACACGTGTTCGCAATGGTAATTCTCCTAATGGTGTACATATTGTAATGCAATTAGAAGTGCCGCGGATTCTTCGCCTTCTTACTGCGCATCGGCCGTTAGTGCCGAGGTCTCCTTGTACAGTGTAAGACGCAACCTGATAAACAAATCGCGTGCATCAGTTTCCCGGTGTCGTGCGCCGGTGACAATGACGGGGAAATACACACAAGTTCCGAAGGAGCATTAAAATAGTCACTTTTCCGACAGCAGGGATGTATATTGATGCCTGTCGCCACGTCAGTCAAGGGTGCCAGCTGGAATCACGACAAGTGAGTGTCTCCGGCTCACCTTGTCCCTGACATCTTTCTCGAAATTCTTATCAGCAGCGATGTTCACCGCTATACACCCTTCTTTCAGCCATTCTGTTTTGACTTTGTACTCAGCGCTTGGAACAGCGGAGATAACAACGTCAGAGATTTCCAGGCATTCTCCAAGTGACAGGTTACTTGGATGAGCGACATGATGTGGCAGGTATTTCCGTGTTGCCTCTGGTACCGTGCGAGGGCGTTTCGTGTACTCCTGTTATTGTAAGGATACCATGAGCCCCCTATTTTAGAATCCTGAAACGAGAACCCCCAAACGCGATCGTTCCTACCTGAATGGAGTCGATATCGACAGAAAACACCCGCGCACCATCGTTCGCCAACAGTGCCGCCAGCGGCCTACCAACAACTTCCGATCTATGAGGGCAGGTTGATATGTCGGCGAATTTAAGGAGTTAAATAGATTTCATTCTCACCGGTTAATCACCGTTACTGTCTTTCCGTAGGCACGGTCCCCATACGTGAGGATCTTATTGTAGACTCCGATATACTCGAGGGATTTCACGACTCCCAGCGGTGTGCAGGGGAGGATGGACTTGACTGTCCCAGGAGGGGGAATGTCGTCTTTGACCGGAATATGCGGCGTGGATGAGGGGATGGACGACGTGAGAGAATTGGGGTCTATAAATCGAATACTGAGTAAGACGATGTCGACGGAGGTGAACAGATGATTCGCATCGCTTTCATTTAGCCAATCGGTCCCGGAAAAGACAATGGGTGGAAGCCATACTTATGGTATAAATTATAGTGGAACTTGGAGTGGAGCCCTTCGACGTCTTTCAGGGGAGAGACGATCTTTCGGGAATGCTGTGAGTACGAGAAGATGGAGGTGTGACTTGACTCGGCTTACTTGCTGCAAATAGTGATCCTACTCCCTCCCACATCAGATGCAATGCTTGCTGACTATGAGCTTGTTTTCACGTACTTGTTGTCCGCCGTAGATCGGGTAATACACCTACACCCCCCATGCGTTCAAGGATACACCTGCCATTAATCACGAGAAAACTTACCATGATCCCATCGATATTTACATCTTCATTCGCTTCGATGATTGCTTCTTCTACCCCTTCCCCATCAGCGCGTCCAGCGCTCTCTGCTGAGCCTACCATCTTCAACACGAATCGCACCCCGAGCTCCTCACACTGCTTCCGCGTGAATTCAGCATAGAACCTGCTCGGAGCCGCGGATGTCCCCAAGATCCCAACGAGCGTCGGCGTTCGCAAACATTGCGCTAGGGAAGCCTTGACTTCATCCCGGAATGCATCTGCGATGGGATCTGCCTTCAGAAGTAGACCTTTTCCTGAGGCGTCTGGGGCCATTCTTAAAGTGTTTCGTGCAATCAGTCTATGATCTTGGCCGACCGAATCAGGACGACCACTCGGGATTTATCACGGTGTAAACATGTACAACGTGACCTGTTCTGTTGACCTCATGCGTGTTCTGATTTCAGTACATCATTTTATTCTTGTACGATCTGTATGTAGGCCTAGCGCATTCGTGTCTGGTACACAGAAGCGTTTCCGGGGGGGCATGCGTAAATTTACACGAGTGACCCAGCCCAGAGTGCCTAGTAATCTGTCTTTCCCGTAGCCTTGCCTTTCCCAGAGGAGGAGGCAGCCGAGGGCTGCGTACGCTGATCGGCCTTCTTCTAGTGCCTTTAAGAGCGCTTGAGACGTGGGGAAGAATGGTTCACAGTGAGGTTCATTTCCGCAGCCTTACATTTGGAACCCTTTCAGAAAGCATCTGAGTGAAAAGAGGTGGTGGCATATTTGCCAAGTCTACGGCGGTTCCAAACAGAATTGGAGTCTTGAGGATGCTACATTCTAGCAGCACCTAATACATTCGGCGGGCAGCTAAAAAGACGTCGTTGGGAGGCCAGCCATCATCCTCTGGTCTGATCCCATTGTACACCTGGAGCAGGATGTCCAGGATGGCCTCATGCGTATACTATGGCGATAATTTCAGCTTCGACATACACAATAAGAAAGCAGACAAAACCCACCCGAACAGCGAATACGGGGCGAGCCTCCAGATTCATAAACCTCTTTTGACCTGCCCAACCTGCCACCCTTATGGGTCTTTTTCTTCAGTCCCCGGTCTGGTCCATTAAGGTACAAATGAACGGCGACAGAGAGAACTGTCTATAGCTTTTTCATGCTACTTTAGATCCAGAGGAGCCTCGGATGCAGGTTTGGTCCGAGAGGGTTGGGTGGATACAGCCTTTGTCCAGGGGGTGCGGTTCATATTGATGCAAGCGACATCTAGAACAAGGACTCCAGGTCGTGATGAAGCCGATGGCGAACCTATATCACTGATTAGCCTTAAGTGTGCACAGCCATCGATGTTCACTTACTCCTCCAGTTTCCTGAAGTATGTCGATGGCTTGGAAGGGGTATGTCCCCTGATCGTCATTAGCCTCATCATTGTCATGAAGCATATACTACCAGGGCCGCCGATGATTGCGTTTACGTGCGTAGATGTTCTTCATTCAGGTTGTACAAAAGGTCCTAACATGTAAGAAACTCGGCGTTAGTGGGGAGATGTGATAGAACTGCATTGCAAAACGCACAAATATCAATACACTCTTGTGGAAGAGAAGTGTCCCCACACCTCTTTTCAGCCAAAACCTCGCCTGTCCGAGTCAGCGCTTCACCAAGAAACCTTGCACTGCAAGGTAATCAGATCGGTCACATCAATAAGCTTTTGACAATACAGCGCTCGAGTGAGTTGTATTGGATTAAATGCAGTGAATGAATGTCACGGTACAGGGTGAGAATCAGGATGTTCGTAGCACATAGAGTACAATACTGATAATACAACGAAGGTTCGTCAAGACTGACTGACGACTCGCAAGCACCTCCCCAACTTCACAATACAGCCATTGTAGATAGATCCCAGTCATACACCGTGGGCATCGCCATTGACAAGGCTCTCTGTGTGTGGGACATTGTGGACCGCTGAGCCATCGGCACCCTCACCGCTCTCATCATCATCCTCATCCATGAGCAACGCTGCTTTCTGTAGGTTTCGACTCGTCAAATATATCTGCAATTACTGTCATTAATCGTGAACGCACCTTCATGGCCTCGGCTTCATTAGAATAGTGACGCCCTCGTGCTCTGACAAACGCGGCATGCTTCGCAGCGGCTACACAAAGCACTCGTTAGTAACCAGCGACGTCCATAATGACAATGATCCACCCACCTTCTTCATCCATCTCTTCCTCCGTTTCGATCTCGTCTCCTGGCTCAGCCTTGACAGCCATAATCTCGCCTCGTGCCTCGTTCGGGAGATTGAAAGATGTACTCCTGCTCGAGGTGGCACTACCAGATCGTCCTGACGAGTTTCTACCTACACTAGACAGCGATGCTCTACGCGAGGATGGACCAGAAGCCATCATGCTCGTAGGCGATGCCGATCGAGGGGAATAGCTGGTCGGCGAGCTGGCACGTGCTCCAAGAGTGAGGTCCGGGATGTCTGTGAAGACGTTGAGCATACGCCATACACACCCCGTACGAGTAGGCTAAACGAAATATGGATCAAACTCACCACCCTCTATTTCATCCGTCTCCGCGTTATATCGTACATAGGGCGTCTTGGGTTCCGTTATCTTCATAAGACTATCTTTCTGAATCTCAGTTAACGCGATATTATCTTCATCCCATTGTAGACTGCTACATATATGCACACGCACAAAAAAAGGGAATAAATACACGAGACTTATCAATAGTTAATCGTCACACTGACTGTTGTTGCGTAGGAGCTTGGGGCACCGCATTCTTCAATATTCCCTTTGGCTTGGGGTTGGATGCTGAGGGGGGTAGCGGTGGAAGATGCGGGGGATCTTCGGTGATCTCTGTGGAGGACATTGGTTCTAGGGTGGAAAGGACGACGGTAGAGAAGACCAACGCAGACGATGGTTAGAGCACGACCGGAATGACTACCGTATGTGCATGATAAGTTTGGGCTAACCCACCTTAGCGAGCGCTCCCTATTACATAATTAGTTAGTGTGAGAATAACATGCCTTCTCCGGAGAACACCGCGCAGTTGTGAGGCAGCCTAAGGAATACCCCTAAAACTGGGCTAGCAACGGCAACCTAGCAGAATCCTTAAAAAGAGATACTGGCGTCCAAAACCGCGGCACTGTCCAACATCCGCGAATGACTAGCGCACACTCAGAAGTTTCAAGATCAGGTAGAATGCAACGAATATAGTGTACACATCCGACAACCAACGAAAGCACCTCCAACACATTTACACCACCTATCTGCGCTCTACCCAGCCAAATTAAACAGCCCATTCATCAGCCTATGTCCAGCGTTCTCCGGCTCCTGTCTCGCCATCTCAATGATACTCAACAACTTCTTAATGCCAACCAATAGCGGTAACGTCGGTCCCTCCGCCTCTGAAGCGTTCCGCGGGAATCCTGCATTCGATAGTTCTTGGATAGTTTCCCTGAGTTCGGGAGACGATTTAGGGAATAGTTCGACAGAGCTAAGGACAACTTCTAGTTGTCCGAGGTGCGAGATGGATGGTGCTTTTATGGAGGCATCGAACACATCCGAGAAACCTAGATCTGTGATGTGTTGACCAAGTGATGATGTTGCTAGAATTAACAGGCGGCGACCCTAGAACGTAGCCATTCAACCCCTCGTCCTCGCAGTCAGCAGATGAGAAAACGGACCTGTGGAGGTTTCCGTGCAATGAGCACGAGCAATGTTTGGAGGACCGCATTTGAGAACCTGTTACCCAAATACGTCCAATCTACGAGACGGATGACGCCTTAGTTTCATTCTGAAAAGCATGCCATAGAACTTACCTAGAAGACGTTCTAGACTGTCTACCACAATGACACTCAGCGGACTCTTATAACTATCGTTGAACGTTTTTGTGATAGCAGCGATTTTCTGCGCTTCAGAGAACCCGACCATACGGTCAGGTGAAATAATTTTCACAAATGGGAATTCCGATCGCCATGCGATCGTCGCAGCCAGGACGGTCTTTCCGGAACCGGGCAAACCATGCAACAAGATACTAACCCGTGGTGTCCGTTCTGATTTTGCAACCTGGTTGACGAACAGTTTCCCCTTCTCCAGGATTTCCTGCAAGATATCTTAGCACGCCGTCACAAAGCCAAGGCTCAGGAACGCACATGAATCTCAGAGTCGAACTCTATAATGCCGTTCTGAATGACTTCCTGAATCTCCTCTTCAGACGCACCAAATGCTGGCTTGATCTCCTCAAGGGCTTGGAAAAAGTCATTCTTGTTCACCCTCAAATTCTCTACGTCGTCCGAGATCCCCGCGAACGTCCCAACCTTGACATGCCGATTGAACGCAAAACTCGTCGCGCTCTTGACAAATCCTTCGATTTCAGCGCCCGAGTAATTCTTCATTAGCAATGCAAGCTCTTGAAGATCGACGTCACCGTCCATCACCTTGTTCGTCCGCATCTTGGATGTGTGGATACGCAGGATTTGGTAGCGGCCGTCCGCGTCGGGAAGCGAGATCTCCATGTGAACTTCGAGACGACCTGGTCGGAGCAGTGCCTCGTCGATCATGTCCACTCGGTTTGTCATACCGATGACAAGGATGTTGTTCAGTCGATCGACACCGTCCATCTTTACTCGAACTGAGCATCTTTTATCATTTACAGTGGTAATAAATGGTACCTTTGACAAGAGCTGGTTGACGACACTGTCGCCCACGCCAGTTCCGTTGTTCGTCGAACCACGTTGTTTGCAGATAGCATCCAGTTCATCGAAAATGATGATGTGCAAGGCACTCTCGTCGCCCTTTTCCTTGTACTGCAATGCTTTTAGCACCGCAGGTAGTTGACAGGGATAAGCCAAGACTAACCTCCTTCTCTGCGTCTTCGAAGAGCTTCCGGATGTTTTCTTCGGAAGCACCAACGTATTTGTTAAGGATTTCTGGACCATTGACAATTTTCGGCTCCCGAGCATTCAACATCTTTCCGATTTGCCGCGCAATAAGAGTTTTACCTGTCCCTGGAGGTCCGTGAAGCAGGATTCCTAGCGAATACATGTTCATCGAATGGTCGTGTCCTCGACAGAGGGACGTACCTTTCACATGCTGAATGCCAAGCTTCTCGACTAGAGCTGGAGGAAACACGCGTGACGCAAACGCGCGACGGAATATCGAGTTAAATTCTTTGTCGAGGCCTCCGATGCCCATGTCCTCGAATTTGAAGTTGGGTGAAATAATTGCATTTGCAGCGGCTCTGTCACAACATAAACCAAGTTCTACCTCGCGGCGTTTCAAGACCTACCTTTTCGCACTCGCCTTGAGCTTCATCTGACTATCCCCCGCTTTCATGATGGTGATGCTTGTCCCGGACATCAGTATACCCATCTCAATCTGCCTCGAAGCGTGCCTCTGTGTCCCACTTCTCTGCCCGTCGGGGAGCTCGACCACATTTATTGAGGCGATGGTGAGCTTCAATTTGTCTCCCTTGAAATCCGTGGTCAGGATACCGCCTGGGGCGAACACGAGCCCGCTGTACGCATTGAGGAAGTTCTGTATCATCTCGTCCACATCGTAAGGAACAGGGTTACTATAGCTTTTCTTCGGAAAGCTCGCAAAGAAATCTATGGATTGCAGGAACGGCAATTCATCGGGGAGCGACTCGACTGTGACTTGATCCCCGCTGAGAGAGAGCTCCATCCACTCCCTGAGTGACATGGATGCTGCTACAGTTCCAGGTGCTATTTTTCCGGATGTATCATGGCTGTGGATGGATGTAAGCGTCAGCAGGTGTAGAAGTGAGACGTGGCGCACCATGTTGTGACGGGGTATCTTCCTTTCACAAGAACGTGCACGCCGCCAGGGAAGTCAGATGGGTGCACAACAAGGCAGTTCTTGAGCGCAAGAGGCTCGTTGGGTGTGCTGACAACGGCATAACTGCAGAATGGTTTATTGACATGCTTGGTGGGGTTTGCACCGGAGCTGCGCACCTCATGCCCAACCGCTGGGGAGGCGGTTTTCGATCATACGACCGTTTCTCAAACAGCCCCTGCGAAGGATCGTTGTAGTGCCCCGCCAGTGGACCTGGACGTGCACTTGGTCTCAATCCAGCAGGCAGGCCATCCGGCACGCGGTTGTATTGATTTGACTGTGCTGTTGGTGCTGGTGACGACCTACCAAAGAATGACATGATGTTATGATTTTATTAGGATATTTCTAGCGTCTACTTCTGTCCTTGATTGCGTGGTCGCTGTCGTGGTCGTCGTGGTCGTGCTGTACGGCGGGTGTGGCTCGGTGATCGGCGAAGTACAGATTATGTCATCATGAAACTGGGTTTGCCTCTGACACACTGACAGGGAAGTGTCAGCTGCAACCCTCTAGGCTCTTGAGCTTCCCGCAAGGCTCCTCATTTTCTCCTCATCATCGACCTGTTGCATACTAGAACAAGTCTCCTGGTGTAGAGGGACTATGGTTTCAATAGCAAGGATCATTGACGCTAGTTTGGATGATCTACCTCTGGACCGGCGGTCATGCCAGCTTCTTGGACCAACGGCGCTAGTGAGTCGAGCTTCTTTGCAGCCTATTAGTAGCAGAATTGACTGCGAAATCAAACGTCACAGGTCGTCCAAGCCCTCATGGGCGTGTTCGCCATTCTTTCACTCGTTTACAAGAGACATCGTGAAACCCAGAAGCGTCCATGGAAAATATGGTGAAACCCCAAAAGTTTTCATCCTACGCATTGGCTGAACGCGTTCGATACTTCCTGCGACTAATGCCACAGGCTGTTTGATGTTTCCAAGCAAGTTGCTGGCCAGATGTTCGTCCATGGCCTGAATGTGCTCATATCCGACCTCGGATCACATCACTCTTCCGGGAACGCCTGTACATATTATTTCCTCAACATTCTCCTTGATACCACACTAGGTGAGCGGATATTCTGATAGTTGACTGCGGTCCTCATGTCGGACAAACCAGGCATTGGTTTGATCTACCTGGTTCTACAAAGTGCGACTTGGGTGCTGTCAAAGAAGCTCTGTATCAAAGGCCTGAACACGGGACAGTATGGCAATCCACCCTCATTTAAGTATTGGGCTCGCCAGGCTGCCGTTTACGTGTTCGCCCTTACAACGATGAAACTTCTCGTGGTGGCACTTTTTGCTGTGTGGCCAGGTATATCCGCAGTAGGCGACTGGCTCCTCAGCTGGACTAGTATAGGAGACGGGGAATCTTTCCAAGTGATATTGTACGTGCCGCTTTTCGGCTTGATGTACAGTGGCCTTATGTTGTTCGCAGCGTCATGGGCATATTCCCTATCATCATGAACGTTCTCCAGTTTTGGCTCATTGACTCTATCGTTAAAGCATCCACCAATCCACCCGTCGTCCATTCCAGTTCTCCTAGACATTCCGATTCCCAAGACCGCGAACCACTGTTTGCTTCCCCGGATGCTGACGATGACATTTTGCCACAAGACATTGAAAATATGCCGCGGACGTCCGCCACTAGAACGACGTCCGATGGCGATATCAAGACAATTGTTGGTGGTGAGGATGGCAAGACAAAGATACTAGGATCTGGGTCATCATCACCGATGAATTTATTAAGATTCGCAGAAGCCGCACATGATTATCCTCCTAGCAGCGTCGGTAGCTCATCCTCTCAAGACAGCAACATGTCATCGAGATCTAGACATAAATACAAACGTTCGCCTCCTGCACCACTCGAGTTTCGACTAGCCCATACACCAGCTATCAACTCCCCCGATCTGTCGCGGAACTCATTCTCACGTAAGAGTCCCCAGAAGAGCCCGCGCTCACAGGCTCCTAACAACGCCGATGACGATGATGCTGCGGATTTCGATGCTTGGGAAAAGGATGATTGGGCGGAGCGAATTGGTGATGCGGAATGGACAGGACGGCGACTAGAGCAGAAGAATATGTGGCGGAATCAAGCTCTTTCCGGCAATGGCTCGTCATGACACTCTTGCTTCGTCTTCTCCTACTCATGTCTAGTCCACCTGGAGCTCGCACACGTGTAACATAGTTCAGATAATCATTCTTTCCATGATACCAGCCATCTCACTTTGACCAATGGCGTTACTGAGTTTTCTGCGTTGTTCATGAGCGTGTTGTACACGCGGCCGTTGTGTGACATATAACCCAGTTACAGTACAGCTCAAGATTTTTTTCCCTCGCCGTGCTCCCACCCTTATTGTTTCCCAGAACTACACTATAGATGCCAGAATGATGGTCGGAAACGCACCTTCCGATAGTGTATCCATAGAAAACGACACGCAGCCTGCTGAAAGTAGCGGCACCTTCTCGCTTGAAAACATCCTCGGTGACAACCACGAAATACTAGAACATCCGGGACTCAAACAACAGGAGCTAGATGCATCGACGACAGCAGCCAAAGGCTGGGACGAGGAATCCACCAATCTACCAGCGGCGGAAGGCTTTTGTGTAGAGTGCGAGGGTGAGTGGTTTGGAGGCATCTCGGGATGGGCGATCGTCTGAATGACTATCGGGCTACTGCACCACGATAGACCAGCCGGCACAGATGTCGTGTAAGGAATGCAAGGATGACTACTGCGAAGTCTGCTTTGCCGCGCAACATAGAAAAGGTACAAGAAAGATGCATGTTGTGACACTCCTCGCTGGAACTTCCACCAAGAGTGTGAAGAAAGAACGGAATGACACGTCAAGTACGACGACTGATGGACAGATTGAAGGAGAAGAGGTATATAATTCCAAGTATCTGCTATGTTTTTCTCACATCAGTCCAGGCCGATGAAGACGCTGACATGGAAGACAACTCCGATGTAGAGCTCGACCGAATCGCCGCCGGACCCTCCACAGCACTATCCGCTCAATTCCTCGGCGCTCAGCCAGCAGTAGGCGCCAACGTCGGTGAATGGTTCGTCGAACGGTCCAAATACATCCCGCTCCGCCTGTCGCTCCCCGAGCGCAAATACCTCCGTCTCCTCGATGCCGCTCTGCAAGTCTCCGAGTACACCGACAAAATAGATACTCTCGGCTTTGGCCTCTCGAAAGCGAAACGCATAGTGCAGCAGATTCGCGAACTCTGCGCGATTTTGTCTGGGCTTGTCTTGTCTGCGGACTACAAGCTCGGACAAGAACTCTTCACGAATCGTGATTTCCAGCGCAACGAAGAGTTCTACAAGCAGATCTTTGAGCTTGGGCGTCGGCATAAAATCATGAACCCTGACAAGATGCGGACGACGTATGGGAAGTTGATTTATCTCCTTCAAGTGAGTATGTGCTCCGTATGGTAGTTCGTTCAATCGTTGATGGATCCACTCCCGTAGGACAGCCAATCGCCTGAAGTCGAAGACATGCTCAATTTCTCCTGTGTGAAACCCATTAAAACGGTATATACCGTCTTGGAGAAACACGACGCGCTCAAACTTCTTCGCGACGACCTTATCTCCGTTGCAACAAAAGAGATCTATGCCGATGGTCGATCTCGACGTGACGTTCAAAAAGACATCAAAAGCAAGGAGCGCGCGATTGAGACGCTAGCTACGCGATATCAGCGAGAGGGTCTTGACCAAGAGCAAGTTCGTCAGTGTCTGTACAGCATTGGAGATAATCATGCTTTCCTGAGGACCAATCGTGATCCTTGCGAGCGGATGATCCATTACCTAAAAACGTACTTCCACCATACACAAGCGAAAGACCCGAAGCATAGCTTGGCGATTCGCAGTGGAAGGGGTGGTGCGAGGCTCAGTCACGACCATGCAAAGCAATACGCGTACGTGCTACAGAGTCTCACGCTTTGGCGGGAGATCTTGCACGGTGAGTTCTTTCTCGTTTGTGTACTTTGATTGGTCTAGGGCTCATGACGCTCGGTCAGACATGTTCCGCCTGTGGTCCCTAGCGGAACAGGACCTACTCTCTGAAAGCATTTCTTATCGACTTCGTGACACGGGTCAGGGTCTGAACCGTGTTCAAGCTGCGCCAAAGACACTGCGGATGATGCACACGATTCTACAACGTGCTCAACAAAGTGTCGGCTCTTGGGTCGGCTCGTCTGCCATTCATATGGGCGACCACAACGTACCAAACGCACTGATGTTCATTGGTAAGCCAGCCACTTTTCGTTGCTGTCGTCAGAAGCGCTCAGACCGGCCCATAGACAAATATTCTCAAATATACCGTATCCTCCTTCCAGTGTGCAACACCCTCTCACAGATACCCAGTCTTGCGGATAAACCGGCATTACACTCCTACATCGAAGGTGAATTCGGTTCTACAGATAATTGCATACGAGAGATCTTGAGTGACTTCTTCCGACACGGTTTCGACGGTTCTGGAGCGGACAACTTCTTCGATGCGGGCAGCTGCATTGATGGGCGACTAACGAGTGCGTGGAACTGGTGTGCGCAGTTGGAGAAGAAGAGGTATTTCCCGGTGTTCTTGTTGACTGGTAAGTTGCACGTATCTTGATGGTATCGTGGTACCTAATGATATTTGGTACTTGTAGGGTTCATTGGATTCGATGGGGAGTGGTAATACTGGATTTGTATTGTGCCTGCCATGTATATGACACCACGTCAAAATCTGTATTTACCTTATCAAATATCCAATTTTTATAATTGACGCCGCGATGACAAAAATGAATTTAACAGCCAGCAAAAGTCGGAGGTAATCCTACGGCCGATTTCAAATCGAGGCCAATCAAAAATCCGAGTTATTAACGCCACAACTTGGTCAAGTTCAAACTTTGAATTCATCACTTCGCTGGCTTGTAGATTTTCCCATGTACTGATAAGCTTTGCTTTACTCAGGATATGGTCCCCGCGGGTCTGTCTTTGCCGTTAGGTGTAGTCTAGCACGTAACACACAGATCAATTGAAACTGGCGATAAGCTGGCAGACGACCAACAATGCCACGTAGATCGTTTCTGGTCGATCGAAGATTGGTTGGAGCATGCCCCGCTCAATATTCGAGTTAGGTTCCAGGAGTGACCAGTGATTAGAGATAACTGATCAGAGTCTGTTGTCGTGGCAAGGTTCATCACCATCTCCCTGAGGCTTCTTTCTATCTAATGGAATCACGGAGTCGTTCAGGACATGGACAAAACGCCTAAATTCTGTAAATGAGGCTCCTCGGAGGTACATGTTTGTTCAGGACCGTGTTGGACCTCCGAGGCTTGAAGCTTGAATAAATCTGAATATTATCCCGACTTACCCAGACGACGTGGTGCAGGACATGGTGCCACTGGTTTGGATAACTTGACAGCTTCCCCACTTTCGTGGGGCCGGATCTATCAAGGTCAGTGGTCGGAAACTTGCATTGCCTCCGTGGACTTATTA
The DNA here is from genome assembly GCA_014904945.1 of Gyrodon lividus. Classification (NCBI taxonomy): domain Eukaryota; kingdom Fungi; phylum Basidiomycota; class Agaricomycetes; order Boletales; family Gyrodontaceae; genus Gyrodon; species Gyrodon lividus. Next base: position 1,306,476 of record MU127421.1, read on the forward strand.
TACGCAGTACGGCATCGACCGCCTTGACAACGCCGACAACTTGCGATCAAACGGGCCTCCCTCCAATTTAATTTATGGTAGTCTGACCATGCGTTTGCCTATCTGATCCTAAGGGAAATACAACTCTACTATTGTACTAGATATCTGCTCCTGGATGCTTGCGACCAGGCATGATGCAATGATGCATGATAATCCATCGGTGTCATGGTGCTGGACTGGGACTGCGTGGTCGCCTTCCAGACGCCTGTCTTCACCATGTGAGTTTGATGTTAGCTCAAGTTGTTTTTTTTGAAAGGACATAACAAGGCGACCGACCGTAATGATTACCAACACTTGAAGCAAAGGCAAATCCAACAATTACTCCACCACTTCGTCGGTGGCTCGTCGAACGTGTCAGATGAGGCTGACGATAGATCAGATTCAAGGGAGAATCTGTACGACGATGAGCGCAGACGGGTAGAAGGGACCTGGGTATCCAATAGTTCGTCATTGGCTCAAGAGTCAACAGTTTAGAGATAAATCCATACACGTCGAAAGGCTCCGGTACTCATAGTTGCAAAAGATTAGGATGTTAGTCGTGATAACACGTGCCAGAATAGCAGGGGGTGGAGGAATGTGAGGTTGATTGGCCGTAAGCCCTACCTTCCTCAGGGAAGTATGGAGGCTTTTATATGTTAGCCCATACCCTCCTTGCCTGATGGAGTTTGTCATATTTACCACAAGGCAATCGGGGCGGGGGGCAGCGAGGAAGCACCGACAATGAATGCGGAAACTTACGTCCTCTTCATCGTGCGATAAGGATGAAAGCTCCATCACGATCATGACTGGGATTTTGGAACATTCTAAAGTTTCTAAGTTGCTGGATAGCGAGTGATCACCGTGTCCAGAACAGAAGATGTCGTTTATGTTAACAAAACGTGCTGGAGACATTAGCGTTTCCATAAATAAAATTCCCAGTCCTCCTCGGTGCTGCGACACTGCGAAGAGTGCGCTATCCGACACCATCAACCGTGCACTGTAAACCCTGCAAATACACCTTCCAGATGAGTCAAAACGACCTAATTTAATCAAAGGTACCGGGAGCAAATGTTGAGGATGACTTACCCCGCTACAATACAGGCTATGCTGGAATTCCCAAACACATCAGAGCAAATGAGTCCATAAAGAAGATGCAACAGGCTGAAAATTCGCCGAGTGCAAAAATCAGCCTATCAGAGTGTAGAACTCCATCATAAACAGACACCTACCAACGCGTCATGCCACGACTACAGGAGACGCCAGCAGCAGCAACCGCTAGCGTGAGTCGAATCAGCATTGGGCTCAACCGTGGGTATGGCGTTGCCTACAGCCTCCGCAGTGACGCCACTATTTGTATGGGCGATGGAAGGCGGTGGAGATGTCATCATCGTGTCCGACCGAACCGGGACTCGGGGGCGCCAAAAAATGAGTGAGGTTGTTCCATTGATCGCCGATCTTTTTTGGACTTAGCAAAGGTGGGCTAGGGAGATTGTTATAGGGCATCAAAAGGTGACATGGTGAGCAAACGAGGTGCCATGACCTACCCTGCGTTCTGGTTTTCGACCGCCCATAATTAGTAGTACTGATAGGATTGTCTCGAAGTACGTCGAGGACAAAAGTAAACCCATTCTGGCAGCTTTTGTACAACGACCAGCGCTTATGACGGTCGTTTGCAGGTCCATACTGTAGCCGTCTGTATGGAGGCAACCGTAACGCGTAACGCTAGGTGGTTGCGTCGCAAAAAAAATAACGCATAACGGCGTGCTGGTTGCTAATTTTCCAGACGTCACGCGGCTTGACCAGCTTGGTTGCTAACAATAGCAAACGTAACGCATAACGATGGGCAAAAAAAGTAGTTACAAGCACGCATCAAAATTAATAAAAACCCAGATGTCTTCATACTCCCTTGCAGCCACCAACGAATTGCCAGGACCCTGAGTTACAAGACTGTAGCAATACGAAGCGGCCAGTAGCTTTCTGACAATTTCGCTCATGGCTTTACTACACTACTTTCCATTCTGTTCGCAATGCTGACATATGGTGCTAAGTACAGTAGTGTCCATTCCTGTTCAACCATAGTCTCCACCCTGAGTTGCTAAATCACCCGCTGTAACGCTAGCACTGGCCATTGGGCTGCTGACAATAGCAACCATAACGCATGACGGGGGTCCGGTTGCTAACTCGGAGTCAGGGGTACCCGCAACGCAACTCCCCACGGTTGCCTCCATACAAACGGCTACAGTATGGACCTGCAAACGACCGTCATAAGCGCTGGTCGTTACGATAACTACATGTACCCTGGGAACAACATTCAAACTATGTACAATGTGGCATAAATGAGACGCTTAGGTAAGCCCCAACGAGAACGGCATTCCCCGAACAAGGCGTTATGGAAGCGGGAAGGTGAACCGCAACGTCATCCCGGCGGCCGTTCCAAAAACGGATGTGTGTCCGAATCTGGATGAGTCGGACTTTTTGTTCTGTAGCTTTGAGAATGACAACAACTTGACTTCCAAGAAGTGTGTTTCATTCCCAAGCCTCGTGATCACCAATCCATCAGCACCATCCAAGCATCCCTAGTCTGCCTTCAGAGGTAAGGCGAGGCAACAATCATCGATGTCATGATGGCTATCGATAGAATGCGACTCGGAGCTGGTTAGGTCGTGCACAGCTTAATGTTTCGTTCCTCCAGCCAGCACTCCTGTACCTAACATCTCGATACTGACCACAAACGTCTCTGAAAATTGAACGCAGTCAAGACGATGCAAGAGCTCCTGGCAATGACGGGAGCTGTGAGGTTGTCCCTTGGTCAGAAGACCGGAGAAGAGTTGCCTTATGGATGTTCGGTGGCCCATACACATTCACGCATGAAGATCTGTCATTGTTCGTGATGCACCCAGGCACTGACCCTCATGATTAGCTCGTTGTCCAAGATTGGCGAACGTTGATTAATTATCCTCGGCACTTGATTAATCTGATTGATTATCAAACCCATCGACCTCACCTCGATCTTCATCCTTGCATTCCCTAGATCAATGCAGAGTATTCTGCGTTGCTCGCCTGTGACGCTTTTCATTACCCTGTCAATTTCTTGCCGGGCTTGTAACGCGATTCATTAACCCATGTAGCATACAGTAGTATTCAAAAGGTTAGGCTTGTAGACTTTGCTAGAGGCGTTCTTGTGTCAAAAGAATGGTCCGGTTGTGTGTTATGCAAATACATAGTAGTAATCGTCAGCCAATCTCCTCCCCATTCCTGTCATCACCCCGCCACTACTCACAGAGGTGGAAAATGTGACCTTTGAACGATTTCCTGTACATAACCTTCATAGGCCTGCTGAGCATCGTGCAACAGCGTCATCAGAAGGGCCTTGTCATTACCCTCCGAGTCGAATCCCTTCAATTTACACTGCTCGAGGTCGAATTTTCTGACACCCCCAACGAGGTCGAGTTGCTGAAGGACTTTCAGCCTCCAAGCCCTCCACACTTTCGTGTCGTTAGGAAGAATACTATCGAGGACTTTTCTTGAATTGGGTTTGTAAGATGAGTTTGACGCTCTGTCAGCGAGGATTAACGCGGTGAACACAGCAGCAGCAGTTCGATTATTGAGTTGAAACTTCGTCATCCGCGGCCTCGCCAGCATGGCATGAACCACTTCCGCTTGCAACTTCTCTTTCTCAAGCGATGAGAGAAAGAGTGTGTATAGCCAAGATGCCGCGAGCGAAGAAACGAACATGACTTGACCGAAAAGTGACGCTTGTGGGATAAGGAGGAGTTGAAGCACAAACTGTGCCACCAGTAATAACGAACAGATCCCCACTGCCCTGTACTCCGGTCCTCCGCTCATCTCGAGGACGAACGCCCCCTTGGTGATCGCATTCACGTCCTTTTCCTCTCCCTTTAGAACGGTAATGCCGTGGTTTGTGACGAAGATGCCGTCCCCCGGTGGAACATTCGAGGCTGGCTGGGGCGTTTTTAGCACAAGTCGTGCTGAGCCGATGACGAGGCATGATAGTCCGTTCGCCATGATCCCTAGCAGTATCAAAGAACACGAGTACCAGTCGTTGACGGCGGCGCATAAAACGCATGCTGCTACGCTAATGACAATAGGAAAGGAGGCCAGTAGAGCATGCTTGGCGCTCATCCAAGGAACATCAAGGACATCTGCAAAGACGACATTCTTCACCTCCACGACTGTCACCATCATCGGTGTCGTCCTCCTTGTCTCCACCTCTGTTTCCTCCAGTTCTTTCGTCCGACTCTCCAGCAGAGACGCAATGTGTCCGGTCTGTTCGATCACAGTACCAGAATATGCCGCGATGTACTTGGGACCTTGCTTGCCGTCGAGTCCGAACGTGGTCGCTGGCTCTTCGTTTACTCCCGGAAATACTGCATCCCACAAGCGCGAATTGGGCAGGCGGCCGTACCGCTTTGCAACAGTATAACTTCCAGGTGAGTTGTACCATCCAAACCATCGCCTTCCCTTGTAGAGATGGACGGTGGCCATTGCAGAGATGGCTTCATCCCCACCGAAGAAGCCAGCTACACCCGACGCGTCGAGGCGGAAATGAGAACTGGATAGTGGCTTCGTGAGCAGAGGAGGCATTCCGATACTGAGTTGTTGGGCGGCCATAGCACAATGAGCTTCCGAATTTTATAGCTCGTCCTTCCATCATGGCGATGACCTGTGCGGAATCTCATTGGTAGAGGCGAAGCAGACGAAAGTCTTGGTATGTCATTACCACGCTGATTATTGACTCCCTCAAACCAGGCACTCGAACTGTCAAGCTAAATTTATTCCCTCTTATTCCCTATCGGACTAGCATCACGTCAACTACTGGTAATTATACTGGAGCTGTGTTGATGCTTTGCCGGGTGGGTCTCAAGGTCGCAAGACACAGCACTAGATTCAGGAAATCAGTGCCTATGCGTCGTTACGCCGCTGCAGATTCTTCAAGGAAAAACCACGCTTACTCCCATATTCCCTGTTCTGGTAAAAAGGGTTGTTCGCGCTTTCGTGGTTGCTGATCTCCGTGGGATGATCTACTGTGAGGTAACCCTTCGGAGTCCTTGAATATTCAATTATGCGGAACCCACGGACTATTTTAGTGCTGAATGGAACTGAACCTTCCAGATGTCGCACACCGGGGGGAAACCATGGCATCTCGGGAGAATTACCTCCATCTTCCCAAGAACGACATCCAAGTTTGTTTTCGAGGACAACACTGCTGGGGGGCGTCGACCTCAGTACTATGGTCATTCAATGTCCATGATCACCAGATACCAATTTGCCGTAGACGAGGGTCTATTATTTTCCCCAAGTGACAGTGGCTCAGACAAGTCGTACCCGAACTACAGCACCATCAACTTGAAGTCTTGAATTCACGTCATCACGTCGCTCGCTAAGCTCCCCCTCCTAATTTTATCGACTCTGGTACTCCATGTTCGGCGGCATCCTCACAACCTCTGGCAGTCTTCTCCGCTGGCAATATTACCGTCCCTGGGACGTCACTTCACATTCGCGCTGAGCGTGCGCAAGGGACATAAGTTAGTTACCTCCAGGGCGTGCAATCTCTTGCGATTGCTTGGATTGTGGGAATGGCGCTTTTGAATTATGGTTTCATAAAGAGGATGACGGAAGACCGATAGAACCCAATTCATTCTCCTCGCAATATCGGTGTATAGAAGTATGCCAGCCGACAGGCACTATTTTCGCTCTACCAAGTATATCCAATGAATCAAGCAGCACCTTCTACCTGGGTCCCCTGCTCATTTCGAGGCGCCTGGACAAGTTCTGCCACACCACCCCCCCGCTTTTGTGCACTTGCAACAATTTCAATGACGCTTGCCAGTCCCGCTTTCCATGCCAGCAGTCGCTTTTCGAGTGCTTCCCATTGCTCGCGCTCGAACTTGCGTGCAGAGGAACCGTAGACGTGGAGATTTTGTGTTGCTTGTGAGAGTTTTCCAGAGAGGAGACCGGCTCTGATGACTAGTGGAGATTGGAGGAACGTCAACGATCAGATTTCTTTGAGGCTTCGAGTTAGCTTACCATCGATGGTCCATTTGTCTACCTCTGACGAATCAATCTGCAAGGTTGAAGCGATCGTTGAATAAGGAAGGTCGTGTCCTATGTAGTCAAAGCCGAGTGAAGAGAATGAAAGAAGGCGTATCTTGCGCTCAAGCTGTGGTCTTTCGAGTTCTGCGGTAGTAACGTCATTTTCAGCATGGTCCGCGATGCTGGTCCTTGAGAATGGACAAAACGTACGGTAGCTTTGGAGGACCACAGAATGGCTGTCGGCCCAGGCGCGGAACTCTGGAAACCCGTTGTTCAGGAATATCTGGAGAAGCGGGAAGAGTTCATGGTCTTTTACAGCGATAATTGCATCGAGGTTGTACAGTGCATCGAAATCAAAGATGGTAGGCAGGCGAAGGGCAGCGGCAATCGTGTCAATAGCGGCTGAGCGACTCTCTGGAGACGATGGCGGGAGTGAGAGGGTGTAGACAATTCTGTATTCGTAAGCGAATTCCCTATGTGACGAAAGTAAATAAACACCCGAGTAGGGGGAGGACGACAGCATACGGTTGACCAGCTTGTGTAAGGGTGTCCACGATAGTTTTGAGAAATTGGCTCTTTTCTTCGTCGGAGACTTGCCACTCCTTCAGCCACCTTTCGACATCAGATTTTGACAGTGCGAGGAGTTCAAGTTCGCTGTTCGCTGCCGCAACCTGGAGGAGGGTGGTATATACGGGTAGGCGCAATGCAGAAGACCGAGGAATAGCATTGAATAAATTGGACAATCTGATCCGAGGTCAGTGAAATCTAACACCGTGGTCATCTAATACCTTACATGCGGTATTTTACTGATGAGTTGTCGGAGGGTGATGCAGAGGTGACGCCGAGCAGCAAGATCACATGTTTCCTCGTTTCTGACGAGTCAGCCTGCCACAGAGCGAATAGGTGTGAGTACAAGAGGTTGAAAAACCCTTCGATCTCTGCCGGAATTCAGAAAGTAACCTGGGTGATCTTGTAAATACATACCTTGCTCAGACCCCTCGCCCACTCCATTGGTATTATTCAGCACAAGTTCGAACACCCTTCGCCGTCTGTCCTCGTCCTCTTCGATTGGTTTTGCCCCTTCCTCCGCCTTTACGATATCTTTGAAGGATTGTAGCAGAGCGGTGCGTTCATCCTCAGAGTTGCTCCGCGCGGTGTAGTCCAAGAGTTCTTTGATCTGCAAGATCGCTTGAGTTCGCCGACAGTATAACATCTAAGATTCCATTGTACCTGCTCCTCGAATGTTCCCTCTGCAAATACAGACACTGAATCTGTCGGGGACATTTTGCCTTGCCTGAAATTTCTGCACTTTGCGGCGCACTCAAAGTTCAAAGCCTTTGGACAACAAATGCAAACAACGACACGTGATTACCTTGTCTTCGTACTCTGCCGCCAAAACAAAGTATGAGAAGGCAACATGATCTTCCACGCTAACAGCGACTTGAAACTAACCTTGGTAAGTGCAGGCTCGTCAATGACTTCAACACTAACATCATTTTTACTTATGCAGCCGACTGTTCAATCCGCCATCGTTATATGATATCGAATGTAGACAGCGTGCGTAGCTTGCGGACTCGCGTAGTCCCCCTGATCAGACAAACGTCCTGGCTACCCACATGTCTATGTTCTATTTCAAGGGCGATAACGACCCGCTTGAGTGTACTTGTTCTCAAAAGCAGATGTCCTGTACATTTATAGCATGATTTCCCTCAACTCCCTCAACGGCCGCATGCATCTGGAGGATTCTCCGAGCTGCAGTGCGTGAGTTGCAGTCGGCGATAATCGTACAGGGAATCGTGGCATGCACCACGCGGTTAGCGAACGTCAACCGACCTTGCTCAGGCTTATACTTATCCCTCACTGAGGTATATATACATACAAACTGGGAGTACACGCCGAGTGTAGGCCTGTGTAGGTCCCTAACAAACTCTCCCTCGCTCGACTTAACGATGAGACTCGTATCACTCCTCAGCCTTCCCATCGCAGCCGCACTGGTCAGAGCGGCTGCCTATAAGGGGTCCCAGCACAAGGTGAAGGAGAGCATCGACGCCCCTCCTCGTGGCTGGGTTAGACATGGCCCTGCGCCTTCGGATCATACGCTCGAGCTCAAGATTGCTCTTCCCCAACCTCATTTCCCCATCTTGGAAAAACACCTCTGGGAAGTGAGTGATCCTAAGCACGAACGCTACGGCGCCCACTTGTCAAAGCAGGAGGCCGAGGCGCTCATGGCACCCAATCCCGAGACTCTCGACGAAGTCAGCGAATGGCTGGCCTCGCACGGTATTGAGGAGGAACACCTCTACCGTTCATCTGCCCAAGACTGGGTTACCATTCGCGTCCCCGTTAGCCTTGCAGAGGAGATGCTTGACACCGTAAGGATTTCGTCGAATTATTGCGTTTCCGACGTACAGACGGCGTTCAATGTAGAACTACCACATCTACACCCACTCTGAGACCGGTGAAAGCATCGTTAGAACTACCAGCTACAGTCTTCCGGGGCTGCTGCACGAACATGTTGAGCTAATCCAACCCACCACGATGTTCGCTCGTTTCAAGGCTTTCAAGAGCACGCTTCATTGGGCAAATACGGTGTCGTCTGGTTCACCAAGCCCTACTAGCGGCACGATCACTGGACCAGCTGGCAATCAAGTCAATGCGAGCTGCAACAACACGGTACATCAACCCAAAGCGGACTTGAGACCTTGTTAACCATTCTTTTCTACAGATCACCGTCTCGTGCCTCAGGCAGCTTTACAATGCTGTTGACTACAACACTTCCGCCACCAACGGCAACAAAATTGCTCTCACTGGCTACCTCGAGCAGTACGCAAACGACATGGATCTCCAGCAGTTCTATCAGCTGGAAAACCCTACGGCGTACGGCTCCAACTACACCTTTGTCTCCGTGCATGGTGAGCTCCTTCCGTTCAGAAAGCAGTCGACTAACTGATATTCTGCTCAGGCGGCATGAACAACCAGAGCTACGACGCTGCTGGGGTCGAGGCCAACTTGGATACCCAGTTTGCTTTTGGACTGACATACCCAACTCCCGGGACCTTCTACTCAACTGCCGGCGAACCGCCTTTCATTCCCGACATGGTGACCCCCACCGATACAAATGAACCTTATAGCTACGTTCGTTACGTCCCTTCAACCATCAGTGCAAGTGGCCTAATTCTTCGAAACTACTGATGACAGTGGCTGGACTACATTCTCGCGCAGGAATATCTCCCGCAGACGATCTCCACCAGTTACGGGGATGACGAACAGACAGGTAGATATGCTCGGTTCACTTTTAGTTTGGCACGTTCTCATGGCAAGGGGACAGTCCCACCCGCCTACGCTGCCCGTGTTTGCTCCGAGTTCGCTATTCTTGGTGCCCGTGGTGTCTCCCTTATGTTTTCGTCTGGCGATGGCGGTGTCGGAGACGGTAACCCAGACCCGGCGACCCAACAATGCTACACGAACAGTGGCCTCAACAGAACCGTTTTCCTTCCCGAATTCCCTGCCGCCTGCCCCTTGTGAGTGGTATCATTCAGTATCTGAAACGTTTCTGACCTCTTTCTCGTCGCCAGCGTGACATCCGTTGGGGGTACCGTCAACATTCCTGAAACTGCCGTCTTCTTCTCCGGTGGGGGCTTCAGCAACTACGTTGGTGTATCTTTGTTGTACGCTTGAACATACCTCTGATTACCCCCACTGCTAGTTCCCTCGTCCCGCATACCAAGACACTGTGGTCTCCAAGTTCTTAGACAGTCTCGCCCCTGGCATCTATGAAGGCTTGTACAACCCGTAAGCGCATTCCTCCTCCCGTTTCCCTTAAAGCAAAGCTGACAAACACCACACCAGCTACGGCCGTGTAAGCACTGTCACCACTCCAACACGACAGTAGTATAAATCTAAATCGCTTATTCTATGTTCCGCAGGGTATCCCCGACGTCGCCGCGCAAGCATACGATTTCCTTATCGTCTACCAAGGCCAGGAAGGCTACGTCGCCGGCACGTCCTGCTCCTCGCCCTCCTTTGCCTCCTTCGTCTCGATGCTCAACGACGCGCGGATCAGCGCCGGACAATCGTCTCTCGGCTTCTTGAACCCTTGGTTGTACTCGGCTGGTTACGCGGGCCTGAACGATATCACGGAAGGCAACAACCCGGGATGCGGTACAGAGGGCTTCAATGCCACTATTGGATGGGATCCTGGTGAGTGATATTTTGGGTTTCGGTTAATTGATTGGCATTCCGTGATTGATGGGAATGGGCAGTCACTGGTCTTGGTACACCCAACTTCGAGAAACTGAAGGCGTTGGCGTTGGCATGATGCCTTGAACATCTATAGACCTGCAAGTTATTGAATGGGACAATGTACATCAGCGCATGCATAAGGGTCATAGATCAAAAGCTGTACTCGGTGATCACTAATCCTTCAGAGAAGATGATCATAACGGATGGCGGAACTCAGTCTAGCGGAAGGGAAAGTCTCTTTGTTTTCTTGGAGCATTACCATCACACGAAGATGCGTCAATACATGGTAATGGTTCTACATCGAGAGCTGTTTCGAGTTCCACTGGCACTGGCTCGAGCATACTCAACCCGTCCCTCAGATACTCTTCGGAGCAGTGACACTGTGAGAGGGAATCGAACGCCCACGTCTCAATTGCAGAACAAAGAAAAGACAATGGTGACGAAGACTTCGTGTCATCTTCGCATCCTCTTCTTGAATCGTTCCATGACCTGTGATACCATAATGAATTGTTACAACGAGATTCGTCGAAGTATCCCACATACCACTTCGTCAGTAGCCATTTGCGGCCTGTCGCTCCGTGATTTCCGGTCTTCCCGTGGAGCCAGACCCATAGCCTCACGCTTCGCATCTCGCATGATTTCTGCGTCTGTCTTCTGTTTAAGGTGTGGACGGTAGACTGGACGAGGGAGTCAAGGCCGTATCTATGTAGTAGAAAAGGTGCATACATCGGGTAGCAACAAGGTGTTCCTCGTCGTCGTTCGTCTTCTTGCGTTCCTTGCGTTCTTCAGCAACCTGACGCTTGGCCTTCTCCGTTTCTTCGATATTCCTCAACCGGGTGCTATCAAAAACCATTTAGCGTGTTACCAAATATTATTCAAAGCAAACTTACTCCATGCCGAGATCGACCTCAGGTATTGCTGTGAGCATCGCAAGACTATTTGTGACGCTACCCTCGTCCGCTGTCTTCTTGTCAATCTTCCAACGCTCGGACAGCTCAAATTCGTCGTTGGGATCTTGGGGTTTGGACTCCGAGGTATCCTGTTGTTGGCGTCGGATCTTCAGATTCTCCTCGATGTATGCCATCCTTGAGAACTTTGAGACTAGCCCACGAAGATGAGAAAGGATGTAAAAGACGTACATATGTTTGTCGACGTCCAAGGTATTGGTCTGCTGAGTAAAGTTGCTCGTCCGAACGGCACGTCTGGCCTTTGCATCTACGTCCTCTTGGTCGCTGCTCGACATGAAAATAGAGGAACCAGTTTAATCTACATGTCGAGAGAGACAAACAACAGGAACCTCACTCGTCCTCGATCTTTGCACCTGCTCTCAGTCCGCCCTTGTCCTCTGGCTCATCCTCGGTATTTCGACGCCTCTTCTTCTTAACGTCCCCTTTAGAAAGCTTCTGTACATCGATTCCCTGTCGTGCCTTGCGTATTTTGCGGAGCTCGAGAAGCTCTGAGAGTCTGTATATGGAGTCCGTCAGCAGACAAGTATGGTATCAAGCTGGTTGGAACACTACGCACGGAAGTGACTTGTCTTCTTCCTCGTCGGAGACTTGGACGGATGGTGTTTCTTCTGCTTCTGGAGACTTTTCTCGAACCCGACGTGGAGGGCGGTTTCGTTTCCTGATCATGGACGGAATCAGCTGATGGCCCAATTACTGGTGCCTCGGTTATCCCACAGGTTTTCTGGCTTACATAACCCATCGAAGTCCAACCTCTCTGTTCCGTCGAACGTTCTCCGTTCCGTCATGTTGCACGGACAACTTGCCTCCGTCAGTTCATCATCTCTCATTCATTTCTCGGCCAAGCTCGTGGACGATGATAGCGGCCACTGTCTTGGGTCTGCAACCACGCATGGCAACGGCAAACTTGCACATACGCAGAGATTCCTGAAGTCAACACGCTTTATCTACATCTCAAACTCTACAAAACCCTACTTTGAATTCATTCTAACATTCTCTTGAACAGGACCTTGGGAATATCAACTACTCCATCCATGTTCGCAGAACCCTTGACAGGACGGCAACGGCGCAAGTCGTCCCACCCGGTCAGCGCTGAACACCCTAAGCCAGAACCTAGCCTGTAAGAGATACGCGTTCATCGACGAAAGCGCGGCGTTTTGGCGACGGTGGAGGGCGTAGATCTACAGGAGGTATGGAGGTGGCTGAGACGAGTGTTTGATCTATATCTACACGGACTTAATAGCTAAAATCCTGTCTCTTCAGTCACAGGAACGTCAAAAATCACCGGTAGTTAGTACGAGATCGCACACCGCTAGCATTCCCGCATCATAATAGGTTTCTCGGCTCCATGGAGTCCGGTCTTAGTTCTCCAGACACTCGAAGGTAGTGAGCTTCGGTCCAGAACGGTCGGTCGTCAGATTTGGCCATGCATCCCGATCCCAATCACATCTATGGGATCTACTGATGCCTCTATCTGGGCGTTTGTCTGCCGAGACCTGCTCCAACGCCAGCCCCTACATAAGATCGAATCCATTTCCCTTGATGTAATCGTACACATAGCCAGCTCCATATATTGCTCAGTTTCCTCGAAAGATCCCATCCCCTCACCCGCTCATTCTAGCGTCTCGTTTTCCAATTGATCTCTCTCTTCCCCTAGTGACTCGGTACATGTGAAGGTAACGTGCTCTCAGCGATGGGAATGCCATGACCAGATATGGTTGATTGACTGCTTCGTAGCGAACGCGACATCTTTGGCAATACTTTCTGCCTCTGATTCGTCAATTCCGCGAAGTCTTCGTTGAGCCCGTGATGAGGTCGTATATATGTCACGAATTCTCTCAAACGACTTCAGAGCATCTTCCGCCGTCGGTCGCTCATCGGGCGATTG
>MU127421.1:1322257-1534266 GCA_014904945.1 Gyrodon lividus
CGGGATCGGAGTCTTTCCTTTTTGGGTACTCAGCCCGCCTAGCACTACACGGCCAAATTACGCAAGCCCTTTACCTAACATTTGACGAAAGTTCTATTTTGTACCTCTGCTATCAACCAAATGGACCATGGCAGTACCAAATAGACTGGTCAGACGTGGGGCTCAAGCAAACACTGGACTAGGTACATGTTGAGGACCAAGATTTTCTGAGGTCTGTGTGGGGTCCATCATAGGTTGGATTGGCTGTTGGGCGAGGTATTCACGATCTCAGAGATGAAACCCAGTGAGAAGTGGTTGTGACTGGAGAGGTCCACATGAGGTGCAATGTGAATTGATTTTCTAAGATGTGATAAAATCAGGTGTCATGTGAAATCAGTGAAGTCACATGTAGTATTGCATGTTACATGCTACACCAACGTTGTCCATTAGATGTCCATTGCTTGCTCAACATCTTCCACACATACAACACAGCCATACAATGTTGCAACGACTACAATACATGCAAAGGTACATGTAAGAGTTCTTTGTATCTCTACACATTACTTAACATTCACTAGGTATATAGATATCTCCCTACCAATAACTCCTATGTACCCACCATCATTATATCAACTAATAATATACCTCCTGCTCTATAATTGTTATGGTTTTGTTGAGACCCCTATCTTTTTCCTCTTCACGTGACCCCTGTACCATCACATGACCTAACCATACTTAGGTCTCACTATGTTTATGTTTCCTCCTTTGGTTAACTATTCAACCAGTAACCTGGACTAATTACCTATGGCTGTGCTCCCTTCTATAAGTTTCCATCACTTTCCTACCAGTAGTGTTTGTCCCTTAGCCTGGTCTGTGCGTGTGTTTCTCTGTAGTATAAATACCTGTACTTTGGTTGGTTACAACCCAAGCTAGATCTATGCAATACATTGCCTAACAAGCAATCCTTTGGTCTAAGAACTCTAGTTTCCCTTGATTGGCCTATAAGTCTGCCAGTAAAGACTTCTTGACTACATCTCATCCTACTAGACAATAGGACTTGTTGGTTGTTACTTGATAGAGTTCTCATGACCTCATCAGCATAACAAAAGATCAAGCTTCCCTTATCAATACTGCTATCACGCAGCCTATCCCCCTCGACACCTTGATCCTGCCTTTGTGCAGCACAACTAGAAAAGACATGGTCCCCATTCGGATCTAACGATGAACCCTCCCACTCTAGGAGAGAACCCACCAGACCTTGACCAGACTCCTCTGAGCACAGAGGACAACCCCCTTATTGAAAAGACCTTGATCTACACAATCGATTTGCTCTATGACAAGATGTGAAAGAATTTCCCCCTGATTCCTCTTCCAAGGATGACTCATCAAAGAAATCAAACACCAGTGAAATAACACTTCCCGACAATGAACCCATCATGACATCTCCCCAGAAACCCAATGAACTAAAAATTGGTATTCCATCCTCCTTTGATGGAAATAGAAATGATGCAGTCCAATGCATGCATTCCATCATCACCTACTTTGAACTCAATAGTGAACTCTATAATGACGACAAGAAGAAGATCATTGCCATCCTCAGCTTCCTTGACAAAGGAACAGCTGCTTCCTGGGCTGAAGCCTTCTATGAATATGCTGCTAACAATGGATGGGGAACATGGAAAAATTTTGTTATCAAATTCAAAGACACATTTATTGTTGCAGACGTCAAGGGAAACACCCTTGCGCCCTTGCCAGACTCACTTCCTTAAACCAACACCAATGCGGTTCTCTGGAAAAGTATAACTCAGAATTCCATCTGCTGAAAAGCCAATCTGGTATAACAGATGACTCTGCCCTCATCTCTTGGTACACCAATGGCTTAGAACAAAACCTCTCCAACAGAATCCTCAGCATGGACACCATCCCAGACTCCCTTGAAAAGTGGATTGCGAAAGCTGAACACTTTCATATTCAGAACCAGCGAATCAAAGCACTCCAAGCCCAAAACTCCTTCTTTCCTTGTATCTCCACTCCCACTCAAGACCCTGATGCCATGGATGTAGATGCTGTCAGACTTACCCCAGTCCAATGTGCAGAATACATGAAAAAGGGATTGTGCTTTGTGTGTGGAAAACAAGGTCATCATTCCTCTGACCACAAGAACAGTCAAAGCTCTCAGAAACCTTCTCCCCATCCCCATTCTATCCCAGTCAAACATTTGCCAGTCCCTTGTGCTCTCAGCATCACTTAGTCATTTGTCCTAATGTCCTACTGGCGTGGTATTGAGGTCTGACAGACGACCATCAACTGTGCCATCTGAGCAATGTCTTTGAATAGTAGCTGTCAAGTCTGGGTTCAATCCTGGAATTCCCGGATAGTCCAGATGTGGAAAGGCAGGGTTGGTCAGGAATTCCTGATGGGGTCAGAGGGGTAAGGAACTGCGGCTTCAGCTTATGTGCTGCGCCCCTGTACGAGTTCTGTTCCTTAATTTAAGAGCAGAGGGTCGGAGGATAGTCCTAAGGTCAACTTAAGGACTTAGAGGATCAGAAGGGAGAGAATCAGGAAGGAACAGGATTTAGTTGATATTCGAACTGAGGAAATATCAGAGAGTACACACGGGTTTATATACTGAAGAGTCCAGAAGATATAAAGATGTTAAAGTACTATCGGACAAATCGAAGTTTCGGGTTTCCGGAAGAAGGGAAGGAATGAATCGGAATGGCATCAGAATGGTAGAATAATGACTGAAGGCAGTGGCACAATAATTGCAAAGCAAGGGGGAAGGGAATTATCGATAGGAACTGTAATTGTCAAGAAGTGTCAAAGGAAAGTGACATATGTCAAGAGATAATCAAGATAGGAATACGAAAGTCCGGGACGGGAATGCGGAAAGTCCGGGATGGGAAGTACAGGGTTCGGAATGTCCGATGAAAGAGAAATTGTCTAAGGTAAAGTCCGAGGGTCGGGATTCGGGATTTGGTCATAGGGGCTCGGAATTGGGCTGGATGGGTTAGGGAAGTTTCGGGATGTGACAGTATCCCCCTCTTAGGCATGAACCCTTGAGTACCTGGATGGGAAATAGAAGTATAGCGGAGTTTGAAAAGCGGGGATTGATCTGAGGTGCCTTGCGACCATTGACTGCCTGTTGTTTAGTCCCACCACCAACATGTCTACTCACTCGCAATCCGACGACGAAATTGCCCATCTCCAACAAGAGGAGGAAGAGCGCGCATGGGAGTCCGCCTGGAGAATCCAGGAGGCCAGGGAGAAAAAGCCCGGTGGGAGGTGGAGAAGTGTGAGGAGGTGAGGCGGAGGCTCAAGGAGGAGGCGCGGAAAAAAGCGGAGGAGGACGAGAGGAGGAGGAAAGTGGAGGCAGAGGTTGCAAAGGTTGTGGCCGAAAGATTGTGGCAGGGGTCGCAAGAGTTGCAGAGGTGTGGGGTGAGCGGGTCCCTGAGGGGGTCTGAGGCGGGGAGGCCCAGGGGTTGGCTCCTTGGGGCCAATACTCCCTGTGCGGCCTGCGTGAGGGCAGGGGTACTGTGTCCGGGCCCAAAGACCGGGAGGTCGCGGACGTGCATGAGGTGCGCGCAGGCGCACTCATCATGCTAGGAGGCCAGAGCAGGGAAGTGGGTGGCTGTGGAAGTGGCATTGCTGCACGGGGGAAGGACCAGAAGAGGCAGAGGCAGAAGAGTCCAGAGGCCCGGGAGGAGAGCAAAGGGGAGGGTGAGGAGGACAAAGAAAACGAGGAGGACAAGGAGTGCCGGGACGCGCTTGGGGCCCTGAGGGATTCCTACGAGGCCCAGAGGCAGGCCAACAAGGCCTACCAGGCAGCCGTGGTGGCTGAGCTGTTGGGAATCCAACAGGTATTGTAGGACGGCCTGGCGGCCTTCCTGGTGGTTCAGGGGTCCTGGTTCGGAGATTCCGGAGGAAGCTGGGGGGCGTCGGGGTGGAAGGGGAAGGAGAGGGATGATGGAGAGGGAGGTCAGGGGACAGATGGGGAGGATGGGGATGAGGAGGAGGATGAGGGTGAGGAAGGGGGTGAGGAAGATGGAGATGGGGAAGTAGCGTAGTATGTCCCATCAGCTCCCACATGTACAATTAGCATACTTTTGTTTTGGCGGATCCAAAAAACGGTTTTCCGCCCTTATCTGAGTGAGTTAAGGGTCTGGACTTTCTGGGATATGTGGAGTGAAAGTCCGAGATGAGTTCCAATGCATGAGCAAGCTTGGTCGCGAGGATCCAGGAAGTTTCTTCATCAGTCCCTTCGTAACCTGCCCACTTTACCAGGTACAGGAGTTGGCAATTCCTGCATTGGCGGTCAATTTTGGAGTCTAGGATTTCGGAGATTTCATATTTGGGTTCTCCATTGACTTTGACTGGGGGAGGTGGGGGTTGGACCTGATTTGGGATGGTGTTCGGAGTTGCGGGTTCTAACTGGGAGACATGGAAAACGGGATGGACAGCATGCATGGAGTCTGGGAGTCGGAGGGTGAAGGACAGGTGTCCGGCTTGGGCGATGATTGGATAGGGGCTGAGGTTCTTTTCCGAGAGTTTCTTGGAAGGGCGAGTGGAATGGAAGTACTTTGCCTTGACAAATGCTTGGTCTCCGATCCGGAAGTCGTTGGGAATGCATGGGTCCTTGGTAGCATTGCTGAGCGTGGGCCATTTCCGTGCATAGGAATTTGTGGAGTTCCTGTAGGTTGACTGTGTATTCACGAGCACGGGATGAGGTCAGATCCCTTTCGGGGTAGACCGAGACGTTAGGGTGGTAGCCTTTGTTAGCGAAGAATGGGGATACTCCTGTGGTAGCACTAGGGGCATTATTGTAAGCAAATTCCGCAAGGGGTAGGAGTTCCAACCAATTGTCCTGTTGGTAGTTGCAGTAGATTCGGAGAGACTGCTCGAGGGTCTGGTTTGCCCGTTCCGTTTGCCCATCGCCTTCAGGATGGTATCCCGAAGTGAAGTGAAGTCAGATGTCAAGGGCTTTCCCGAGGGAACGGAAGAAGTGAGAGACAAACTCGGAACCCTGGTCGGAGGTGATGTGGGAGGGAACTCCGTGCTTGGAAAACACGTGGAGCAGGAATAGTTTTGCAAGGCTCAGAGAGTTGATAGTGTCATGAGTGGGAATGAATATGGATTGTTCGGAAAGGTGGTCAATGACTACGAGGATTGCGGTATATCCGCTGGAGGATGGGAGTTGTTTGATGAAGTCCATGGAAATGGAGTTCCAGGGCTTTTCGGGGATTGGGAGTTGCTTGAGCATTCCATAGGGGCGGTGTCTGGGAGTTTAGCTCGGGCGCAGGAAGTGCAGGAACTGACATAGTCCTTGACAAAGGTGTGGAGGCCTGGCCAGGTGTATTCCTGGCGGACGAGCTCTAATGTCCTGTTCTGCCCGAAATGTCCGGATAGGGGGTGGTTGTGCTTGTACCAGATAATGCAAAGACGGAGGTCCTTAGCTTCCGGGACAAAGATGCGATTGTCAAGGGTCAGGAAACCTTTGGGGTTAACAGCGCACTGGGAGTCCGACGAGTCTGAAAGATGGAGGGAAGCTATGGGGTTGGAGGACAGGGAATCTAGGATGTCCTTGTGAATGTCTTTGACGTCAAACAGGGATGAGGCCCAGAGGACCAGGGCAAGTAGGATGGTGCCTCGTAGGGACAAGGCAAGCTGTTCCTGAGTGAACACCGGACGGAGGTTATGGGGATTGACAATTGGTCGGAACTCCTACCCCTCGTGGAATTCACCTACAATAATGCCCCTAGTGCTACCACAGGAGTGTCCGCTGTAATGCAGAACAGCTAAGACAAGAGGATCAGTCAATCTGATTAGTCAAAATCAGCTGTAACATACCTTGCTTGTGCCCTGTGAATCTATGATACTGGCACACTCACATAGTCCAATGAAGTACCTTCCCAGATTGCCGCCACTGTGCGCTCCAGAGATACCACCAAATGCGATGACCTCCTTGCACAGCTTCCAACCCATCTCCTTGTCGGCATGAATCCAGTGGGCAGTGATTCCGAGGAAGGCAGCTTTCGTTTGATTGACTGACCAGAGATCGGTGGTGGTGGAGACACGGCCTGTCGCAGAAGACTGCCGCAAAGGTCAGAAAGGTAAGAAAATAAATACAGCATTGAAAGACATTACCTGCAGTTCATCTTTGAGTTTCTTTATGAACAATATGAACTTGTTATGAACATAAGTTGAAATGTCATGAGTTGAAGGAAGATCAGCTTTTGTGCTGGCTGGCCGCATTGCTGCAAGGCAGTTTCGAAAGGTGGGCTTGCTTGCAATGGCAAGTGACTGCTGACTCATCAGCTGATGGCGGCCAAATAATACTATGAGCAAAACATACCTGGTCATTGCAAACAACAAATTCTGCCATGGATTTCAGGACATTGTCTCGTGAAAATGCTTGTGGAGCTGAAACTGCAGGAAATAGTCCTTTGAGACTCATTTGCTTGCCACCTTTCATCTTCTCTTTCTCCTGCAGTTCATTCAGCACGTCTTGTGGAATCACATGATGGTTCTCTTTGATCTTCTCCTCAGCGCATCATTCACGATACAACTCATAGTGGCCACGGATATGCTGGCGGCATGAGGAGTTACCACCAACATGGAAAGCTTTTCTTTTGCCATTCTTTGCGACAAATCTATTGTCCTCTCTACAGTGATCAGGTGAGTTATACCATGCTAATCTGAAACTGATCATATTACTTACTTGCATATCATGCACCAGCGACCAACAAGAATCTCTACGGTGCCATCCAATACTACAAATTTTACTTTTATTTGCTCAGAGAATATCGTAAGCAAGTCCTTTGTGTTTCTTTTCCTTGTCTTTCGGAGAGCTGGCACTGTGATGCGGTGTTCCTGTCGCAACCCATCCTGAACATCACAGTAAGCTGAAGGACTATTCACAGGTCTCTGTTACGGTAAACCGGCTTTTTCCGTCTCCCGCGTAACAATACATATCATATGACTCATCTTTTCCTTTTACGAACTTCCTTGTACAACCAGTGACTCCAGGCAAAGTCTTATCCCTTATCTTGGTTCTCTTTCTTTCTATGATGTTCTTCTGTATTCCGCCCAATGGCGTATCAGTCTCTTATCTTTAGCTACCATTTTTGGACGATACCTACTTCGGATAGTTGGTCTGTGCACTATCCTCAGTAGTATAAAGACCCGTATTCTACTTAGTTACAACCTAAGTTAGATCTACGCAATTCATAGCTTAACAAGCTATCTTTTGGTCTTAGAACTCTCTTCACGATCGGCCTATAGTCTGCCTTTAAAGACTTCTGATAGATCTCAGTCTTGGTTTATCCTAGACTCGGCGTTGTTCACTGAAGAAGTCTAACGACCTCACCAGCGTAACAGTCTCATTGGCGAACAAGAAGACTCAGACATACCTCGTCCTCACTTGTCTCGACTATGACAACTCGTCCCTCAGACTCATCCCCTCCAATGACTTCTTCTGGTTCGCTTTCAAGTTGATCAGCTGTATCAAGAATCTCCTCGATGGAGGTTTGACTCTTCCGACGCGGCCGTTTTCCTCTTACTCTACCCGTTGACTTTTTTTCGAGGTATGCATACGTTCTTCTGCCTTGTCAGTGTCCTCTGTGATGTTGTCATCTTGTTCTAATTTACTATCACTAGTGACAGCCCTTTGCTTCTGAGCTTTGGATTTGATGGAAGGTTTTGGATCTTTTGGAGGGCGAGAACGAGTCCCAGTTGTCTTAGTGGTTGAAGCTGCCAGTTCACAGCTTTTTTTCAGTTGGGACACGTTGTCAATGGGATTGTCAAGCTTCAGACATTGTATGGTAGAAAAGAAGGAAAATACATGTTGATACGCGATGTTATATACCCAATACCTCATGGAGTGCATGAGGCCTCAGCCTGCCAACTTGAAATGCAGATATGGTCTGCACTCCGACGGTCCAGGTCAGTCTTTTGCAAGTTCAAAACTGGTCTTATGAAGACCTGTTGCAACCAGTTGCAACCAGCAGTGCAACCAAAGGTAACCAGTCCTTAGTGGTTCAGTCCGGTTTTCAATGCTACGGTGATAATGACGAAACCAGTTTTGGTCCAGTCTTTCCTAAAAAGGCAAAAAGACCCATTGCTCAGCCCATCTGACACCTACAGGTCACCCATCCCTTGGCCCACCCAAGACCTACATAGAATACATTCCTCAGCCCATCTAACATCTACGGGTCACCCATCCCTTGGCCCACCCAAGACCTATGGGGTCACTCACCCCTTGGCCCACTCATATCACACCCACCATTGAATGGTTCCACCCCTTACTGACAAAATACCTATGGGTTGCCCATCCCTCAGCCCACCTGAGACCTATGGGGTGAATCATCCCTTGGCCCACTCATATCACATGAAGCCACTGCATATTGACCCACCCATCACTCAAAATACCCTTACAAAAATAACCCCTCAGCCAACTCATATCACACAGAACTTTTATTACATCTTGGCCCATCCATTCCCTACAAGTGCAACTCATAGGTCGGCTGACAATCAGCTGGCCCGTGAGCCATGGCTATTTGTCAACCTCAGCTGTCCATATACAATGGTACCAAAATGCTACATTATGTGCAGTAATCATGGAGCTATCTCCTGGTTGAGCAAACAGCAGAGCATGGTTGCACTCTCCACCACAGAGTTGGAGTACATCAGACTTAGTCTCACCAGATAACATCTTGCATGGCTTTGGAGCTTCTTTGAGGAGATTGGACATCCACAAAAGGGGCTGACTGACTGTCCTCCACTGCAACAACCAGGCCACTATCATCCTCAGCTGCAATCCTCAATTCCAGGCACAGACTAAACATATCCAGCAGAAGTACCACTTTGTCTAAGACAACCTTGTTGGAAAAGGAGAAGCTATAATCTGCTATGTTCCCACAGATAACATGGTAGCAGACATCCTTACAAAACCTCTCATTCATGAACAACACTGGAAATTTGTTTGGGGTATGGGACTACGAATGCACTCAAGTGGGAGTGAAAAAATACAGTGAACTCCAGAACTGGAACACTAACTCTGCATTTCCAGAACATCAGAGTCCATACCTCTGCATGTCTGAAATGCCAGAATTCCTACCTTTGCTCCACTGCCAGGCAAAACTACTCAGAGCCTCAGTATCTGCTTGGAATTGATTCAGAACTTGTGCAGACATGCAGACTCTTGTCACATTCCATCATCCTTTGCTTGTCATCATTCCCAAGCCTCCAGGGATGCTCCGTCACTTTCTTACATTGCTTAATCCCAACTCCTCTTGTTTATGTTCCTATTCCCTGATTACCATTAGCAAGTGCTTCTCCACCCACTCTGTTATATATATATATATATATATACTTAGTTGTTCTTTTCCCCTCTTTGGCAGTGGCTGAGGTGAGTTTACTTATACCTATTTACTACTCCTAGCTAATCCCTAGTAGTCTGGGCAATCACTGCCCTCTTATAGTTTTTGTCAATAGGTCAGCCGACAATCAGCTGCCCCACGAGCCATGGCTATTTGTCAACCTCAGCTGTCCATATACTATGGTACCAAAGCACTACATGGGCTCGTCAGCACCGGGAGGGACTGGTGGTATCGGGGGAGACACATGAGGAAAACTCAAAATGCAAGGTAATGAGGAATTCGACCAACTATGTTGAGAGCGATATGCCTCATACAAACACCTGCTCCAACGCCAGCCCCTACATAAGATCGAATCCATTTCCCTTGATGTGATCGTACACATAGCCAGCTCCATACATTACTCAGTCTTCTAAAGATCCCATCCCCTCACCCGCTCATTCTAGCGTCTCGTTTTCCGATTGATCTCTCTCTTCCCCTAGTGACTCGGTACATCTGAAGGTAACGTGCTCTCAGCGACGGGAATGCCATGACCAGATATGGTTGATTGACTGCTTCGTAGCGAACGCGACATCTTTGGCAACACTTTCTGCCTCTGATTCGTCAATTCCGCGAAGTCTTCGTTGAGCCCGTGATGAGGCCGTAAATATGTCACGAATTCTCTCAAACGACTTCAGAGCATCTTCCGCCGTCGGTCGCTCATCGGGCGATTGTGCGGTCATGAGACGAGTCAGTGGTTCCAGATCCTCTAGTCTGCGGTATTTCTGGGGAAATGGTTAAGAAGGTGGACAAGATTCGAGTGAGTGGCTTACCGTGAGGAATTCTGTTTGAAACATGTGTCCGAGGATGAATATGTCAGCTTTGAACGGATCGTACGGTATCTCGAATTCGAACTCTGGGACTTCGTTATCCCTGCCCGTCTGAGCAGTGACGAATCGCGTTTGTCCTTGGGGGTGCAATGTAGAAAGACCGAAATCGATGAAGTAGTAGACCACTTCAACATCACTCCGATTCTTGTGATAAAGTTTGCCGATGAAGTTCCGAGTGTCCTCGACGGCTATAGGATGCCATCCATAAGGGCAAAGGTACTTCGCGTCCATCATGATGTTGATTGTAACACAGTCCCTGTTCCAGCCTGTTTATGGGGAACGGCGCTGTGAGAGAGAATCACCTACCCATGGGTGACACGGTTATCGTGCATAAATTTGAGTCCCTATTACTTGGTGTGAGCCGAGAACATGAGGGCCTGGGAGACTGGTACCGACCTGAAGAACCTGTTTCATGAAGTCAAGCACCTCAGCAACGATTTCGAACTCTGGGTGATTACAAGGCCGCAAGAGTGGCATAACAATGTAATGAATGTTCTTCTCCTCATCGTCCTCGAAGTTGTCGATGATGGGAACACAATGATTCGCAGGATCCTTGCGAAGCTGCTCAGATGATAGATACAAAGCAATTTGTTCTTCAAAAGGGTGTTCATCATTATAAATTTTCTTGATGAACACGATGGTGCCGTCGTGGCTTGTGGCATCCAACGCATCACAATTCTGTTCATTAGCAAAAGCGATCAGCAGAATACCCGCCGAGCGAAAGGCCACAACCGCACCGCAACTGCCACATGGTCCTCGTAAAACTGTGGAAGCGCGTTCATCCCATGCTTCCCATGCCATGATGGGACCCAGCTGGGACTATAGCGAACACGTAGAGTGTACCCTTTACTCAGAAAGAAATTGTACCTCTTACTCCAAAATATTTCACCAGGTAACAGACGGTGAGCCATGCGATGGGATTTGACCGAGAGGCCACAGAAACTAAAAGTTGAAAGTCCTAGATCGTTATGAGATGATGTCCAGTGTAGCCTGGTACTGGTCGATCGACACTTCGCTACCACAATCCGACGGCGTGACAGTGACAGTGACACGCTAATACCACCTCGAGGATGGCATGCAGATGACTTACCGTGTTGTATATTGTCGGTGACGGTGGGCGCGACGGCTGTTGTCTTGAAATGCCTGTTAACCTCGAGGCAGGCCTCTGCAGGGTATAAAGCCCGTTGCACTTTACTGGCATGCCCAAACTGATAGCTTGAATCAGTAGCAATCTTCAGAGGTCTTCTCACACTCGACAAGTTGATGAACTGCAGCGCGTTCTCGTTCTACTCCGATGCATTTGATTTCGTCGCGGGTGGTATATCCTTGATTGGCCTGGTCTTTGGTCTCTGCCTATCCCAATTACCAAGCAACAAAGTCAAAGTCCTGGAAGGCTTGTTCAATGAAACGGAAACCCTTTTTACCTCATGTGTAGAGGAAGGCTACCTGCCGCAAGAGAGATTTAGGGTCGACATTGCAGAACATCTCACTAGGTGGTTTGCTTCATTTCAGTTGCGCGCTGTATTCTCAACGTCACTCGCAGGTTGAGAGAACAAACATTCGACTTGCGGACCCAAGCTTACAGGGCGACGACTTTTGTGCAGGATTCCACTGCTTTTTTCGCCGGCTTATCGGGTACCATTGGGCGCGTATGCTTGCAGGTTAAACGAGTGCGCGCTGAAGTTTTCGTGAGTCATGTCTCAACAAACCCAGTCCCACTGACACTGAGCGCCAAAATTCGGATTTTCAGACAAAAAGCGATGCAGAGCGACGGAGGCATCGCGATCATGTCGTCTTGTTCCAAGAGCTTCCGTTCTGTGAACGAGGGCTTCCTCAAGGGTCTGATGCTTTATCGCATCAAGTTAATCTGCGCCCTGGTGGAACTCCAAACCCAAGAGAGGCGAACTTAGGTACGCCAACCTTCATCCAACTCCGGTAGTCACTGATGCTATGAACTACTGGGTGTAGGTCCCTTTGGGGATCCCACCAACAATATTACAATGTCCAGACATAACTCTGGGAACAACAGTCGCCACGTAATGGGTTTATGCACCAAGGAGTCTGCTTATTGTATGACCGGGCAACAAGCCCCACGCGGAGAACCAGCCAGGCCTCTTGGAGCATCGCATTCGAGACCTATGATATCTCACACTCGACCACCGGTCTGAAGTTGCTACTCCGATGACAGTGTAATTATTTCAGACAGCAGGCTGTTTCTTCTGCCCTGTGCATTTATATCTCTGGTCACTCATGCCGCATATGCCTCAATCTCCGGGTCTTGTTGTGTAGGCTAGTCGACCATCCTGTGAAATGCTGTAAATCTGGCTATTTATCTCTAGTCACAGAATTGATGGACATATAGCATGTACATATTGACATAGCTCAGTTACGAACCGAGCATGCCTCGGATATTCAGACCTGCTCTTTTATGTGACGTGCTTGTGCCCCTCCTCCCAGTGACAGCTGTGTGACAACTGGTCAGAAGACGTGACAAGTCCCATAACGGGATCGGAGTCTTTCCTTTTTGGGTACTCAGCCCGCCTAGCACTACACGGCCAAATTACGCAAGCCCTTTACCTAACATTTGACGAAAGTTCTGTTTTGTACCTCTGCTATCGACCAAATGGACCATGGCAGTACCCAATAGACTGGTCAAACGTGGGGCTCAAGCAAACACTGGACTAGGTACATGTCGAGGACCAAGATTTTCTGAGGTCTGTGGGGTCCATCATAGGTTGGATTGGCCGTTGGGTGAGGTATTCAGAGATGAAATTCAACTTCCACCACCGTCTCTCGTCAACATAGAAGATGCCATCAGCCATTAGTCCCAGTGAAAAGTGGAGATGACCAGAAAGGACGAGAAGTTATCAAATGTGGATCAACATACCAGATCACATCCACCTCATAAAGTGAGGGATATATCACATGCTGTTAGTGTCGAGAGATGTCCGCAGAGTCCCATATATCATAATTCATTTTAAATCATATTGTAGCACATTGGATAGTGCTCTTTTCGTTCCCTTGTTTTCTTGCTCGAGAATGCTCGAATGTGATGAGATATGAAGGTATCGCATTTAGGTATCACAGTAGGTATACATTAGGTATGAATAGGTATCACTTGGTGCGGTGATACTGGGGCAGGAATGTGCACAAAAACATATGGAATAAACTGGAAACAGCAATGAGAACATGAGAGAGGACAGTGAAGGCGAAAGAAGACAGTGCAGGGGAGAGCATGGGGGAAGTAGTACACAGAACCAGAATAGCGGTTTTTTGAACTCGGCTTTGACCCATGCATTGCTAGCTACCTGCAAATATTCATTAGCAGGTCCTTGAGTGAAGGAAGTTGACATACCAAGGCATTGGCTTCGTCTTCATACACCCGCTGATTTGTTTTGCCGAGCCCATCTGTTATGATTCGCCCCTATTTCCTTTTCTTAACCCTTTTCCTCACACGTTACTCCTTTAACCCCATGACCATCCCCTTTTGGACATTTGTACAACCAGTGAACCCAGGCAAGGACCCTGGCCTTATCTCCGTTCCGATTGTTCCCAATGCTTCTCTGATGTTCTATGATATTCCGCCCAATGGTGTTTATCCCTCTTATCTCTGATTACCCCTTTTGATCCACAGCTACTTATTAACCTTGGTCTGTGCACTGCACTCTCCCACTATAAGTAGCTATCCGTCTGTACTTGTATTTCCCCAAGTTAGTTCTACTCAATAGTAGACTCTTTTCTCTTGATCTTCAAACCATCTCAAGTCCTTCACGACAGAAGGCCTAGTACTCATAGGGAAGACTAGGATTAGGACTACCTAGATCCTACAAGACCACAACAAAAGCCCTTCAAGGACGGAAGGCCAATCCCATCTGATTTCTACGCTTGAAACATCTCTCAAGCATAACACCGTCCCAGTATTGTTTGAACTAGTCTCAGGTGCCGCTGACCATGGCACCTTTACCTTTAAATTGCTGGAGCCATCGGTGGGCACATAGGTTTTGTCACATCCCGAAACTCTCCTAACCCATCCGGCCCAATCCCAGCCCAATTCCGGCCAAATTCCGGCCCCCTGTCACATCCCAAAACTTTCCTAACCCATCCAGCCCAATTCCGACCCCTATAATCAAATCCCAAATCCCGAGCCTCGGACTTTACCTTAGAAGATTTCTCTTCATCAGACATTCTGAACCCTGTATTTCCTGTCCCGGACTTCTGCATTCCTGTCCCAGACTTTCGTATTCCTATCTCAGCTATCTCTTGACATATGTCACTTTCCTTTGACACTTCTTGACATCTACAGTTCCTATCAATAATTCCCTTTCCCCTTGCCTCACAATTATCATGCCATTTCCCTCAGTCACTATTCCACCATTCTGATGCCATTTCAATTCATTCCTTACTTTCTTCCAGAAACCCAAAACTCTGATTCGTCCGACATACTTTAACATCTTTATATCTTCCAGACTCTTCAGTATATAAACCCACTTGTACTCTCTGATAGTTTTGTTCTCTCCTGATCTGCTTGACTCTGAACCCCCTCAGTCCTTAAGTTGACCTTAGGATTGTCCTCCGACCCTCTGCCCTGAAATCAAGGAACAGAGCTATCATCTCTCTGTTCCCAGGTTTTGACCCATTGTCTTCCTCTATAATCTTCTGAATTTCCATCCTTTTTTGTACCTTTATCACATCCCTAGCAGTGAAACTCTTTCCATACTTTACCATGGGTTTGGTAGTTCTTTTTCAACCATGGTTGTAAAGCCAGTTCTTGTATATCTTCTCCAAAACATAAATATCAGCTGAAAATCCCACATGACATATAGGACTCACCTTCTTCAGGTCATCCCATTCCTCTATGTTCATCCTTTCCACCATATCCAACTTCTTCACTTCCTTATGCACTGCCCTATACACTCCAGGTCTGTTCCTCTTGTTCTTCCATGCTTCCAAATGAGATTTGAGGATATCTATTTCCTCCTCTGACAGCTGCTGGGAAGCCTTGGTCCCAACAGATACACTGCTAGCTCTACTAGATGGTTCAAAAGGCATGATATCCAGCAATATTGATTTTGTTCAAAGGGTGTGTTTCAAGAGTTGGTAGTGTCTTGTCAGTCCCTCGATTGCTTCATTGACATCAGATGCTGTAAACATGATTTTCGACATTGCCAAACTTTGGAATCTTCTGATTAATCTTCCTTCATGCTGTAATGCCCCTTGATTTATCTTATTATGAACACCTTCCATCCCCATTTGGCAATTTAGTTGGTGTCTGCCCTGATCACTACCCGTGTGTGGGTTCCAACATGCCTTATCTAGTAATTTACATAACATGGATGCCATCAAATTTTGATATCTGACATGCACCTCAAATAACACACGAGTTAGAGGAATGACAAGGTGATCAGTTGGCTACTGGAAGGTGTGCTGTCTGGTCAGAGAATCCTGTAGTGGAGGTTTGGTGGAAGACCATCCAAACCACCTGAGGTCCAAAGACTAAATTGGTGAAAGTGACTCCAGACAAGAAAAGGCCAAGGAAGAGGTCCCCAAGAAACACCCCATCTGCTGGCCATGACTTCCAAACATATGACCTAGGTGATTTCTATGACATGCCAGAGCCATTGAAATTTCTTAGCAAGGTAAGACTCTCATTTGTTCTTGCAATATACTCTTTGGAAAGTTGACTATTCCAGACACAAAATGACTTCCTCAGGGAATGGCAAGATCACAAAGAACTGTATCTCAATATCTTGTTATAGCTGGAGAGACCACCCAATCCTTGGAAGTGTTCTCATTGTCTTGGAGATGGTACCTATAGATGTTCGGATTGTTTTGGAAGGCCCCTCTTCTGTACTTCCTACTGTAGAGAGAACCATAAGGCTCACCCCTTTCATTGGATAGAGCAATGGACCAGAACTTACTTCCAGCAATCTTCTCTCCAACTGGTATGTTTCCTGATACTTCTACTGAAATGCCTCTGCTTGATCAAAGTGATGCCCATAGGCCGGATTGACTCTATATCTGGGACATGATGGAGGGGTGTGCCCATCTGGAGTCAGGGATGTGCCTCAGGATGTGCCGGATGAGGAATGGAAGGGTTCCCACCCAGTAGCTTGGCCACCTCACCTTTGGGTTCCAGATTCTCCTGGTGCCCTGGTGGTGGCGGACACCTCGGGGGTGCACTATTGTGACCTGGCATACTGCAATTGTCCAGGAAGTACAGATCCTCACATCCAGCTACTTGGCCTGCCAGCACTGCTTGCCTAAGCACAGTCTTCACCTTCCAGGTACTGGATGACTTCCTTTGGGACAATATGGAATGTGGGACTGCAGCAATGAATTATTTCAACAAGCTGAAGAGAATCACTTCCAATGTGTTCCCTCACTTGGTTCCAGTGAGATTCTTCACTACATATATGTACTACATGTCTCGGGCCTAATAGGGGGGTAGGATCGGTACAGAGAGCTCCTTTGGGTGGCAAACTCACCTCAGCCACTGCCAAAGAGGGGAAGAGAACAACTGAGGAATAGTGCTTGCTAATGATAATCAGGGAATAGGAACAGGAACAAGAGGAGTTGGGATTAAGTGATGTAAGAAAGTGATGGAGCATCCCTGGAGGCTCAGGAATAATGACAAGCAAAGGATGATGGAATGCGACAAGAGTCTGCACGTCTGCACAAGTTCTGGATCGATTCCAAGCAGATACTGAGACTCTGAGCAGTTTTTCCTGGCAGTGGAGCAAAGGTAGGAATTCTGGCATTTCAGACATGCAGAGGTATGGACTCTGATGTTCCAGAAATGCAGAGTTAGTGTTCCAGTTCCGGAGTTCACTGTATTTTGTCACTCCCACTTGAGCGCATTTGTAGTCCCATACCCCAAACAAATTTCCAGTGTTGTTGACAAATGAGAGGTTTTGTAAGGATGTCTGCTACCATGTCATCTGTGGGAACATAGCAGATGATAGCTTCTCCTTTTCTGACAAGGTTGTCTCAGACAAAGTGGTACTTCTGCTGGATATGTTTATGTTTAGTCCATGCCTGGAATTGGGGATTGCAGCTTAAGATGATAGTGGCCTGGTTGTTGCAGTGGAGGACAGTCAGCCCCTTTGGTGGATGTCCAATCTCCTCAAAGAAGCTCTGAAGCCATGCAAGATGTTATATGGTGAGACTAGTCTGATGTACTCCAACTCTGTGGTGGAGAGTGCAACCATGCTCTGCTATTTGCTCAACCAGGAGATAGCTCTGCAATTACTAAGGAAAAGGAACCCAGAGGTGGAGTGGGAGTTGTCCAGGTCCTGAGACTAACCTGTGTCAGAGTACTCCTGTAAGTCCATGTCCATAGATACCTTGGAGCCCTCAAAGTGGAGTTCCATGTCCTTGGTGGCTTGGATGTACCAGAATACACATTTTGCTGCTTCCCAGTGCATCCTTGGTGTGGCACTGAACTGGAAGAGTGTTCCGACTGCATGTGCAATGTCTGGATGTGTTCCAAGCATGAGATACATCAAAGAGCCAATGACTGTGAAATAGGAGATTTTCTGGCCTTCAATGACCATCTCCGGAAGGATTTGATCATTTTCCGGATCTGCAGCGGAGAGTTGTAAGTGTGCCATTAGAGTCCAGATGGGTTTGCATGTGGTCATCTGATGTGGTCTATGATGGTGCGGGAGTATTGGTGTTGTGACAAGGAGATGGTCCAGATTTTCTGTTTCCGCTTGATTTCTATTCAATTCTGAGGATATATTTCACTTCTCTGAGATTGTGCATTTTGAAGGCCACTGAGAGTTTGGCTTTGACAGAGTTCATAAACTGTCTGGAAGAAGCTGCTAGGAGTAGGTTGTCTACATAAACAACTAGGAAACAAACTTGCCCGTCCTTCTGGAAGACATAAAGGCACGTCTCCACATTGAGGTGAGCAAATCTGAATTCTCCAAGTTTCTTGTTTAGTGTCTTGTTCCAAGTCTGCCCAGCTTGCTTAAGTCCATAGAGTGAGTGCTGGAGTTTCCAGAAATACCCGGGTTGAATAGGGATTCCATCTGGAGGAAGTAGGTAGATGTCCTCCTCCAATTCTCCATTGACGTAAGTGGTGGAAACATCCATTTGGTCAAGCTCCAAGTTGTGTTTTGCAGCAAGGGTGATCAGAGTCCAGGTTTGCTACAGGGGCAAATACTTCCTGGTAGTGTCCCATCCCGAAACTTTCCCTA
Organism: Gyrodon lividus; assembly: GCA_014904945.1. Lineage (NCBI taxonomy): Eukaryota > Fungi > Basidiomycota > Agaricomycetes > Boletales > Gyrodontaceae > Gyrodon > Gyrodon lividus. The sequence goes on from MU127421.1 coordinate 1,340,681, forward strand.
CCCATATGACACCCTTCCAGCCCCTTATGATCAAACCCCAAACCCCAAACCCTGGACTTTACCTTAGAAGATTTTCTGCTTTGCTTGATATCCTGAATCCTGTCCTGGACTTTTGTATTCCCTTCCTGAACTTTTGTACTCCTATCTTGGCTATCTCTTGACATATGTTCCTTTTCTTTGACATCCCTTGACATTTACAGTTCCTATTGATAATTCCCCTTCCCCCTGCTTCACAATTATTGCACCATTGTCCTCAGTTATCATTCCATCATTCTGACACCATTCCAATTCATCCTCTTACTATACTCCAGAAACCCCAAACCCCAATTTGCCCAATATACTTTAGGAGTTTTATATCTTCCAGACTCTTCAGTATATAAACCTGCCTTTACTCTGTAACATTTCCTTAGTTTGAATATTGACTAAATCCTGTTCTATCCTCTGAAATCTTTGCTTCACTCTGAAACCTCTTTCAGTCCTTAAGTTGAACTGAGGATTGTCTTCTGAACCTCTGCCTTGAAATTAAGGGACAGAACTCGTTCAGGGGCACAGCACATAAGCTGAAGCCAAAGTCCCTCTCCCCTCTGACCCCCCTCAGGAATTCCTGACTCCTTACGCATTTCCCTACACTCTGGACTCTCTGGGAATTCCGAATTGAACCCAGACTTGACAGGTAGTCAATTCCTTCCTTCTGAGTGTAACCCTGCGCAACAATGCAGACTTTGTAGCACTCAACATTTCCAGTGTGGTTACGCTTGATGCGGAGGACAGGTTTAGAGGTTATTGGAGTGATATCTTTTGGAATGGGGATGGTTTCATACACATGGTTGGAATTGAGGTTCAGGAGTTCTTCCTCAACTGCAGACTTCTAGTGTTCTGCATCAGGCCATGCATGGGCTTCCTGGATTGTCCCTGGAAGGGATGAATTGGGCTCAGAATTGGCTGCACCTGCAAAGATAAAGTCCTGCAGGGATTCTGTGGACACTGTGAATGCTCCTGGGAATTTCAGAGCTTCTGCTGTGTGTTTTGGTTGTTGCCCACCACAGTGTTGAGCCCTGCATGCAGCATCTTTGTTTACAGTCCATTGGTAGTCTCTGTTCCAGTCAGCTTGTTGGTGTTGCCAATTGCTTCTCCAGACTCTGGCAACAATCTGGGCTGGTGCAGGTCTCTCTGGAGATGGAGATTGGGGGTGGATAGGAGCAGGAGCAGGAGCTGGGGCAGGTGGCAGATACTACACCATCAAAAACTATCAATATCAGTTGGAAATAGAAACATATGTAGACTACCAAACTGTCAAGTCTGGGGTTCAATCCTGGAATTCCCGGAGTTCCAGAATGTGGAAAAGCGGGGTTTGTCAGGAATTCCTGATGGGGGTCAGAGGTGTAAGGAACTGCGACTTCGGCTTATGTGCTGCACCCCTGTACAAGTTCTGTTCCTTGATTTCAGAGTGGAGGGTTGGAGAATAGTCCTAAGGTCAACTTAAGGACTTAGAGGGTCAGAGGGGAGAGGATCAGGAGAGAATGGGATTTAGTTGATATTCAAACTAAGGAAATATCAGAGAGTACAAGCAGGTTTATATACTGAAGAGTCTGGAAGATATAAAGGTGTTAAACTATGGTTGGGCAAATTGGAGTTTCGGGTTTCTGGGAGAAAGTAAGGGATGAGTCAGAATGATGTCGGAATGGTGAACTGAGGAAATATCAGAGAGTACACACGGGTTTATATACTGAAGAGTCCGGAAGATATAAAGGTGTCAAAGTATGCTTGGACAAATCGGAGTTTTGGGTTTCCGGAAGAAAGTAAGGGATGAGGTGGAATGGCATTGGAATGGTGAAATAATGAGGGTAAATGGTGAAGCAAGGGGAAAGGGAATTATTGATAGGAACTGTAGGTGTCAAAAGATGTCAAAGGAAAGAGACATATGTCAAGAGATAGCCAAGATAGGAATATGAAAGTCCGGGACAGGAATACAGAAAGTCTGGGACGGGAATGCGGAAAGTCCGGGATGGGAAATACGGGGTTTGGAATGTCTGATGATGGAGAAATCTTCCAAGGTAAAGTCTGAAGTCTTGGGATTTGGGATTTGGTCATAGGGGTTCAGAATTGACCCGGAATTGGGCCGGATGGGTCGGGAAAGGTCTGGGAAAGGTTCAGGATGTGACAGTATCCCCCTCTTAGGCATGAACCCTTGAGTGCCTGGATAGGAGTCCATGATAGGAAATAGAAGTATGGCGGAGCTTGAATTTTAGGGATTGATCTGAGGTACCTTGCAACCGTTGACTGCTTGCTGTTTAGTTCTATCACCCATCATGTCCACTCACTCGCAATCTGACGACAAAATTGCCCGCCTCCAGCAAGAGGAGGAAGAGTGCACGCAGGAGTCCGCCCAGCAAATTCAGGAGGCCAGGGAGAGGAAAGCCTGGCAGGAGGCAGAGCAGTGCAAAGAGGCGAGGCAGAGGCTTGAGGAGGAGGTGCGGAGGAAAGCAGAGGAAGACAAGAGGAGGAGGAATGTGGAGGCAGAGATTGCGAGGGTGGCGGTGGAGAGGTTGCGGCAGGGGTCGCAGCAGTCGCAGCAGCTCTCTGAAGGGGTCTGAGGTGGGGCCATCACAAGTGAGTGTGGGGAGGCCTGGGGGTTGGCTCCCCAGGGCCAACACTCCCTGTGCAGCCTGCATGAGGGTGGGAGTCCCATGCCTGGGTTTGAAGACTGGGCAGTTGAGGATGTGTGTGAGGTGGGTGCAGGCGCACTTGTCATGCCAGGAGGCCAGAGTGGCAGGGAAGCGGGTGGCCATGGAAGTGGCGTTGCCGCAAGGGGGGAAGGACAAGAAAAGGCAGAGGCAGAAAAGTCCGGAGGCCTGGGAGGAGAGCAGAGGGGAGGACGAGGGAGGCGAGGGAGACGAGGAGTGCTGGGACATGCTCGGGGCCCTGGCGGATGCGCTTGGGGCCCTGACAGAGGCCTTCGAGGTGAAGAAGAGGGCCGACAAGGCCTACCAGTGGGCCGTCATGGCCCAGCTGTTGGGAATCTGGCAGGTACTGTTGGATGGCCTGGTGGCTTTCCTAGTGGCCCAGGGGTCCTGGTTTGGGGATTCTGGAGGAGACCGGGAAGCATCGGAGTGGAAGGGAAAGGAGAGGGAGGATGGTCAGGGATGTCAGGGGACAGATGGGGAGGATGGGGATGAGGAGGGGGGTGAGGAGGATGGGGATGGAGAAGTAGTATAGAGTGTCCCATCGCTTTCCTCATGTACCATTAGTGTAGTTTCGCTTTTGTGAATCAAAAACTGCGTTTCTGCCCTCATCTGAGCGAATTGAGGGGTCCGGACTTTCTGGGATATGCGGAGTGAAAGTCCAAGATGTGTTCCAATGCGTGAGCAAGCTTGGTCATGAGGATCCAGGAAGTTACTTCGTCAGTCCCTTTGTAGCCTGCCCATTTTACCAGGTACAGGAGTTGGCAATTCCTGCGTTGCAGTCAATTTTGGAGTCTAGGATTTCATATTCAGGTTCTCTGTCAACTTCAACTGGGGGAGGTGGGGGTTGGACCTGATTTGGGATGATATTTGGAGTTGTGGGTTCCAAATGGGAGATGTGGAAGATGGGATGGACAGCACACATGGAGTCTGGGAGTCAGAGGGTGAAGGACAGGGGTCCGGCTTGAGCAGTGATGGGATAGGGGCCAAGGTTCTTTTCCAAGAGTTTCTTGAAAGGGCAAGTGGAACAGAAGTACTTCGCCCTGACAAACACTTGGTCTCCGATCCAGAAGTCCAGTGCGAGGAGTTGTCAGGAGTCCACGGGTCCTTGGTAGCATTGCTGAGCGTGGGTCATTTCCGTGCATAGGAATTCGTGGAATTCCTGTAGGTCGACTGCATATTTGTGGGCATGGAATGAGGTCAAATCTCTTTTGGGGTAGACTGAGACGTTGGGGTGGTAGCCTTTATTAGCGAAGAACAGGGATACTCCTGTAATAGTGCTAGGGGCATTGTTGTAGGTGAATTCCACAAGGGGTAGGAGTTCCAACCAATTGTCCTGTTGGTAGTTGCAGTAGATTTGGAGGTACTGCTCGAGGGTCTGGTTCGCCCATTCCATTTGCCCATCACCTTCAGGATTAGATCCCAAAGTGAAATGCAGTCAGATGTTGAGGGCTTTCCCAAGGGAATGGAAGAAGTGGGAGACAAACTTGGAACCCCGGTCGGAGGTGATATTGGAGGGAGCTCCATGCTTGGAAAACACATGGAGCAGGAATAATTTCATGAAGCTTGGAGAGTCAATGGTGTCGTGAGTGGGGATGAATATGGATTGTTTGGAAAGGCAGTTGATGACTACGAGGATTGCGGTATATCTGCCGGAAGGGTGGAGTTGTTTGATGAAGTCCATGGAAATGGAGTTCCAGGGTTTTTTTTTGGAATTAAAAGCTGCTTGAGCATTCCATAGGGGCGGTGTCTAGGGGTTTTAGCTCGGGCATAGGAAGTGCAGGAATTGACATAGTTTTTGACAAAGGTGCGGAGTCCTGGCCAAGTATATTTCTGGCGGACAAGCTCTCAAGTCCTGTTTTGCCTGAAATGTTCAGATAGGGGGTGGTTGTGCTGTATTGGAGGATGCAGAGACAAAGGTCATTAGCTTCTGGGACAAAGATGCGATTGTCAAGCGTCAGGAAACCATCGGGGCTGACAGCCCACCAGGAGTCCTGCGAGTCCAAAAGGTGGAGGGAAGCTACAGGGTCGGAGAACAGGGAATTTTGGATATCCTTGCGAATGTCCTTGATGTCAAGCAGGGATGAGGCCCAGAGGACCGGGGCAAGTAGGATGGTGGCTCATAGGGACAAGGTGAGCTGTTCCTGAGTAAACACTGGACAAAGGTTGTGGGGATTGACGCGAGCATAGTCCTTATCCCCCTCTTTCAGGTAGATGTCCCAGCGTCTAGTGAGGGAGTCGGGCTTAGCTCCTAAGTGTCCAGGGTGGAAGCGGATGATGAGGTTGAACTGGGATAGGAATTCCAACCAGCGGGCTTGCCAACAGGTCAGGACTTTGGAGGTGGAGAAGTACTCCAGGTTTTTGTGATCGGTAACAATGTTGATAGGGGTGCTGGAACCTTCAAGATAATGACCCCAATGCTGGAGGGCTTTGTGGATAGCGAGGAGTTCCTTATCATGAGTGTTGTAGTTGAGTTCCAGGGCTGTCAGGGTGCGGGAGTAGAACGCGATGGGGCAGAATTCCTCATCCAGGCACCAGATTGAGAGGATTCCCATGATAGCGTAGTCCAAAGCATTGGTCTCAACCGTGATAGGACAGTCCGGAATCCAGTGAGTAAGGATGGGGGCTCGGGTGAAGGCGTCTTTGAGTTGTGTGAAGGTGGAACGGCAGGAGTCATTGAAGTTCCAGGGGCCATTTTTCTGAGTGAGTTGGGTGAGCAGAACAATGATATTGGAGTAGTTGAAGATAAAACAATGATAGAAGTTGGAGAACCCAAGGAAAGACTGAATGTCCTTGACATTCTGGGGTTCGGATCAATCCTGGACTGCCTGAACTCTTTCTGGGGACATGGTCAATCCCTGGGGAGAGAGACGATAGCCCAGGTATTTGATGGAGTCCGAGTGCCACTCACATTTTCCTGGTTTGGCATAAAGTCTGTGTTTCTGGAGATGCTGGAGGACTTTCCGGACATGTTCTTTGTGAGAAGCCATGTTGTTGGAGTAGATGAGGATGTCGTTGAGGTAGACCACAACACAGACATCTAGGAGGTCTGCAAAGACGCTATTGATGAAGTGCTGGAAAGCCGCAGGGGTGTTGGTGAGTCCAAAGGGCATCACCAGCCACTCATATGAGCCATAGCGAGTCTGGAAGGCGGTTTTCCATTCATCCCCAGGAGCGATGTGGACAAGGTGGTATGCATGGTGGAGGTCAATTTTTGTGTATACCTTGGCGCAGCTAGGGGAATCAAGGAGGTCAGAGATCAGGGGTAAGGGGTAGCGGTCTTTTTTCATGATTTTGTTGAGTCCTCAGAAATTGACACAGAGGCAGAGGGATCTGTCCTTCTTGTGGATGAAGAGGACAGGAGTGCCATGGGCGGATTTAGACTCACTAATGAAACCGTAGTTGAGGTGTTTGTCTATGAATTCCTAGAGGGACTCGAGTTCTGTAGCGGAAACCAGGTAAACAGTTCCAAGAGAAGGAGAAGCACCTTCCTCTAGGTCAATCTTGACATGAAATTCCCTGTGGGGCACAAGGGTATCAGCCTTGCACTTACTGAAAACATTGGGGAAGTCATGATAGTCTGGAGGGACGGAGGAAAGATTGACTTCTTAGGGAGTTTTGGAAATTCTGAAGTTCCGGGATATGGAACGGAGTTTGGAGTCCTGGGGACAGAGGTGGATGCTGAACTGCTTAGAGCCATTGAGTTTGCACGTGTGCACAAAGGTGGCAGCATTGACAAACAAGATGTGAGGAGCTTCGCGAGGTGGCTTGTTGGGAGTGTCGGAGTGAGACAGGGGACCGGGGACCAGGATCTCCAGAGGTGACGTTGGTGGCATTGGCAAGTCTTGAGCCGGTGTTCGGCAAGTAATACTGCTCAATACCAAGTCAATCGACAGATTGTAGCAGGTGAGCTTGTCTCCTAGAACAAGGGAGCAAGATGAATCCAACGGAGTAACATAAATGAATCAGAGGTGACAAAGCTGGAAGGGAAACGAAAGGAAAGGTCAACAGCACAGGTAATCATAGAATTGGAAGTACCATCAAACCGTTTCATTGGAATAGGGGGAACGGAATATGTCAGAAAATGATGCTTGTCAATGAAAGTAGTATCAATGAAACAATCAGTAGAACCACAATCTAACAAAGTGGGAAAAGCAGAAATTTCAGAAAAGTCGGGAAAAGAAACAACAGGCATAAGGGCCTTGGGGTCATAAAGAGCGGATGTGTTGAGACAGGTCTCCGTAGGTGCACAGTGGGATTCAACGCAGCCTCCTTCCCGTGCGGAGTCCAGAAGGCTGCACCTTAATTTTTTGCCTCAGGGGTAGAGGCCTCCGGTTTGGCTTCTGGAGTTTGGGAGGTTCTTGCTGCATGGGCTTTGGATGCGTGGGAAGTGGACTTCTGGCAATCCTTAGCCATCCTGTCCGGCGGTTCCGCAGAATATGCACAGCTTGAGGTCGAAGTGACATTTGCGTTCCTTGGAGGTTAGATGTCCGTCCTTCCCCAGTTTGCTGGAGAGGTCAGATGTGGGTTTTGGGATAGGGGCGGAGGACTTTGCTGGCAAGGGCGTGGAAATGTGGGACGGAGTGGCGGGTTTTGGAGATGAGGTGGTGGGAGTACTTTTGGGAGTGAAGGACTGATTTCCAGAGGGTCTGATCTGGCGAGCAACTTTGGACTTGCATTCCCAATATCTCCCATCGATGGTCTGGGAGAGTCTGGAGTTCTCCTAGGGAGCACAGTTTTCCGATACGGGAAAGCTCATCCTTGATGCAATCTGGAAGTCCATTGTAGAAGTGATGTCGGAGGGCTCCCTTGCTGTAACCCCGGACCTGGGAGGCTAGGCAATTGAATTCCACTACATATTTTTGATATGCTGGGAGTCTTTCATGGATAGGTGGTCAAGTTGGTGTTTGGCATCACTGACAGGGTCATGGGGGCCAAAGTTGGTCTGGAGCTTGAGGACAAATTCCCAATAATTGTCCGGACAGTCCAGACAGAAGTCTGAATTGTCCATCTGGAGGAGGTCCAGCTCAAACCATTTGAGGGCCATACCTTTGAGGTAAGACTGGGCGAAGGTGACTTTCGCGTGGTCAGTCTGGAAAGTGCAGGGACGGTCCTGGAAATTCAGCTTGCATTGGACCAGGAAGGCTCGCAGCTTGTGTGGATCAGTCCCGCCGAAGGTGTTGGGTTCCCACACCTTAGTGCATGGGGATGCAGAGTTTTCAGATTTGTGGTTGCAGCGCAATAACTCAGCACGGCCGTGAACTGCGTTGGCAAGTGCCATGATGGGGTTAGGCAGGATTGTGTTGTCGAGATTGTCATCATTGGAGGGGTCGGGGTCATTGTCACTGCTGTTCCCATCATCAGAGGGGTAACGACCAGCGGGAGTAGGGGTGGAGATGCTTTGGGACAGAGGTCTCGCCTGAGAGGTGGAAGTTGATGTATGACGTGCAGAAAAGCTTTGGAATTGTTTGGCAACATTGGGGCCTCAATGCGAGGTCATCAGGGCGTGCAGGGCATCTTCTCGGGCTGCCTCCAACTGAGCTGCATACTGCGTGTTTGGGCATGACTTTGGATAGTTCTAGACATGTGGTAAAGGAGTGATGTTAGTGAACTCATAGAGGTTTGAGTTCGAATATACTGTCAAATCCAGGGTTCAATCCCGGAATTCCTGGAGTTCCGGAACACGGAAAAGCAGGGTTGTTGGGAATTCCTGATGGGGGTTGGAGGGGTAAGGAACTGCAGCTTCAGCTTATGTGCTGCGCCCCTGTACAGGTTCTGTTCCTTAATTTCAGAGCAGGGGGTTGGAGGATAGTCCTAAGGTTAACTTAAGGACTCAGAGGGCCAGAGGGGAGAGGATCAGGAGAGAACGGGATTTAGTTGATATTTGAACTAAGGAAATATCAGAGAGTACAAGCAGGTTTATATACTGAAGAGTCTGGAAGATATAAAGGTGTTAAACTATGGTTGGGCAAATCGGAGTTTCGGGTTTCTGGGAGAAAGTAAGGGATGAGTCAGAATGATGTCGGAATGGTGAAATAATGACTGAGGGTAATGGCGCAATAATTGTGAAGCAAGGGGAAAGGGAATTATTGATAGGAACCATAGGTGTCAAGAAATGTCAAAGGAAAGGGACATATGTCAAGGGATAGCCGACATAGGAATCCAAAGGTCTGGGACAGGAATCCAAAAGTCCAGGATGGGAAATACGGTGTTTGGAATGTCCAATGAAGGAGAAATCCTCTAAGGTAAAGTCCGAAGGCTCGGGATTTCGGATTTGGTGATAGGGGTTCGGAGTCAAGCCAGAATTGGGCCGGATGGGTCGGGAAAGGTTCAAGGTGTGACAGATGGGTCAGGAAAGGGTTGGGAAAGGTTTGGGATGTGACACTGAGGCAAAAAATTAAGGTGCAGCCTTCTGGACTCCGCACAAGAAGGAGGCTGCGTTGAATCCCACTGTGCACCTCCAGAGGCCCGTCTCAACGTGTCCGCTCTGTATGACTCCAAGGCCCTTATGCCTCTTGTTACTTTTCCCGACTTTTCTGAAATTTCCACTTTTCCCGCTTTTTAGATTGTGGTTCTACTGATTACTTCATTGATAGTCCTTTCATTGACAAGCACCATTTTCCAACATATTCCATTCCACCTGTTCCATCGAAACTGTTTGATGGTACTTCCAATTCTATGATTACCTGTGCTGTTGACCTCTCCATTCATTTCCCTTCCAGCTTTGTCACCTCTGATACATTTTATGTTACTCTGTTGGATTCATCTTGCTCTCTTGTTCTAGGACACAACTGGCTCACACACTACAATCTGTCAATTGACTGGGTATTGGGTACTATTACTTTCCAAACACCGGCTCAAGACTTGCCAACGCCACCGATGTCACCTCTGGAGATTCCGGACCCCAGTCCCCTATCTCACTCCCACACTCCCGACAAGCCGCTTTGCAAAGCTCCTTGCATCTCATTTGTCAATGCTGCCGCCTTTGTGCGCACGTGCAAACTCAATGGCTCCAAGCAGTTCAGCATCCACCTCTGTCCCCAGGACTCCAAACTCCGTTCCGTATCCCGGAACTCTGGGATTTCCAAAACTCGTGAAGAAGTTGATCTTTCCTCCGTCCCTCCAGACTATCATGATTTTCACAATGTCTTCAGTAAGCGCAAGGCTGAGGGCCCCTATCCTTACTCACTGAATTCCAGACTGTCCTATCACGCTCGAGACCAATGCTTCGGACTATGCTATTGTGGGGATCCTCTCGATCCGGTGCCCGGACAAGGAATTCCACCCTGTCACGTTCTACTCTCACACCCTGACAGCCCCAGAACTCAACTACAACACTCATGATAAGGAGCTCCTTGCTATCCATGAAGCCTTCTGGCATTGGCGTCACTATCTTGAAGGTCCTGGCACCCCTATCAACATCGTTACTGATCACAAAAATCTGGAATACTTCTCCACCTCCAAAGTCCTGACCCATCGGCAAGCCCACTGGTTGGAATTCCTATCCCAGTTTAACCTTGTCATCTGCTTCCACACCAGACACTTAGGAGCTAAGCCCGACTCCCTCACTAGACACTGGGATGTCTACCCAAAAGAGGGGGATAAGGACTATGCTTGCATCAATCCCCACAACCTCTGTCTGGTGTTTACTCAGGAACAGCTTGCCTTGTCCCTATGAGCCACTATCCTACTTGCCCCAGTCCTCTGGGCCTGATCCCTGCTTGACATCGAGGACATTCACAAGGACATCTGAAATTAAATTCCTTGTCCTCCGACCCCGTAGCTTCCCTGCACCTTTTGGACTCACTGGACTCCCTGTGGGCTGTCAACCCCAAAGGTTTCCTGATGCTTGACAATCACACCTTTGTCCTGGAAGCCAACAACCTCTGTCTCCGCATCCTCCGATACAAGCACGACCACCCCCTGTCCAGACATTTCAGGCAAAACAGGACTTTAGAGCTCGTCCGCCAGAAATACACTTAGCCAGGACTCTGCATCTTTGTCAAAAACTATGTCAGTTCCTGCACTTCCTGTGCCCGAGCTAAAACCTGTAGATACCGCCCCTATGGAATGCTCAAGCAGCTCCCAATTCCCAAAAAGCCCTGGAACTCCATTTCCATGGACTTCATCAAACAACTCCCCCCTTCCGGCAGATATGCTGCAATCCTCGTAGTCATTGACCACCTTTGCAAGCAATCCATATTCATTCCCACTCACAACACTATCGACTCTCCGAGCCGTGCAAAATTATTCCTGCTCCACATGTTTTCCAAGCATGGAGTTCCCTCCCATATCACCTCCGACCAGGGTTCCAAGTTCGTCTCCCACTTCTTCTGTTCCCTTGGGAAAGCCCCTCCAATTAGTTTGCCATGGGCCTGCCCACATGTATTCCATGTGTTCCTCTGAATTCTCAACAGGACCGTCCACATCTATTAAACACACACCTACTAATTTCCAATGGGCCCGCCCATCAGTTGTAAGTGACCTACATTCTATTCATGTGGGCTCACCTGGTTGTATTCATCTTCCAATTAGTTTGCTGTGGGCCTGCCCACATGTATTCCACGTGTTCCTCTGAATTCTCAACAAGCCTGTCCGCATCTATTAAATGCATACCTATTAATTTCCAATGGGCCTGCCCATCAGTTGTAAGTAACCTACATTCTATTTATGCGGGTGTCACATCCCGAAACTTCCCTAACCCATCCGGCCCAATTCCGAACCCCTATGACCATATCCCAAATCCCGGGCCTTGGACTTTACCTTGGACGATTTCTCTTCCATCGGACTTTCCAAACCCCATACTTCCCATCCCAGACTTTTGTATTCCTATCTTGGCTATCTCTTGACATATGTCACTTTCCTTTGACACTTCTTGACATTTACAGTTCCTATCAATAATTCCCTTCCCCCTTGCTTCGCAACTATTGTGCCATTGCCTTCAGTCATTATTCTCCCATTCTGACGCCATTCCGATTCATTCCTTTCTTTCTTCTGGAAACCCGAAACTCTGATTTGTCCGACATACTTTAACATCTTTATATCTTCTGGACTCTTCAGTATATAAACCTGCATGTACACTCTGATATTTCCTTAGTTCAAATATCAACTAAATCCCGTTCTTTCCTGATCCCCTCTGAACTTCCTCAGTCCTTAAAGTTGACCTTATGATTGATCTCCGACCCCCCTCAGGAATTCCCGCCAAACCCCGCTTTCTCCACACTCCGGACAATCCAGGAATTCCGGGAACGAACCCGGACTTAATAGTGGCCCACCCAGTTGTATTCATCCTCCTCCAATTAGTTTACTGCGGGCCTGCCCGCATGTATTCCACACACTCCTCTGAATTTTAACAGGCCCGTCCGCATCTATTAAATACATTCCTACTAGTTTCCAACAGGCCTGCCCATCTGTTGTAAATATACTATGAGTTTACAACAGGCCCACCCACATCTAATCAATGCATTCCTATGAATTACAGATGGGCACACCCATCTGTTGTAGATGAACCATATGACATTCATGTGGTCCTACCCACATGTATTTAACATTTTCCTATGAATTTCCAACAGGCCCACCAATCCATTGCACATGCACTGAACACCATTTACTCAGGCCCCCCCGCATATTCACAGTACCTACCTAATGTTTACTATTCATTTAATCAAAGCTACTGGTGTTACTGTACAGTAAGCACTCTGCAGGCCCGCCTATAGGTTGCACATTGATGCAAGAAGCAATTTGCGGGCCCACTCAACTTTTGGCCATCTCCCCACAGCTAAGCAATGGGCCCGCCCCAGGCCTGCCATACATCCTTGGAAATTGTCAAGTCAGGCCAGCCATATGGAACATGACAACATGACTACATTATGTGGTCGCGAGATGTGGAATATTCAAAGTTTTCAGATCAACTCATCTGAGGACAATGAAGTAATAATTTAGTACTGTCTTTCAAGCATAAATCATCTACTCTAATTAACCAGTATCCATTTCATGGATCTCAGTAGATATTGCACAAATTCCCCACACAATTCATCTATGATAATCTATTTGGTAGATCCCAGTGTGCCTGGGTTGAAATCACAATGTCCGTTTTTCACTGGGGTTCAATGTTCGGTGTTTGCTTGTTGCCACTCATTACTCCGCCTCAGCCCTCTGGGGCCTCCACTCATTACACGCAGCTCTTGCGAAATGGACCCAGCCTTGAAGAAGAAGCTAAATACCCTAAAGCATTACTTGTCTAACCTACCAGACACTCTACACCTCCCTGAGCCTGGACGAGCAGCGTCGGCTCGATCCTGCCGCTATTGGTGTAGAGTGACGCACATTCACGTTAGGTGGCTGCACTGACATTGACTTGAGCTCATCTTATCTATGTGACATCCTCAGCGACGCCGACATAGTATCCCAGGCCCAAGCAGAGACTGCCAATGCATTGAGGAGGGATCCTGGAAGCAGTTCCGGTGTCGCAAACCCACCACCAGCCAGCACGGACTGGAATTCTTGGGAATAGGGCGAGATTCACCCTGATTGACGGTGGATTTCGGTGAATCAGCTCAAATTCACGCAGTGAATTAATGTAGAATAGGTAGTGGTGAATTAGCGTGAATTTACAAGGGTGAATTTGGCCCAATTCCAAATTCCCGGAACGCTAGAGCGGAGGGTCAAAACCGTACCCTAATTGCCACATGATCCTCGTAAAACTGTGGAAGCGCGTCGGTTCCATGCCTCCCTTGCCATGATGGGACCCAGCCAGGACTATAGCGAACACGTAGAGTGTAGCCTTTACTCAGAAAGAAATTGTATCGAGAGCCAAAATCTTGTTAGACAAAAAGCGATGCAGAGCGACGGAGGCAGCGCGATCATGTCGTCTTGTTCCAGGAGCTTCCGTTCTGTGAACGAGGGCTTCCTCAAGGGTCTGATGCTTTATCGCATCAAGTTAATCTGCGCCCTGGTGGAACTCCAAACCCAAGAGAGGCGAACTTAGGTACGCCAACCTTCATCCAACTCCGGTAGTCACTGATGCTATGAACTACTGGGTGTAGATCCCTTTGGAGATCCCACCAACAATATTACAGTGTCCAGACATAACTCTGGGAACAACAGTCGCCACGTAATGGGTTTATGCACCAAGGAGTCTGCTTGTTGTATGACTGGGCAACAAGCCCCTCGCGGAGAACCAGCCAGGCCTCTTGGAGCATCGCATTCGAGACCTATGATATCTCACACTCGACCACCGGTCTGAAGTTGCTACTCCGATGACAGTGTAATTATTTGAGACAGCAGGCTGTTTCCTCTGCCCTGTGCATTTATATCTCTGGTCACTCATGCCGCATATGCCTCAATCTCCGGGTCTTGTTGTGTAGGCTAGTCGACCATCCTGTGAAGTGCTGTAAATCATCTGTCTAGTCACAGGATTGATGGACATATCGCATGTACATATTGACATAGCTCAGTTACGTACTGAGCATGCCTCAGACCTGCTCTTGGAGTTGGGCCGTCTTGTTTTGTTTTTCCTGTTCTTTCTTATGTGACGTGCTTGTGCCCTCCTCCCATTGCAATTACGTAGGCAGGACCGCCGCCGCCACCGAAACCGAAAGAAACTGTTTTCAAGTCACTCCAGATTCGAGGTTTTCGGCTTCTATTCCCTCCACAAGACCAGTTTTTATGAAGAACAGTACCTGCCATGCACACGGTTTTTTGGGGTCATTGAATCTTGAGAGTAATTGTGAATTGCATTTGTATCAGGCCTTCGCACTACCGGGGCCCTAGAGGCTTGGCAGGCTTCGTTGAACTTACGTTCTTCAATTCTGGAGGCAACGAGAGTCACCCATCCACTCCACAAGGATTTGATATGCATGGTGGTAAACAAAAAAAACACACACAACGAATAATACTGCTACACTATCCATTCAAAAAAGAGGTAAATCCATGTCTAAGGCCCTCCAATAGATTGTACAAGCTCCTCCGAAACAGATCTCGTGGTAATAGGTTCGGGTAGCGGCCCGCTCTCGCCTCCTCCTGTCGTCGCCGCAGTAGTTACTGGAGTAGTAGTGATTGCCGCCGTAGGCACACGTAGTAGCTCTTCCGGCGTCAGCGGGGGCGAGAGCATCGATTCCGGTGCACGGAGGCCACCTCGTCTAAGTCGAGGCGCCTGTGACCGCTCGTCATTAGACTCTTCATCCCCTTGCGCGCCACCCGGTCTCTCCGATGGACTCGCGGTCCACCCCGAATGAGGCGGGAAAAGCCAATCATCCGACGTACTCGTCGCCGGCCGAGGCGTGGGGATAATCTCAAACCGACGTGCTCTCCCAAACGGAAAGAACCGTCTCGCTTGGACAGATGTACGGGGCATGGGATGGTCGTCAGTTGAAGAACGGAGGGAAGAAGAGGCCGGGATGTCGGCGGCGGCGGCGATTGGAGATTCCGAACGAGATGTAGGTTCTTCGTCTTGAGCGAGCTGACGGGTGGAGTTACGTCGTGCAGCTGTGAACTCGCTGAAATCAGTTGCCCTGCTCCGGCCAGGACGACGAATTGAGGGCTGCCTCGACAACGACGAGTGCAAGAACCCACTCGCAGGCGGAAGCGGCCATACGCTTCCTGACCTCGCGGGTGGCGAGGCATCAACAAGTGGTGGCAATACCCTGTCACTCTCGGCGCCGGGAGGGACTGATGGTATTGGGGGAGACACATGAGGAAAACTCAAAACGTAAGGTAATGAGGAATTCGACCAACTGTGTTGAGAGCGATATGCCTCATACAAGTCTGTGTTAAGGCGAGTACCCTCCACGACTGGCACAAAGGCACTATACGGGCCCAACTCATCGTCATCTTCATCCATGTCAAGCTCATCGGGGGGCTGAGAGAGGTACTCCGCGAGGTCTACCCCTCGTCGGCCGCCCGTCCCGCGTCCCGGTGCACGTTCACGGTAAACAGATGCGGGACTTGATAACCTCCGCAGGGAACGCGCGGTGCGATCCCCAATAAGACCGCGGTCGGCTGAATTTGGGCGATACCGCCGTTCTGCGACCTCCTGACGTTCTTTTCAGAAGCAAACCACATGACACCGCTGTAGCACGCACTTTGACTAAAACTTCAACTAGGGACGTGGTGAATGAATCACCCCGGTCTAGGTCCTCTACGAAAGCTTCGTAGCTTATCATGGGCTCTACCTTCTCAAGCCTAGCGCGCTTAATGGCGCCGGAGCTACAAGCACTGCACTCAGCTACCACTTCGTTGGCCACAAAACAGGAAATGGACGTACACCAAACTCCTCATTTTTGCACCGAGCACATCATCGTAGCATTCTGCGCTCCTAGGACACATGGAATTTCAGTCTGCCATCGTTACCGATAAGATAGACAAAATATACACCATTTCCCCATATTTTATGTAACCTTGTCCTTGTTTGCGTATTGGGCTATACGATATTTGAGCTACAACGAGGCAGGATGTGGCTAGTCGAAGGTGCGAGACCTGACCAAGCTTTTGAGTGGGGAAATTTTGACCTGACCCGTTGTTGATGGTGGTCAAGTATTAAGGACAGTCCTATTTGTTCCTTGTTTGGACTTCAGGAACATACAACAATAAGTAGTCGAGTAGTACTGACAGCAAACTCCTCTGCTAACGGGAGACAAAACAGGCAGAAAGTAACCAGATAGTCATGCGATAGGGTACGATTATCCAGATTACAATCAAAGCGAGACTATTGTACAGTCAAAATTCAATGATCAGCTTGCATCATCCGTCCCGCCAGGGCTGCCATTCATCTTCGGCGGAGGTGGCCCTGCAGCAGCACGCGAGGCAGCCGCACTTGCCCCTGCCCGATCCTTGGAGCTCAACAAGCTCTGGAAGAAATTCTGCAAAACCTCGTGTTGCGTCTGACCCCCAGTCGAACTAGGCGACGTTCCCAAGGTTGGTGAAGTCGGCGCCCGACCCGTGGTAGAGGCACCTGGTGCACCCACCACCGGCAATCCAGAAGTCGGCCGTGTGCTCCCTCTTGATAAGCGCCGCGTGGCATCTCCATTCACGCTTGCATTCAATGCACCACCACCGCCCATACCGGTTTCCATGTCTGCAAGCGCCTTCTCCACATGAGGAAGACTGAAGCTGCTGCTTCCGAGGGGCCCGACGATACCCGCTGTGGCAGTTTCTGCGGGGTTGCGGAATGCACCACGGGGATCTCGGTCTGGTTTTTTGGCGTTTTCGTCGTAATGCTTCGCGAGGAAGGCTTGTTCAGCCATGGGTGCATTGAATGGAGGTAACGGCGGTGGCTGTTCGACAAAATTGAGGCAATACCAATACCTGGTTATAGCGGGGAGTGAGACTCACCTTAGCTCCTTGATCGGGTACTAGCATTCGGTACATTCTCTTCGCTCCGCTCACGTCTTCAGTTTCCGACCCATCAGCGTTAAGATCCGTATCCCACGCCTCACCCCACATCCTGGCCTCGAAGCCTTCCCGTAGAACACCTATCTTCCCCCAGCTATCCCACCCGGCAGGTACGACGATACGATCACGGTCAAGAGTGTTGGGTCGATGATGGAATATAAAGGGGTTTCGTATAGGTGCGGGCGCCTCCATACCTGCTGCCATTCCGAGAGACGGTGCTGGAGGGGCGAACAAAAGGTGCAGGGTATACTGCCGTAGCAGTTGAAGGGTGCTGGGCTGAGGGGTGGTGTAGAATAGCGCGGCGCCATCTAAGCACCTGGAGTTGGTATCATGTCAAGGCTAGATAGAAAAGAGACAACTCACATTTTAGACATATAGTTCGGAGGACTTGCATAACGCCATCTGTCCGCTCTTCCCATTCTCCACCCTTACCTTTGACCATACCGCCCATCCCCGACGTGCCAGCACCGACAAGGTCGCTACCTTCGTCAATCAAATCCGCCTTTGAACACACGATGACAACGGGAACACCAGCTAAATTGTGTGTGAGAGTCCCGGGACCCAAGGGGAGGACAGTATTCGAAGTCAAGTTGGAGGTGGCGGGTAGCGAGTCTGCAGAAGGCTCCGTATAGTGCTGTAGATGTGCCTGTACTGTGCAACGGTCAGCACCCGCCTAAATCTAAAAGACAAAAGATACACACGTCGTTCGCGATTCTCCTCTCTAACAATTTCAACCTCGCGTGATCCGTCCCCCTTTGCCCACTGCTCCAACCACCTGAGCCACGTCTGAAGATCTTCCATAAATGTCCAGGGACGCGTCCAGTCCAACACGATCATAACAAGCGTGTGCGGCAGCGCCGCTCTAGGGGGTAAGAAATGGGGTAGCAAGGCCGTATAGGCGTTCGCCTCTGAAGGAACAGTATACACGGATAACCGCGCGAGGGTGTCTACCCGGAGTCACCTCAATCAACGAGTCCCTACCCCAACAGTCAATTTACGCACCTTCATCTCCATCATCTCTAACGTCCGTCCAGTCGTATCCAAGCGCAAAATCAGTCCGCAATTCCTCCTTGCTTTCATCTGACACGGGTTTCTGCAGCAACGCAGATGCGAGGAGTGACTTGCCAGATGCAGGTTGGCCTAGGAGAAGGACTTGTTTGGACGGTATCGACCGTGTCGAGGACACAGAGTCCAATATTGAGGACCATAAATCCTGCGGAGGTGCTTCTGGTGTTGACGGACGCGATTCATCCATCGTACAAGACAGTGACGAGAAGCTGGAATTAATTTACTAGATATAATTATACAAGTGTGATATTTTCCAATTGAGGGTTACTTAATCTAATTAATTTCAAACTCCGATTCGCGATCTGTTCATCATCGACAACGGCGGCGGCGGCGACGGCGACGACGAAAAGAAGACAACCCGGTTCTTCTTGTGGGTATTTCTTAGACCAAGTCATGTCTGCGGCCATCTCAGTCCCGCGACATACGCTGTCCGAGACGCCCAACTCGCGGACAATCGAAATCTACGATTGGGTCATCACGGCATCTACCAACGCAATATCCAACGCGACAGAGTGCGACGCACTCCAGGCTGCACTCGGGTTCCCGTTGCCAGAGATGACTTTTGGAAATAACTACTTGTCACTCGAACATCGGAGCTCAGGTTGGGGGGTGATGTTTGATGCGAAGGGTGCATTGTTGGGGGTTAAGGGCGGCGAACTTGTGGAAGGTGATGGGGGCGTCAAAGTTGGGTATGCAGATGCCTGGCTGAAGAGCCGGTGGGGATCTTTGTATCATTGATGTCCATTGTCTTTCTGAGCGCTCCACCAGCACAGACCCCGGTACAAGTCTCCCTCTACCGACGACTGTCACAGCGAAGCCATATGATTGGACATACACGACAATGTATCCAGGTCATCACCCCTGCTCTGACGAATCACCTGGAGGGCAATCTAACTCTGGAAAATGGACAGAGGCCGATCCAGACAACCCAAATCACTCTATCCCACTCTCCGAGCTCACCAGACCAGATCCGATCCTGTTCTACGCAGAAGTACCGCTGTTCGAAGACGAGCTGCATGATAACGGATCATCTAATCTTCTTGTTAGAATAGTCAGTGCCTTTCCTTGATCGTTACGCGCGGTAGCTGACACCTTCAAAAGCGCGTAATGCCCACCTGTCTATTCATCCTCTCACGATTCACGTTGCGCGTGGACAACGTCCTATTCCGAACACACGATACGCGCATGTTCCACTCTTTCGCGTCCAGCTCGCCACTCGTCGTGCGACAAGTGAGTGGATGGGAGGCGCCTTATGATCGGATGAAACGTGTAGGTCATATACGACTCGAGACGGGTACTATGTATTCTCATCTGAAAAATTGTAGCAACTCCCTAAACGCAACGACTTGACCCCGCTCACGGATGCCAGCTTCATTGCCAAGGTCCTTGCAGAAATGCCAACTGAAGCTTCTCAGCAGACAGGAGCCGGTACCCGGTGGAGGGGATTGAGGACAAAGGTGGAACTAGCTAAACTGGAGCCGAGGTCGTGACGGAAATTTGAAAGATTTTTTAGAGCAAGATCCCCTGTACAGTATCACCGATTTTTCCATTGTCCTTTCACACAGCCCACTATCGTTAAACGTGCTCAGCTGACGCTGACGATGGCCAGAGAGAACACACTCGATCAACTAGCTGCACGACGAGAAGGGCACACCACTGCGCGCCCTTCAGCGCCAACGTATCGTCTGTAGCAGGTTCGGTGAAGCCACCCAATGAGCAATTAAAAAAACGCAGGCTCTGAGCCGAAATAATGTGCCAATCGGTCAGGAAGAATTCGCTCTGTAGCCAGTGATTGCCTCCAACCTCGAGGCTGGCATGTGCATGAACAACGTTACCATACGTATGCGGAGAATGGATCTAGTTAGTCCTGTAGGGAAAGAAGCTGTTCGCGCCGATAGAAGGTGATGATGAAGCTTACTAGTCGTCCCTGTGTTTTCGTAATGCACCTAATTCCAACTTTGCTGTACTGACAAGATAAACCAGTGTGAGGGAAAAGAAAACTTGCAGAAGCTGCCATGAGGTGAACACATTGTTTCCATGCGGGACCATGCTCTACCGCCAACTTCAGCTCCAAGTACAATAATCATGTCCAATTTCCTATGCATGCGCAGCATCCAAACGTTGGAGCCCGACGCTCGCAGCTTATCGAGTGGCGACTAACCACGGAATCAAAATTGGACAGATCTGATTTTCAATTGTTGCAAAGAGGCAGAAATCAACTAGGGTACAGTCTTGAGGCCTGAGAAGTGTTGTCACAACGTCAAAAGCCTGAAGCTTGAGCCGAAAAAGCCGCCTTTGCTAGAGTAGCAAAGCTCATGGGCTGCCTAGCATCGGACTACCTCTCGAAATTACGCAAGAGTTTGGTGACGGTTTTGCGAGTCTGATTGGTGGAGAATAGGTATCCGTTGCCCAAAGTGGCTGTTTCCCCGAGCTATTCCAAAACAATCTGCTCATCGAGCACTTGCCAAGCGCTTGAGTTAGTAGACGTGGGCCTATGTAGGAAAAGGATGTGAAGCCGAACAGCTACAACAGAGATGATATCGGGAACTGGACGCACCCTGAGAGGTCCTGTGTAAGGGAAGAAGAGTCGAAACAAGAGGCTTGAGCCGAGTGAAAGCCACCTGTGCTCCTTGGCGAGGCTTTCTAACCCAAAACTTCGCTGCAGACGAGGTCCGATCAATCCACAAGGCAATGCAAGCCCCATGAGCGGCCATCCGCTGCAGTGAGGCGAAGCCTTCGTTGAGGAGAGTACGCCGTCCGCAATGAATTTGTATGCTTCCTGTGGTACATTCATTGTTAAGCATGATTCCACGGAACACTTATCTTTTCCAGAATTCCACGCTATGCAAACGTCTTCCTGTGGCGAGCTGTGAACATTTAAATACTTGAGGAAAAAAGACGGGATGGAAAGCAACGTACTCTACTGCAATGCCTCCCCTCCGCAATCCTCTTGCTAGTGCAAAGTTCACCCTCGACGTCTCCGGAGTAGCTGGCTTCTTCGGTGGTGAATCAGCCATCTCGGCCATGAGTACCATCCACCTTTACCACCACAGACGGTGGCTCGGCTGGTATAACTCTCCGGGGAGCTACCAAATCGCAACACGCTTTGGCCAGCTCGCGAAATCCCCTTTCTGGGATGGGCTGTTCCCGGGCCCGAACGAGTCGCCGGCAGTCTCGTTTGGACTCGATGGAAAGTCGGGACCCACTTATATCGGAGTCCTATCCGGGACGAAGATGCAGGCAGGTCACTTGGGGTATCTGACAATACAAAAGATCAAGGAGATGAGTGCGCATAAAGTAGAAGGGAGGGAGACCACTCCGGGCTACGTCGCGTTGCTTGAGTTGGGTGACGTCGACTACAAAACACCTGTTCCCCGGGAGCACTTCCGTCACGCACTATGCGCACTCCTCCCTATTACTGCCAGCGTTGTGACCTGCCTCACCAGCGGTATGATCGGCGACTGGTACTGCTTCTCCATGATATTACTCGGTATCATCTCCAGCGGTGTGGCTAATTTCGTGATCGGTTCCGGAGAGTTGATGCTGAAAACCAACCAGACACCAGCCTCAGGCGCTCCTCCGGGAAATGGGATATTGACTATTGGAGACACAGCTGTGGTGGTAAGAGGTGAAGAAAAGGACGTCAACGCGATTACGAAAGGAGCATTCGAATTGCAGATCGGTGGCCCCCCGACTTACGATCCAATCGGCATTTGTTCACTACTCCTCATCATCCAATTCTTGCTCCAGCTTCTGCTCATCCCACAGGGATCGCTCTTCGGCCAACTCATGTTTGTCGCTTCCCTTGGAGCCTCCTGGATATATAATTCATATCTCTCCTCGCTGGAGAAGGAAAAGGTTCAGGAAGACATCCTCTTCAAGAAACTCGGCAGCCCGACGCCGAAGAAGTTCCGTCTCGGGACGAGGACAAGCATGACGGTCTTTGCCTGTCTCCTCGTTTATGACAGTCACAGGCTACAGCGTGCCAATTTCAGAAAAGAAATCCTTCGGCACTTTATCCCGAACGACACCAACGTGTGGGAAAGGTGGAGGGAGAAGGTCGTCGAGAAGATGGACGACAACTCCCGTTCTCTTGGGCTTGACCAACAGGACCTGGATAACTTTGATGCGAAGGAGCAGGATCTCCTAAAGACCCTTCTCGCTGATGCAGATGATGCATTCAAGGGATTGGCCAGTCTCCGCACTACTATCCTTAGCCCACAACGTGACTCTGGCGGTGCGGCGGAGTGATGGAGAATATCAACGTTACAGCACTCGTCTTTTCCCCCTAAATGTTGCTCGCATCCTTCGTGACGGGAATGGGTGGTGGGAGGGGAGTTGCCTGGAGCACGCATTTGTGGCCGTGGCAGGCTCCCGAGCCAGCAGGGACGATCATATAATTGATCATCACGGACAGAACAGAAGACTTTACTTTACTTACCACTATATTGTGACAACCCTTGTTTATTCCGCTTCACTTTTCTTGAGTGGACCGTCAAAGCGATCACATCTAAGCGACTAGAAAGTAGAAACGAACTGAGGGGAAGGCCACATCGGACTCGACACTCTTAGTAGTGAAAACATCTGTGTGGGCGCCTTGAAAGTGCGTCGTTGCAAGTCGTACTAGTCAATGTTTGTTACCAGTCGTTTCTGTTGAGGGAGCACCAGCCCAAAACAATGACGACCACTCCGAAATGGCTCAAACCAGAGCCTGACATATGCACTGTTTGACAATGAATGTCAGATGATGTCACGACTTATGGAGAAGTTCTCCCAACATCCTCCTAACACCCCCTGCATTTGCCCTCCCGCCACTTAGCTGCATCACTTTCCCCACTATTCGATTCATCACTTTCGGATTTCCCTGTCTGACTTTATCAGCCTCCTCAGGGAGCGCCTCGATCGCTTCCGAACACCACTTCTCCACCAGGGCACCGTCGTCGTCGGATATTGCAAGCAATGATAACTGCTGCGCCAGTGTCGACGGAGACGCCGTGGAGCGGCTGGTGATGATGTGACGCAACAGGGTCTTCCCCGATGTACCTGTGAATCATCCATACCTGTGTAAACGACCTGCGCAGCAGGTAAAGGATGAAAGACAAAGAATTGCCGTCACCTGTAACCTTCCCGCTCTGCACCATGTCAATGAGTTCGCCCATTTGTTCCATAGACACGGGATTATCACTAAATGTCTCCTTGCGCGCCGCGAGCTGGCCAAGCAATTCATGTGTCATCCTAGACTTCTTCAGCACAACCTTGACGACCAGTCATCATTACACGTACCAATTCACAGCCGTCCTTGCGTCGCGTCCTTGGGCGAGGCGATCAAAGTACGCAACAGCTCCTTTCCCAAGTTCACCATCAAAACCGACTTCCCGTCCAGCGTCCACAGCCATGAGGACTTCTGCTTCTTGTTCCGTCAGACCCACGCTCATCAACCGCGTACGGGTCTCTTCTGGCAGCTCTGGCATGGATTTCAAAACATTCTCAACGTATTCCTAAAGGTTGGAGTTATATATGTGAGGGACTAAATGGGGAGGAGGTGCTCACAGGAGACAGGAGCAGCGGGGGCAGATTTGGGTCTGGCATGTACCTATAATCTGGTGAATCTTCCTTGCTTCTTAGCTTGAATGTCTCTGCTTTGGCCTCATCAAAACCACGGGTCTCCTGAGGTACAGTCTGGCCGCTTTCGAGGAGCTGGATATGACGAAAGGCCTCAGACGCTGGAGGGACAGACATTAATGATATGCATTTGGACGCAGTGGGCGGTCGAGAGGGCACATACTGATAGCTACCATCATAAACTTGACACTGTTGAGGTTCTTGATTTCGCATCGCGTCCCAAGAGAGTGACCATGTTTATTGACGGAAACGTTCACGTCGCATCTAAGCGAGCCCTACGGAATATCGTATTCAGGTGCGTCGAGGTAGACAGAACAAAGGCTCACTAGTTCCATACTCCCGTCGCTGGCCCCGACAGACCTGAGCATAGCTTGAAGAGTTCGAACATAGTCACCAGCCTCTTCTGGAGACCTAGGACAGATTAGTATCGTTCGACGATGCTCGGTTCACCGTATCTGGGACTCACCTCATGTCAGGTTCTGAAACGATTTCCATCAGACCCGAGCCTGCCCGGTTCAGGTCAACCTGGGCAACGCGCCGATACGCGTCAAAGGATGATTTTGCCGTATCCTGATACGAATGAGTACTATACGCATCGTTGTCAACGCGTCGAAATTCTGCGCACCTGTTCCAACTGTATCTGGGTGATTCGGACTGTGACAGCACCTTGCGACAACTTCAAGTAACCACCCTTCGCTACTGGTGCTAGCTCACCCAAAACATATATGATCACGGCATATATTTGGGTTGAAAACACACTATGCTCACCATAGCGCTGTGTGATTTGATAACCTGCAGGCAGATCAGAGTAGAAATAGTGTTTCCTGTCAAACGCGGAACGCGACTGGACTTCTGAGTTCAAGGCAAGAGCAGTGCGAACTGCAAGCTCAACGCATTTTGGGTTCAATGTCTATCTTGCCGACAAGATTTGAGTAGGCGCAGCGCATTGACAGTATTACTCACGGGAAGCGTGCCAGGTAGTGCAGCATCATAGGAGGATACAAACGAGTTCGACGTTTCTCCAGGTCGCGATGTTCGTGTGTCTGTGCGCGAAGACCGAGAATTAGCATCGATAGTGATGAGTGGACAATCGTTCGGAATGAACTCGAAATTAATTGACCAGAAAACAGTTTTCTGCGTGACTTGATCTGTGCATGAACTTCAATGCCCACGACAACTTCCCAGCCAGGCCAGCGTTTGTCCTCTAGTACTTCACGTTTTCTATGGAGATTTCTGGAGCTGAGAGGCCTCCAGAGGTGTTGCAGCTGTAGAGCCCTCCATGAACAATGACGGGTAATCATCGAAGAGACTCGGATTGCATCCGGCAACCTTCCGCCATTCCCATCTTTGTCTTGGTCGGCAGAGTATCTTGGAAAACGATGAACTTAACTTGAAGTCATGAGCATTGTAAGCAGTTGTCTCTTTGAGATCGAGATTCTGCAACTGCTTCCATAGACAGGACCTTCAGAAGTGGTTACGAAGGACAGATGAACCTCAGTAGGTCTCAGTCATATACAAAGCTTATCATTCGGATGCGAGACTTGGGAAAGCTGGCACGATCTTGAAGGAACCTTTCCTTTCCTTTAGTTTGGAGATGAGTCTGAGCAGGGGCATAAATTATGCCATTGGTAACTGCATTATAAAGTCATTATAAAGCCTCCTAGCAAAATTCGGGTTTCAGTGATGCCCTTAGACTTGACTTCAATGTGAATATTGCCTTTTGGTGGACATAACGGCTTACAGCTAAATCCAAACAACGATCTCGGCCCTCTTACAATAACTTGAGGCATTGCTCAATCTTCGTGCAGCATAGCCTGGCTTGTTCCGACATCTCAGCATCACTGGGCATCACCGCGTCAAGCCAGCGCTTGGCATCATGCGGTGCAGAGAAAGTAATTATGGTATTAGGGTGATCGTTTACCAGTCAAGTTGGACACATGGCCCCCGGCCATGTCTCTGACACTCCGTGACAAGCCTGGTTTTCATCACTCAGTTAATCTTCTGGTTCCAGTCTAATACTAAATAGTTCGTTATCAGCCGCTTGTTTCTCCTTTGACCGCGAAACACAAGACAGCTTTTCAAGTTCGATACAGCTACATACCTAAAGTCAATCCTGGCTCACCTTTTTCGTCCCGGAATCTGGCAGGTCATCCGCCAGGATGCTGCTGGGGAAATCGCAGCAGAGATCGAAGAAGAGCCCGTCCCTCCCGTTTATGAATCCGTCAGCCGGCTACAGAGCCTCAGCCAAAGTTCAAGTCTACGGGTGGGAAGTAATCGGTAATGTCTTCCTGTGCATCCATGCACTAGCTTCTTTTCTGATTGATGCCTGTCCATCCGTCTCTGGTTCTCCTTCGCTATCGGAGATAGCAGTACTCGTGGTGGACTGCCTTCAGAGGGATCGTCCTCAAAGTTGATGTCGTCATGCTTTGTCGCCCCCATATATCTACTGATCAGGCGCCCTCAAGTCTCACCCGATCATTCCTCCAGATGGAGTCTCTGGAGGCTTTCACATACACCTATTCTCTCACCGCGGGCAATGCTCCCCTGCAATTCTTTGTCTTGTAAGCTGTGTCTTGGTCGATGTTTGAGAAACCTCTGACCCTCTTCAGGGTGGAGTCAGAGTCGGATCGATCGAATCACTACACGTTCTCCCTGTCAATGAAAGCTGGCCACGTTGAGCGCGCAATGTGCAAACCTGTCAGCATGAGGCTTTCCATAGACCCTCGACGGCTGGACTTTGCTCTCTTGTAATTAGCTCTACTCGGGTTACGTTAAAACACGAGACAGCTAACTTGAATTGCTTTGCCAGCGCTTTCACTCCAAGGACATGTTTACCCGCAGGGTGTCTCTATCATCTCCGCGTTTGGCTCCGCACGGCAGGTAGCGACCATCGAATATTCGGCGATAACGACTTGTGGGTAGGCAGAGACCCTGACTTCCGCTCTATTGGTGACGCCTCCTTTGCGGTCCTACGCAATGCAACGCAAGACATGCTGATCTACCAAGCCGTCGTCGGGCGTGCTCATGTCAGCTTCATCGTCAGGTTGGACTCTCCTCTCAGTCGAATCAGGTCGATACCAGCTCATCATTTCCCGCAGATGGCAACTTGTCGAGGTCGGGGTCTATGGCCTATCTCTCGATTACGAGGCTGGAGGTGCAGGTCGGACGTTGTTCGAAAATTACCAGCTAAGACTCGACTGCGAACCACAAACAGTGTCTTTCATGATTTAGTACGTCCCCATCCCCACTTCCCTCACCCATCGAATCAACGAACGAGCGAATACTGACACCCCACCAGCTCAATCCCAATCCTCTCAAAGCCCCCGGGCGCATTGCATAGACTCCGTTTCTGGCTGCGCACACCCCCTACCTCCCCATCACCAGCATCCTCGGTAACTTCCCACCTCGCGGAATCCTACATCTACCAACTTCTCTGGAAAACAGACGAATTCAGAGTAGGCAGCAATCTCGACTTTGAAACATTGGGAAACAAACTCGTCATGGCAGTCCGCGACCCGAATTCTCCCCACTCTGATCGTGATTTGTTATTGTTGCATCCCAATTGGCGTCGGTCACGTCTCTCTCCAAACATTGACAGAGATGACCCTGGAGAACGCGTTCCTGACCAGTAGTAGCCCCATCACGTATTGATGCCCCTGTGATTGGGGCTCACATCTCTCCGCGATTAGCGGTGGATTTCAACCAAACCTGCCTTGAAGTTATTGCTTAGCCATGCACCTCACGATCACTCGGACACAAATTTTAATCGTCGCAGGAATATTTATAGTTGATGCGTAAATTACGATACAAGTTTTGGGTGTCTTGAGTTATGAACAAAGCGCTGTAATACAACGATTGATGGTTGACAGGGAAGAAAGACGATGACATCAGGAAATGAGAAGAGACAAGAGTGAAACCAACCAAGTGGCACGAAGGTTAGAAAAAAAGGGCAACGAAAAGGACCCCCTAATAAGACGTCCTAGTGTTCATATAGCAAGTACCTATGTCACCCCCCATTGATACCGTTCTCTCGAGTCGTAGTTCGCCTAATCCATGTAATGCTTTGCTTTGGGGTGCCTGTAGAAGAGAAAAATGAATAAACCAACGCAAAGCGACCAGGACAACAGTAAAAACTGCGCGTCCACAAATTGGTGTATGAGCCTGAAAAAATGTTCTCTGATTCCCAACGATGACGACCAAGATCGATAAGAAAAAGCCTTGGAGTGCACGTTCCCGGGGATGCAGACTTGCGAAGCCCGAAGTAGGGACCATGATTTTCAGGTTTCTATTGAGCAGTAACGGCGCCCGTGACCACCGCCGCGATTTCACCAAAGGGATGCTGGGGCGCCTTGACGAGTCTCTCAACTGGTGTGGAAGCAAGGTCTCGGTCCTTTGAACTTTCTGGAGCTGAGGTCATTGACAATCCCGGAATTCCGCCGTCATCTTCCTTTTGGGGCCCGGCGGGAACCGGCATGTCAGACCTGCTGGACATGCGATGCTGCGGCATCAGTCGTAAGTCAGAGTGAATAGCAAGATACAAACCGTCGCTTCTTGTTCGGCATATCAGGGGACGTATTGCTCGATTTTCCCGGGCCCTTCACGTTGCACGGTAAGTAGTGATTAATACAAGCAAGAGCCAAACAAGTGAAATGGCTGAGAATCCGACACGCACTTTGCCAGTTTTGGGTCGTTTCAAGGGTTGTCTTGGTTGCCGTTCACCTTCGTCGAAGACGTAGTCTGGCAGGCCTGAACTGAAAGGGAACTTGCATGAACGAGGTGGCCGCCAACCAGTTATCTTGAAATACCTCTTGATGTTCCGGACAAAGATACCCATCCGAGACTCTTCGAACTTTTCCCACATCTTGACCAGTTTCGTGAACTCTCTTGTGGGGTATGATATATCCAATTTCCTAGGACCAACAGAGCCAACTTCGGGGAGAAAGTCGCGGGATTGTCAACGCAGAATTCGGAACAAGCCGATGGAATTACAGACGCACTTGGCTTTGGCTCGACGAGGAGGCCAATGTAGAACGTTGTCGAATAGACGGTACTGGCATCTTGGGTGCCTTCCATGTCAGCTTTCGTCCGCTTGATGATAGCATCTGATATCTGGCCTTGTGCCACTTGACGCACTTCCTCACTTGATATACAGTGGGACATTTGCTCAAAGCCTTTGATGAATGGATGGGCTAGGATGAGGGAGTCAACGTATTCGAGCTTCATCACAAGTTGTCGTATTCGGGATTCGACAGTTCCTGCCCTGGAGCGAGTGTGCAGACGTAGTTTCATCCCTAGGTTGAAGTCTTACCATTTGATTTGAAGATCTGAGTCGTCAGTGGATGCGACCACTTGGAGGTAATATCGATATTTATGAAAGAAGTCATGCTTGGCGAAGAGTTCCGACCAACTTGCGGTTCCAACGATAACTCTATCCACGATGTCGGCGCCTTCGAATGTTCAGCCAAAATTCCGAGATAATAAAATTCTGAGAAAACACCTTTTTTGAACTCTTCCGTAACGATCATTTGCGTTGAAGCTGTGACATTGTGAGTAGCACACATAGCAGGGTAGGCGGGAGTAATAATGGGCATTCTATGTGACCGATCTGCAGGGTACAGCTACGACGCATCAACACATGTTAGAGTTGAAGTAAGCCAGCCGACATTGTACCTTTGGATTCCATACTCGGACTTGCAATGGTCCTTCTTCTATTTGCTTCAGGAGCACAGGCTGCGGCCATGACCTAGCCACTTGTCATATCACCTCAGCGGATATGGGGTTACGACAGTGACGTACCACTGATACATGATTATGAAGAACCTGCTGACTATCGCTCCAGCAATAGCGTTCGGATATAGCTGACATATTCGAGCTACAAGTATTGCCCAGGCAACGCCGCCGAAGAATCCGTTCACGTTGGAATAGATGGCTCTCCCTAAAATCCAGCATAAGGGACGCTTATAGACATGCTAGCAATAAACGTACGTTGAGCCCAGAGTTTGATACACCGCAAGGAGTCCCGGTAAATCTGAACATTAGGCACCAAACGCAAGATTTCGTCATTCACCCGTGAACCTACACACCATTCAGCCTCAACATGGTACAGCAACCAACCAAAGACTTCACCATTAAGACTCCGCACACATCGCTCGTCTAGGTTTCGCAGTAGATTGTCGTCCTTTAACGAGAGGTCATCGGGTATTGATGATAGCGCCAAGCGCGCCATCAAGAAATCTAGAGGAATTCCTGATATTTTCGTTTTGATAATAGGAACGTAAGCTTCGGGAACACCCTGTAATACCCTTCACATTTACTAAAGATGCGACCTCTGATGCAGCCGATCCACTCACCGAAACCTCTGTAACGCCCTCCAAGGTCCGCAACATACCCTCAAAAACGTCGAAGAAATCCTCGCGAGAAACATGTTTTGGGACTACACACAGTGTGTCGATATCGGAGCCAGGTCCGTGTACACCAAGTCGATAAGATCCAAAAGTGAAAATCTTGCCTCCGGCAGCGCTCGCGGCAGCTTCTGACAGCCCACGTTGAAGGGAAACTTCATACACAAAGTTTTTGACAAGAGCGGCCACGCGACCAAGTACTGCTTCCCTGCGAAGTGAAGATGATCTCAGCATTGTGGTTGGATGCGTGCAATCGCTGGAACATGGCGTATCATCGAGCGACGCAAACTCAAGAACGTGCTCATGACTGGGCTCCAAAAACTATGAGACAGGTTGTCGAGACGAATACAAGAGCAGTACCCGAGGCAAATACTTGCAATTGCTTCTTCCACACCCGTGCATTGAGTACGAGAAATGTTGATCCTACCTCGTTCGAGCTTCTTCTACGGTTTCAAAGGTGTTTTGATTTCGTAATTCCTCCATCAGAGTCGCAGTGACCTCCTTTTCGCGTTCATTAGAGTCGGCAGTCGAGATGGGTGGTGTCACACCAAGATACCTGTGCGAGTTAGTACATTAGCGGTGCACATAACAGCATCTGAGAGCTGCTGAAGCTGCGAGTGGTAGTTACCCTGATTCTGTTGTCATTTTTGTTGGTGGCGAGCGAGAAACCTAGAGTGGAACTGGCAGGATGTGAATTTGGACGATGTGGTCAGGTGAAAGAGGTGACCAACTCGCCTGATTGCCTGCCTTTGCTTAGTCAACTCTGTGCCACTTAGACTATACTCCGCCGAAAATCTCTCTAGAGCCAAAAGCAGAATTTCTGCGCTAATCAAAAGCTATTACAATGTACATGTAGGAACGACTCTCTTCCTACTATCTATACCAGCCTGCCGGGGGTAGACTAATGTACATGTAGAGATCAGCTCTGATACAGGTTCTATGTCGAAAGCGACAAGTACAAGTACACAAGTATCAATATCGTACGCACATCAGAGAACACAAATAGTAAAAGCAAGATAGCGAATGACGAGTTGGTATGCGAAGAAGAATGTCATCGCGGGGCGGCTCTAAGTGGTATGCATTAGTGTCATGTCAGTCGAATCTAGTAATTAGTCCTTCTGGCGTGCGAAGCCAATGGAATCTCGAGAGTTATTCAGGTGCATCCTAGCCTCCGAGCGCCTCACGGCCCACTTTCGAACGAACCAGGTTATCGCAGCGACAAGAACCACTGCAGCAATCGCACCAAAGATGATGCCGATCGTAGTGCCTGTCGACGAGTGGCTTGTGCTCGTTGGCGGCGATGTATCAGCAGGACTGACTGGCGGTGCAGAAGAAGTGGGGTTGCCACCAAACGGCCAGTAGTCGCCACCATCAGGAGGTGATACGCAAGTCAGCCTATCACCATTCGATACTGATGTAAAGTCTAGTTGTATTTTGGACTTCTGGACGTTGCTTGGGTCGATAACGAAAGCAGCGGGAGCGGGCGTTGGGCCATTTGCAGTGCAGTCCGGGCCACGCGTGCCGATGAACGAGGTGTTGCCGATGAGAACGTTGCCCTCGACCGTAAAATTGGTGGCTGAGCTTATGGCTATGCCATAGCTGAACCCTCCAGTGAGCTGGTTGTTTAGCACTGTCCCGCCAGTGCTCACGTTGTTGCCATACGCGTTGCCGAACCAGGTACGGGGACCGATGGCGATCCCAACTCTTATGAAAATAGATTGGATTGCAGCGTTGGAAGCAGCAAAAACGGACGTACTTAATAATCACGTTATTGTCATTTGTTCCTTTGGTCTCCGATCCTTGCGCAGTCTGAGAAGCGAAACCACCAGCAATGGTGTTGTTTGTCACAACGACATCATTGAAGTCCCCTCCAAATGGGCTCACGTCTACCATATTGATCCCTCCTAACAGCGTATGCTACAGCAATCCAATGTTAATTTCCGCCTGGTTTAAATTTAGGACGGGCTCACTGTATCTACCCAAATCGTGTTATTCTCGACGCGAGTACCCGGAGATCCAAAGAGCACAATGCCGCCATCAGTGGGGTTGTTGATCATGTTGTTTCGGATCAAGCTATTCTGGCAGGCAACACTGATGCCGTCTGCCCATTGTCGAGAGGCGTCAGAGCCTGCCGGACCGATATCATTGTTTTGTACAGTGACATTGTTACAGCTGAGGTTTCCTTGCGCCACATGGAGACAAGACCAACTTCGTGGATCAAAGGAGTGAACGTATTCGATGAGTTGATTAGAATTCGAGCCCCCCATTTCGATATTTGCTCCTCCGGATGTCGGTGGCGCGCCAAGACGCGTGCCGTTGACCTGAATACCGGGTTTAAAGAAAGAAGCAAGACCAACACGAGTCACATAGCCTCACCTGCACGTTTCGCAGTCTGACGCCATCGCAGTTGGCGCATGTGCCATCTATGGCGGTAGTATGACCCGTCCCGTTTGCTACAGGGCCATCGACGACCAGCGTCGCCCTATCGTCCCCCGTTGGATAACCGACTGTACTGATTTCCTGGTTGGACGCGGCAAAGAGAATGGGAGCAGTGATGATGTATTGTTTTCCAGGACAGAGGTTGAGAACATATCCTGGTCCAGAAGAGTTAAGAAGTGTGTTCAAGCGATCCGTGAGGGTGTTGGCTGGGTCAGGGGGCTCGCAGTTTGTGGTGTCATCTCTGCGGAGATGAGAGGTCATTCTGTGGCAAATAACCGGTAAGTATACAAGAGCTAGTGGGGAAATGCACGAGGAACTACCTATGAAGATGCATGATGCAGTCCTATGGAATAAGGCTATGAATGACTGGGCTGCTGCAGCGAGGTTAGAGTCTATTTTGCTGGTGTAGCGTGAAGGGGGAAAGGAGTAACAACAATGCGATATTCACAATTATTTCAGTATACGATCCATTGTGGAATGAAGCTGCATAAGTTGTACAGATTTTCTGTCCAACGCAGAACAACAATTATGGAACTTCTTATTGTCTTTTTCAGGCAAGACTTTTTACATCCAAAAACACCTCTCATTTCCGTCGACTCCGTCTGCTCAACGCCTATTACGGGGCGCACTGGACAATAATAATAAAGAGGTTTTATGGAAAAGATATAGGTTTTGGAAAAACTTGAATGCTAACAACAAATGTTTTTATGGCTGTGGAAATTTGATTTTTGAAAAAGCAAGGTGAATAAGAAAAACTTAAAATGTTCACGTGCACAATAGATTTTACATTTAGTTTTTCTGAAAAGGTTTGCTATTCCTATGGCCCTTCGGGCAACCCTGGACCATGTACTGGCCTGCCTTTTGCTTTCCTACAACCTTTGTCCTCCTCCCAGCTGGGCTCTCGTTGTGCTCGACGTGTCTACTGTACTCTAGTTAACTTCGAGGATGAATGGTAATCTTTCAATGTCATTGTTTACTCCATAATGACCACGATTAGACTTTCAATAATCGACTTTCGCGTTGAGGTTCGTTTCTCCCTTACACTGTCACTCCAGACATGCCTCGGTTCGGCCTCAGGCCCTAGTGACTACTGCTCAGTGAGCGCCGCACTAGATAAGAGCCAATTCTTGTATCTGCGAGAATCCTATTTTTATTTTTGTCCAGTCCGGCCCCTCATAAACGCCTCACCGGAATTTGATGCAAATAGTACCATCTTACTCCCATGAATGCAGAGAATTCATTCCATGTTGACTGGTTGGCAAAGAACATGTTTTTCAAAGATCGGCATTTCAGCCCTCGGGATTTCTTGGTTATCATAATTTCTAGAATTCGTTTTTGGTCACTCGCTCATTGTGGAATCGATTCCTTGACTTTGTCGCCGTGGGTTTGGCTGTCTAGTTTTTATTGAATTCTGTTGAGTGAGATGCTTTTGTGCGTAAAAAGAGTCACGTGTAAAACTTGCCTGAAAAAGACAATAAAGGAATGCATTCACGTGACTTTGGTAGATCTGTACTTCAAGTTGCACTGACAGCGTTCAAAGGGATCATCGCCGGAGCAGAGCTGCTGGTGTTTCAGCATTTCGATTACCGCTCAGTGTAGTGTATAAGCCATATCGGAGAGTGTGAAAAATGGGTAAGATTGGTGTTGCTTGACTGTTACTTGGTCGCTAATGAGCCGTAGAGTCTTCGGTGGCAAAACAGCTCGTAGACAAGATATACGAGAAGAGGAAGGCTGCTGCACTTGAACTAGAGAAGTAAACTCTGGCGCCATAAGCTGTGCTTTCGCCCTCAGACCCCACTGTACAGGCAGATTCGCGAATGCCATCAGCAAGGAGACAACCGTCGTATCAACCAGATCATCGACCAGTTAGTTGACATGTTCAGCAATCCATCTAACCCACTCCACATCAGAAATGGTGGCCTTATCGGACTTGCCGGCACTGCTATCGCGCTAGGGGTCGACGTCGCCCCGTACATGGAGAAGTTCGTCGAACCCCTTCTCGCGTGCTTTACCGATCCAGAGAACAGGATAAGATACTTCTCGGCCGAGTGCTTATATAACATCGCGAAGGTGTCCAAAGGCGAAGTTCTTATCTACTTCAATCCCATATTTGATGCGCTCAGCAAGGTACTACACCTTGAATTTACTCATATGTATACTGAAGAATGCTTTAGCTAGCCGCAGACTCGGAGCTGTCTGTCAAGAATGGAGCCGAGCTCCTCGACCGCCTTTTAAAGGATATAGTCGCGGAAACTGCCTCTGTGTACATTCCACAGTACCCAGAGACGGAGAGGATACGCGACCAGCACGAACTGCAAGACCAAAGTATACTCGTGCACTACCCCGAGGACAACTTGACAAATGGAAACTTCGTCCCAAGAAAGGCATTTTCACTTGCCCGATTTATCCCTCTTCTCCAGGAACGCATATATGTTGTCAGTCCATTCACGCGCAGCTACCTTGTGTCTTGGATTACAGTCCTAGACTCGGTGCCAGAGCTCGAGCTCATTTCATACCTCCCAGATTTCCTGGATGGCCTTCTGTCAGTACCTCCTGCGCTTACATTTCCTGCTACTGAAACAACCCTTATAGGAAGTATTTATCCGACCCAACGGAGGACGTCCGCGTGGCTACTGAGAACATATTGGCAGACTTCCTCCGCGAGATACGTGATATCAGTGTACTTCGTCAGCGCCAGGAAGACGTTGCGGAATCGTCCGAACAACGTCGGCCGGACGAGAAGCTCCCCGATATCACATTATCCCACTCCGAACGCGCCCTATTTATTCCCGAAAGCGACGTCATACGTGATCACGATGGCGAGTATAGCGAACACAAATCCGAAAAGGACAATCGAAGTACTGGAGGTAGGGTTTGCTTTACTCGTAGTACCCCCATTATCTTCACTCACGAGGCATAGCTTGGGTGCCTGGGCAAGGCGTTCGGATAGATTATTCTGCAATCATTGAGATCCTGATTCAGCAACTGGATGGTCAACGTTAGTTTCTCCATCTCATCCAGCACATTGAATAGTCAGCTTATTGTCTCTAGACGACGAGATCCAGCAGTCCACAGCGCTGAGATGGCTGGCCGAATTCTTGGGCTTTGCGGAAGAAGTGATGGTCCCTTTCACTCCACGCCTCATTCCCGCCATCCTACCCAACCTCGCACACCACGTCCCTATGATCCAGTCCGCCGCTATCCGGACGAATAAACTTCTCACGAAAGTCATACAAGACTTACCATCACCTGTGGATAAGTCCTCGCGGCAGTCAACCATTGACAAAGCTCCATCTTCCAGTCGCGCTTTTGCTGGTTCTCCGACACCAGCACCTCCCTCAGCTCCTTCCCGACAGTCAACGGTTCAAGCAGGACCCCCCAGAGATGTGTCGTCGCCAGAATCCATGGCAGATGGTCAACCTTCGTCCTCTGCATCGGACAAAACTACCGCACCACCGAACCAGAAGTCTCGCGCTGGAACTTCGGCGCCGGTGGGGTCAGAGATACCTAGCCGTCCTCAATCGCGGATGTCCTCAAGCAGTGTATCAGGCGCACCGCCGCCTCTCGTGGTTCCTCCAGCGCCGCCCTCACCCGTGCAGGAAGAGGAGGAAGATTTTTTTGATTACGTAGCGACAGTGAACGAGTTGACGATACAGTTCTTGAGCGAGCATGAACAGACGAGGGTGGCTGCTTTGCAGTGGCTTATTATGCTCCACCAAAAAGCGCCGAAGAAGGTATGCAATTCTGATCAATTTGGTGTCAGCTTCGACTCATACCGTTTTAGATTCTGGCGATGGACGATGGCACTTTCCCTGCGCTGCTTAAGACGCTGTCAGATCCTTCAGAAGAGGTTTGGGTGCTTGCATTCACTTTCATCTTTAGTTCTGACATGCTGCTTCGTAGGTAATCAAACACGACTTACAACTCCTCGCACAGATATCTTCTTGTTCTGAAGAAAGCTACTTCAGAGTCTTCATGATGAACCTCCTCGAGCTATTCAGCACGGATAGGAAATTGCTCGATGCACGAGGAAGCTTAATCATCCGGCAGCTCTGTTTGAATCTCAATACGGAACGGATATATCGCACGTTTGCAGAGATTCTGGAGAAGGAGGAGGTACGACCCTCTTAATATTTCTTTGCAAAGGAATTGTACTGATGACTTGCAGGATCTGGAGTTTGCCAGCGATATTGTGCAGAAGCTAAACACGATTCTTGTCACGTCACCAGAGCTAGCAGAATTTAGGAAGCGGCTCAAAAGTCTGGAAACGCGGGTAGGTAACCTTTCCGCAAGGGTTCAGCAGACGTTGATGGATGCCTGCTTTTCAGCAAGACGGACAAGCGCTATTCACGACGCTCTATCGGTCATGGTGTCACAATGCAGTCTCTGTATTCTCACTCTGTCTGTTGGCGCAAGCTTACGAACACGCATCCAATCTTTTATCAATATTGTATGGAGCACTTGTCACACATCCTTCTCGAATGCCTAGCTGATCCGTGCATTAGTGCCGATCTCGAAATCACTGTAGCGATGCTGGTTCAAATCGACAAGCTCGTTCAACTGATCGAGTCCCCGGTGTTCACCTGTTTGTGTGTCTCTCTTCACAACCATTACTTCCTAACATCATGCATTCCCAAGATCTCCGTCTGCAACTGCTTGAACCTGAGCGATATCCTTATTTGTTCAAGTGCCTGTATGGCCTCCTTATGCTACTACCCCAAAGCAGTGCTTTCGTGTCTCTGCGTAATCGCCTCAACGCGGTCAACTCTGCTGGCTTCCTTCATATCGCACCCAAATCGTAGGGTTCCTGTTTCACTGCTTGTCTTTCGATGTCCTGATGAATCCATGTCCTCCATAGCACCGTTGGTCCACTTTCTTCTCGCTCCAAGATTGGTCGCGACGAAATCAAGTGGCAAGACCTCCTTAGTCACTTCCGTGCCGTCCAAGCGAAACACGAGAAAGCCCGTCGACAAGCCTTAGGAACAGACAATCTCCCCTTCTCCGGTTTCGATTCGAAGTCTCTAGAGCCTTCCTCGTCGCGACTGGCGGAGAGCCAGCCTCCGTTGCGGCGTCGCGTAACAGGTGGCGATCCGACGCCACCGCCTGCCCGACCCGCCCTGTCCCCCCTCAATCCAAAAGCACGACAAACCGGCTTGCTAGCGTCGACGTTGATGAGCCAAATACCACAGCCGTTACAGCCTTCTCTGAACCCGCCTGGTAGCTCGCTCGCTATGCAGCAGAAACAACGGCGAACGCTAGGGCTCGGTCCGCGCAAGGGCTAAGTGGTGGCTGATTGATGTGTAGACAAGTTTCAGTTTCTCATGAGTTCTGCCAGCCATTTCGATAGGTACACGACATGCTTTCATTTTCATTGAACTTTGACGACTACATGGACTCAGAAGATGTATATGGCTGTCCTTGTAAGGTACATCACCGTTCCGGTACTGGTACTCATAATTGAAAAATCAGGATGTTAATCGTGATAAGCCGTGTCGGGACTGCAGGGAGGGCTGCTAGGAGGTGAGGTTAAGACTCCTCCCATAGATTATAGAGAGTTACTACCATTTAGTGAAAAAACAAAAATACAAGAGAGGGCACTTCGACTTCCGGTACTCCTCGTCGTTGTCCGGGCCAGAAGCTTTCCCAACTGACCGACAAGATTTAAAGAGCCCCGAGTGCATCCTGGCAGCGGCATGCGCAGCACAGCGAAAGGGCCGTGGCAATACATCACTTTCCAAGATTATAAGTCCTGTGCGCGAAAGACCCGGACCTACCAAGACCAGAAAAATGTTTCTCCAGCCCATCTCCATTTTTGGGGGGGAAGGAATCGCTGGGACCCCAAAGGTAAGATGAAACAGACGCAGATTCCGGTCAAAATGCAGCATTAGTTTACAAGTAGAAGTGTCCACTGGCAACGAGGAGACGAAAGCATTCAAAGTATGCTGAAAAGAACACATTCAAAGCTAACCAGGAAAGAGACCCAGCGCCAGAAAAGCCACAAACAAGCCACACACCACCACGATCAATTTCCAATCTACATTGTGCTCAGTTGCTTCCACAAGTCCACATACTTCTGGTATGCAATAACACCTTGCAGCACTCCATGGTGAGTGGTAGGTGGTCTTTCGAAGAGGATATAAGTATGATTTGAACCCAAATTGACATCTTCTTCTCGTCCTGATGTAGTGGGTAAACTTCTTTTACCACGTAGTAGGCCCCTCTTGCAATCCAAAAGCGTGTAAACGGGGTGCAAGCACATGAGGTGCGAGTTAAGAGCTTGCTGACATCAACAAGAAGCGGGGCGTTATGAGAAGACCATGACAAGCGCGAGATAGGTTCCTGTTTGAGAACATAGTGGTCTTTTCCCGAGAGGATGGTAACTTCATCACGGGCTGGGCCTCGAATACCAACATTCAAAAAGGAGATACTGATAAAAAGTTGGGTAGCTGTGGAGGTTCCGGCCAACTCTGATGTAGGCATGACGTTCAAGGTCTGGCTGATCGCAGGTACTGCCAAGTAGGACGGCATGCATCAGGGTAGACTCACGCTCCATATTCTCCCACAAGTACATGTGATGCTCAAGGGACTGAATGACAAACACAGTAGAGGGTTGACGTCGCTAGGCTATCACGAGAGCATTGCACCATTCGGGAATTGTACAAGCGGGACGATTTGGCGGCCCAGGTAACAACGGGAGTTCCTCCATGGTTGAGAGCAGGTCGGACGCCCCTAAGACCATCTCAAGTTATGTCAGCTGACGTAAATTTTATTGTCCAGCAGATGTTGAACGGTCTGGGCTGGGCAGTGTACGGCGGGCCGGCTCTCCAACGAAGTCTCCTTGCCACGAAGGATACTCTAATAGTCGACTTCAAGTTGAAGTTGGCCGTCCCGTGCTCAAGCGTGTCATTCCTGTTGAACTGTAACGGTCTCAGCGTTGATGGTCAACAACTAAATGCATTGTCTATCACCTGTAACGATCTATATGATGTACGCGTAAGAAAGGACAATGGCGTGAATAAAATGACAAGCGTTCCTCAGTTAACACTGAGGACGATACAAGTGAAAACAAACGCGTAGATAGAGCACAGTCATGTGACCCAAAATCAACTATGACGTATCGATATTAATTCCAACACATCCCCCTCCAGAGAAACCGCTGAGCTCTTCTTCAAGCTTCTCTTTCTCTGGGATCTCAAGAACTTGGTCGTCTACATGAGTGCGTTCATTCCTAGACTCAACCAATCCCCCCCTTCCCCCCTCGCAACATTACAACGGTGGTCGATGTGCACTGCCAATTTGCCAATTCCCTGAGCGACATCAGCACGTCCCGAGCGCCACAAACACATCACCCAAACCCTCCAAAAACCCCATCATCCTACTAATGCCCTTTCTTCTAGTATATTTTCAGTTTCTGTCCCTCAATGTACCTTTGACCTGTAAGTTTGAATAACACCACATGTTGTCCAAGTTTGGACTCTAGATCTTTGTTCTTGAATTACCAGACCTGATATAAATGATAAGAATGGTCTTGCATACGAGTAACAAGAATGATTTCTACGCTCAACATACTACATCTCTATGTGAAGCACTCGGTGTGATGTATCAACAATGTATATCACCCTGCTGGACAGCACACTCATGGCCATCACATCCGTGCCTTTGCAGATACCACAAGATTTTCCCGTATGATCAATATATCATCATCAGTCAACCCGCAGAAGTTTTTCCCATACGCCTCGACACCTCCATACTTGTCCTTAAAAAGAGCCAAGGTCGCGTGCATGGTCTCGTATCTGAGTTTCGAAAGAGCGGTTGAGGAGGCTATTAGCACGAAAGATAACATCGAGCATACCGAGATGTGAGCATGCGTAATGCAAGTTCCGTGTTAGCAGCAAACAGTGGTTCTTTCAGGAGCCGTCTAAGGACCTTTTCACGATCTGGTTCGCGACCTATTCGGGTAAGGGAGTAATCTTGACATATGTAATGATCATCTACGCCTGCAAGCTACGTCGAGTTGAGTGGTTGCACGGTTTTCTCGTTGGGTCGACATACTTTGAGAAGAATGGCAGCAACGATGCCAGTCCGATCTTTTCCCGCTAGACGGCAGTGCTTGTCAACGGGGAAGAAGTTACAGATGATTCGACTTATAAAAACCTGTGCAATGAAACAGAAATGGAGAGTTTGGTCTATCCCGAACATGCCGGAGGATAATACCGAAGGCTCTACCACCATGGTCGAGTATCTGAGAGTATAGTTTCGTGAATGCCTGTAGCAGTTCACTCATGAGCAGCGTAACAAAAAAGATGCTGACCGCCTTACCTCCGTGGTACCGCTCGCATACAGCTCAAATTTTCTGCCATAATGCGAGTGAGTAAGAGGACGAGATACTACAGCCACTGCACGTACGCACTTGGCCATACTTTCCGGACTGTAGTCTTCATTCGTGAAGACAGGCGCGCGCAATATTTGCACTCCTTCGATAATCGGTATTGGAGTGCTGTATTTCTGCATCTCCGGATCTGATCTAAGATCAAACACGGCCGTTATCCCTAGCACCTTCATCTGCTGAACGCCTGGAGTTTAACAGCAAGGTTCGGCACGTTCCATGAGGCTTGGAGAATATAGGTTCACAGACCTTCTTCCGTGATATTGGAGACCTCCGCGCCTCGGTACGCGTAGCCTGCCTTTGTTATGACATTAGGAGTGGCGGTAGGATAGGATCCCAGATCGCGGACGTTGCAAACGCCAGATATTTGCACGAACGGTGGTCTCGACAATACGTCTGCGACATACACAGGGTCTAGTGGCTCCAGCCCGCTGTCCGTTGTGGTCATAGTGCCAGCCAAGGTTGAGGCTCAATGCAGGTAGAAATAGAGTTATCCTTGGGACTTACTCGGTTACGAGTACATAAGTAGCAACTTTGGTATGGATGCAGATATTCTATGTTTGGCCATGGACTTCACGCGTCACGTATCAAGCACATCGCAGTAATACGCTAATTTTTAAACCGAGTACTTATATAGGGAAGGTACCCCAACAAGGCGAATAAGGCTACACCTGCGCTAGTTCAAGAAGTCATTTGGCACTGATCAACAACGAAGAGACAGTTCGGGAAGGACACTCCAAAGAAACCACGGTGTGCCTCATTCGAGACATAAATACAAACTGTTCGCCAGGCAGCCATGTAGAAGAGAGGACCGACAACCGTAGAGAGCTCCTTGTAGACGAGTCTCAAGGCAACATGCCATCTCGTCCTGTAGCCTCCCCGAATATTCGTCTCGGATCAAATGCGACGTTCCAACAGCGTCGCAGCCAAACCAACAGAAGTGTAATGTCACCAACTCGGTGATACCGTACGTGCGTGGCATCAAGCTGCGAGGACCGGGAATATAGTTTATCCACCGCTCAGAGCGCACTCGACGTCCGTAGGTGGGAGGAGTTAGACAGGGAGTGGTTGCCATGCAAGGCGGAGCATGAGGGTTTGTCTGGTCGAAGGAAGGGATCATGGCAATAGAAATACCCCTGCTCGAGGGA
Source organism: Gyrodon lividus (assembly GCA_014904945.1). Classification (NCBI taxonomy): domain Eukaryota; kingdom Fungi; phylum Basidiomycota; class Agaricomycetes; order Boletales; family Gyrodontaceae; genus Gyrodon; species Gyrodon lividus. The sequence goes on from MU127421.1 coordinate 1,382,817, forward strand.
ACGAATAAGGAATGCATTGGAATTGCTTTCGATGAATCCATATGAGAGCTGAGGGGAAAAAGGATCATTGACATTGGGAGATACTCCTCCCCTACCTCCGCCCAGAATTACCTCGATTCGCGCGCACCACGGCGTCGTCACCGTTGATAGAAACTTCGGCCCAGTGCCAGTGACTTCCTCCACCCATTTCTCACTTCCCTTCCTTTGTTCGCAGGGCGGCAAAGGGCTGCATCTGTCACAAGGATCGCACCTGATACTGCGGAGTGTAAGACATCATTTATCAGACATACCACGTTGTGACGACCTGTAAAGACAGTATTATGAGGACCGAGACAACGAGAATTGTGGCACACTCTTGGCAAGTTTAGACATTTTCACCAGGTATGTGGGTGAGGAAAGTGGTACTGATAGTATAGCGAGGCAAGGCTATCGAGCCACGTGTCCGATGAAGGACAGGTCATTTAGGGCTGGCAGTCTCGCGCCAAATTATTCGTCGCGTCGCGATAACAGAAGTTGACTTGGGATATTTGCACTTTCTGTTGATAATCTTGATTTTACTATTGTAGACTACCATGGACATCGAGGGCCTGTCATCACCACCTGCCTTGAGGTCGTCATTGCCACCAAGCAGCGCACCGAATCCAACTGCGTCATCGAACGGGACACCAAGATCAGCCCAGAGACGGCCAGCTAACGATGCGCTGGCATTTGGTGACAACGAGGCTCAGGGAGCTCAGGACGACGACGAAACAGCCGCAAGACGCAGACGGAGACCAAAAGGTCAGCCAAATAGCGATGTTCCGATGGTCAGAGATGCCGTGGGCGAGAGCGTATGCGAAAGCTTCGAAAGCTTTATGAAGACGTGAGTGGCAATTGCATTGAGAATGTATTTGCTCTCAACCATCATTCAGTTTTACTGAAGAAGTCACATTGGCATCTACTCCTGCATCTGATGGGGGCCTACCCGAAGTTATGGATGGGGAGCTGATTTATATTCAGCAAATCCACACCATGCGGGAATACGAAATCACTACGCTCTACGTGGACTATGGCCATCTCCTACAAAAAGACGACGTTCTCGCGGACGCAATCCAGAAGCAATACTACAGATTCCTCCCATATCTACGTCGCGCGCTCCACGACCTTGTCGCAGAGTATGAACCTGAATACCTCAAGATAAATCCGACAGCTGCGACGACGGACTCTGCAAACCTTCAATCCCGCGAGTTCAACATTGCATTCTATCACCTACCTTTGGTCTCTGGCATTCGGGACCTTCGTACAGATAAAATCGGCACACTGATCAGCATCAGCGGTACCGTGACGAGAACAAGCGAAGTTAGACCAGAACTGCTATACGGCAGTTTTATCTGCGAAGTTTGTGGTGGTCTCGTCAACGAGATTGAGCAACAGTTCAAGTATACTGAGGTGCGACTCTGTCACTCCAACGTTTGTTGTCTGGTTATTTACTTGACATGCAGCCCAATCTATGCCCAAACCCCACGTGCGGTAACCGCATAGCATGGCAACTACAAATTGATACCTCCAAGTTCACGGATTGGCAAAAGGTTCGCATTCAAGAAAACCCTTCCGAGATCCCGACCGGCTCCATGCCCCGGTCACTCGACGTCATTTTACGCTCAGAGCTCGTCGAACGAGCAAAAGCTGGAGATAAATGTGTATTTACGGGAACGTTTATCGTCGTTCCCGATGTCAGCCAACTTGGGCTGCCGGGAGGGAACAAGGCGGAGCTCATGCGTGAGGCAAGCAGGAGCGGGGCGAACGGTGCGACAGGAGGTGTTGGCGGCAGTGGTGTGACAGGGTTGAAGAGTTTAGGTGTGCGAGATTTGCAGTATAAAACGGCGTTTTTGGCATGCATGGTACATGATGCTGATGGTAGAGTGAGTGATCTATACATTATAGATGCACCAATGACCGCTCTAACAACGGCCGATCACAGGGAGGCACGAATGTCCGTGGTGAAGAAGAAGACAGCGAGGGAGACGGACAAGCGTTCCTCAGGTCTCTGACCGAGCCTGAATTCGATGAGCTCAAGAGCATGATCGATTCGGATCACATCTACTCACGCTTGGTGGAGAGTATAGCACCGACAGTCTACGGCCACGAAATCGTGAAGAAGGGGCTCCTATTGCAGTTAATGGGCGGTGTGCACAAGCAGACAGCGGAAGGGATGCACCTGCGTGGAGACATCAATATTTGTATTGTCGGAGATCCATCGACATCAAAGTCGCAGTTCCTCAAGTACGTTTCGAGAAGACGTTCCACGAGGAGAAACTAACTAATCTTCCGGCAGGTACATCTGTTCCTTCCTACCTCGCGCAGTCTACACGTCCGGCAAGGCATCCTCAGCTGCTGGTCTCACGGCGGCCGTGGTGAAAGACGAAGAGACTGGTGACTTCACAATCGAAGCTGGTGCACTCATGCTAGCAGACAACGGTATATGCGCCATCGACGAATTCGACAAGATGGACATCTCGGACCAAGTTGCTATCCACGAAGCCATGGAACAGCAGACAATATCCATTGCCAAAGCTGGCATCCACGCCACGCTCAACGCCCGGACGTCGATTCTGGCTGCAGCAAATCCTATTGGTGGGCGATACGACCGTAAGAAAACACTTAGGGCAAACGTCGCTATGAGTGCGCCTATCATGAGTCGATTCGATTTGTTCTTCGTTGTTCTTGATGAGTGTGACGAGAAGACAGACCTGAACCTTGCCAAGCATATTGTCAACGTGCATCGTTTCCAAGACGAGGCTATCAATCCAGAGTTCAGCACGGAGGCATTGCAGCGCTACATCCGATATGCACGCACATTCAATCCCAAAGTGAGCAACCATCCACTGGGCTCATAATGAGTATTGACTACTCCCACAGCTTACACCCGAAGCAGCGGATGTGCTGGTCGAGAAGTACAGAATTCTGAGACAAGACGACGCCACCGGCGCAGGACGAAACTCGTACCGTATTACGGTCAGACAACTCGAGAGCATGATCCGTCTCAGCGAAGCCATCGCTCGCGCAAACTGTACATCTGAAATAACTCCTGCATTTGTACGCGAGGCGTACACGCTCCTACGGCAGTCCATCATCCATGTCGAGCAGGACGACATCGATTTCGACGAGGAAGAGCTCGAGCGCGAGCGCGCCGACGGGAATGCGGCACAGGCTGCGGATGGGCTCCATGAGAGCCAGGACGTGGAGATGTCAGCTGCGGAGATTGAGGCGATGGATCAGATGGAGGAGAGCTCATTGGGACCGAACCGCATTGCGACGAGTAGCGGTGGTGGACCATCGTCGACGTCGCGGGGGGGCAGCATGTTCCCGGAGGCACCACCCGCTCCTGCACCAGCGCCGAAGCGAAGGATGGTTATCACGCACGACAAGTATATGACTCTTCAGAGTCTCGTCGTGTTACATCTTTCTGCTACAGAACGACAGACCGGACGAGGCATTGACAGAGATGAGCTCATCGACTGGTACCTTGAACTCAGGGAATCGGAGATACAGGACGTCGAGGAACTGGAATATGAAAAAGAACTCATTGCAAAGCTTTTGAGGAAGTTGGTGAAAGTACGTGTGTTCTTTTGTCCTTTGCTCACATCTCAACTCAAAGAAACGGTCGCAGGATGGCTACCTGCTAGAAAGCCGCGGGGACGTGCAAGACTCGCTGCCAGAGTCAACAGGCGAGGCAAGCGCGCAGTCTTCCTCAGGACCGCAAGATGGAGAAAACGTCCGAGTATACTATATGGTCCACCCCTCAGTGGATACAGAGAGCTCGTCCTCTCATCCATGATCATGGAATCATAGATAGTTTCGACGAATCGTGGGGTTTGGTTGCTTTGCATGTGTCGTTTATATCCGAGATTGTCATTTCTACCCGAGCTGTCCTGGTTATGATCCCTGCTGTATATCACGCTGTTGTTAATTGCATCTCTACTGGCATGATTCTCAACCAGCCCTTCTTTCAAGGCCCCCCCGTCCTGGTAGTATGTAGAGTCACGCGGTCTTGATATCGGGAGTAATTCCACCATTTCCCAACGTCAGTCCTAGCAGTAACACCGACGTTCCAAACTGTACGAGCAGTGATCCAGGACGCGGGTGTGACTCGGGCATCGCTGAGCGACAAGAAATATACGTTCAAGTAGCCTCTACACGTCGAGCCGTGACGATACCCCAGGGTGGAAGCTTCAGGGCACATGCACCGCCAACAACTCGAAACCCAGGAACCTCAGAGAACATAATGGCAACGGACGATTCCCTCATTATTCCAGTGCTGTTACTGGACGGCAGCCTACAATACCCCTCCGTATCACTAGATGCAACAGCTCAGGACCTTATCGAAACCCTAGTTCGGCTCAACGAGGTCAAGTCTACGGTGCTCAATGACGTGACGCCATCTGCGTGGGCACTTCAGCGTGTGCGCAAGGAAAAACCTGGTCGTCAGTGGGAAGAAACTGAACTTATCGCTCTGGGAAATGGTGAGCTGGCGCCGTGCGTCCCTGCCACGACCACGCAGACTAACATTTAGGGAATATTCAGAAATCATAGATCCTACATCGCCCATCACCCTCTTGGCAAAGTTGGACCCAGTTGCGACTGCCAACGCATCTCCGAAACACTTTTCCGTGTATCCACTGACATCGCACCTGCACGCACCTGTGCTGCGCCTCGTAGCGCGGCATCCTCTACATTTGTTAACTGTCTCGTTCGTGCGTGTACCCGAAATACATGATGGCTTCCAATGGACTGTCTTCTTCGGGAAAGATTCTACCGTAGGTGATGTTGTCAAGAATGTTATTGAGGAGTTCGGTCTAGTGAAGAGTGTCCCTGGCTCCCGCGGAACTGAAGCAATAGAATACACACTCGAGCAGTCATCTGGGAATCAGAGTATGTAGTGTTCGTTTGAGCCTCATTTGAATGATAACGCTGACCTCAACACGAAGTCGTAGCACTCCCTCGGTCAACCCTAATGGTGGACATACTTATGTCGTCAAAGTCACCGCTTGCCATTCAATTCTGTATATCGGATCAATGGCTCCGTCGAAAACCACGCCCAGTGTCCACATCATCGCACTCTTCAGCCACGAGCACAAAGGGTGTCAAAGACTCTGCAGAAGAGGAAGGCGAAGGCACCGCGAAGCAGAAGCAATCCAATTTCAAGCCTGTAATGCCTGTTCCGACAACCCCAAGACCAGGTTCTCCAGAGTGGCGAAGCTCGATTTCTCAAAGTCGTCTCACGGGCTTGCTGGCCGGCTGGTCTCACCCAACACCTGCGATGACTTCTGCGGTTGTTGCGACTTCTACTGGTAGTCGGAAGAGCGTCAGCGAGCCCCTTCTAGTCCAACAGCACACAGGTGGCAGCCTCTCGACCGGGATAGGGATGATTAGAGAAGACAGAATCGACTCTAGTGAATTCGACGCGGCAGAGTTCGAACAGTGTCTAGTAAGCGATGTCCGATTCTGCCAGGATAAGTGCTGACATGTCCTCAGGACCAACTGGGATTCAAAGGAGAACCAAGGACCAACATGTATGGCTTGCCGCTGGAAAAGAAACTACAACTCATTGAGCAAGTACGACAGCCGCACGGGAAGTTGGGTGACAAGACTGCTGCCATTGGCCCTCTTGCTTCCAAGGCATCGTCTGTGGCTCATGGGCCGTCAGGTGGCGGTGCCATTGTTCCTCAGTTAAGCGGTGACTCGGGCATCTTCAAACGGATCTCCACGTTTTCGACTTGGGGTTCGCTGAGTGTTCCCCCAGCTCAAACTCTGAAAGATAGGAATCGTGCGAGCGGCGAGTTTGACACCAGCTGCAGACTCTCGCTTTCTCCGGACAAACCAGAAGAATGTTCACAGCCCGTACAGCCCCAAACTACCGGAAGCATGTTTAGCACCTTGTGGGCAGCCTTGGGAGCGGAGTCCACGACTGATAACGAAGACGCGACGTCTGTTCGTACCTACATCGATGGAATACGCAAAGCCCGGAATACAGACCCGAAACCCGTGAAAGGTGTGATTTCGCTGCGGGTACATCTATCCACCGCTAAGCTCTCGTGGATCGAAAGCTTCATAGCCAAGAAAGGTGTCACAGAAATCGGCGGCTTGCTTTCTTCGCTAGTTGGAAAGGGTGGAAAGAGAAGATCCCTGACCGACAGTGAGAGCAGGGTCTTGTTGGAGGTGATCAGGTCTCTTCGGGTTCTTTTGAATACCGAGGTGCGTTCGGGAAACGTACGTAGGCCGTCATCGAGTTGAACGCTTTGTACTAGCCTGGATTCGACGCCGTCCTGTTATCTCCCACTATCATCACGCACATTGCGTACTCCGTTCACGAAACGTCTCTGAAAACGCGGACTCTGGCAGCCGAGCTACTAGCAGGTATATGCATGGTTTCATTCTACGAGGGTCATCGCGCTGTCTTGGCGGCTCTCTCCGAATGTCGGATTGCGTACAGCGAGCTCTTCAGGTTCCAGTCGTTGGTAGCCTCCCTCAGACTGCCGGATTCTCAGACTGCGGAACCTGCTGCACCGGAAGTGGCCTTGCTTGCCGAAGAGGAGGGAACATGGGAAGCTCGGACAGCGTTTATGGCGCTCATCAATGCTCTTACGAATTGTCCCAACTCCCTGGAGGAACGAATTGTGCTGCGAGACGAGTTCAGTCGGCGAGGACTGAACGAAGTAATTGCGGTATGTCTGCCTGATTATTTTCTGTATGAACGTCCCGTCCTGAAATGCGTGTCTTGTAGATGCTCAGATACACCAAGCCCCCAGATCTCCTGTTAAAGCAGCTTGACATGTATATGGAGGAAAAGTATGAGGATGAAGAGGACCTGCGCGAGCGAGCACGCAGAGCGGTACAAGATAGTCGGAGACGTTCATTTGAGCCATCAGAACCTGGGCTTCTACTGGATGAAATCCTGCGGGCTGCCGATGATGTTGAGGCAGGGAGCGTGGTGGAGAGCGTCATTCGTAAACTAAGCGATATTGTACACAGGGAATCTGACCCGTCTGTGTCCCTCCATGCATCTCCGCCTGCCACACATGATTCTAATGACGTTCCAGGCTGTTCAAGCATGCTTTGATCTCACTTATCGACGAATTTATTGGAGGCCTGATTACGATAGAGAACTTGTATGCTTTTCTTACATGGATGTTGTGCTCATGAGTTAATGCAGTCCATCCAGCGACGAGGCTTGGACCGAGTTTGTACAGTACCTGATTGCATCTGTGCAACGGCTTGCCGGGCGGAAGGTTCCCTTGGGAAATACCAGCATCGCAGAGGAAGAAATCCAGAAACTGAGGGACGATGTGGATGACCTTACTCGACAGGTATGCCTCAGTTGTCTTTCTCGATGCATCATCTCACTGCTTTTACAGAATACCGCGTTAAAGAGCGGTCGTAGCCAGGGCCATCACCAGGAAGGATCTGCCATCTATATTGGTAACGAGTCTTTGTCTCCACCTGCGTCGCCGCCAACGCCAAGGTCAAACCTTAATCCTCCCTCTAAAGCTGGAAATGAGGTGTGCCAACGCATCTCGATGAAATGTCTGTGATCGCTGGACGACTGATTTCGTTTTCTCTGACAGAAAATGAAAATGGTCGGGATTGTGCAGCGGCTTGCACAGAAAGAGAAGGAAGTCACCCAACTTTTGGCCGAGATAGATCGTTTGAAGATTCAGAACCCAGGTGACGCATATGATGCTGTGAGTCGACAGTCTTTTTGCGGGCCTCGAATATAAACATTGGGCTCTAGGACGACCGAGCCAGGAAGGAGCGTGATAAGGCGAGGATCAACACCCTGGGCGAAGAAATCATAACGCTCAAAGAAAGGGTAAGGCAATAGCGCCGTGCAGTGATGCTCGCACTCATCACTACCAACAAACAGATCAGCGGGATGGACAGCTCTCTTTCCGATAAAAACAAAGAGATATTGTACCTGAAACGCGCCCTTGAGTCCGTGTACTCTCGCTTTCATGCGAAAGAAGATGGAAAGACGGACGACATGGACGCTCAATTGATTGCGAGTCGAACCATTGATAGATTCGCCAGGAGAGACGACGAGATAATAGCGCTTAAGGCTGAAGTCGCGGATCTCAAACTGTCTCTGGCGAAGTCCACACAGTTGTCTGAGCAGGAGTTCAAAGCCCAGAATGCACCGCCCCCGCCCCCGCCCCCTCCCGCGAATCGAAGGAAAGCGACAGTATCGAAGGGTAGCGAGGTCGAATCATCTCCGAAGATGGAATCCGTGACTTCCTCAGACGGTCCTCCTCCTCCTCCTCCTCCTCCTCCTCCTCCTCCTCCTCCTCCTCCTCCTCCTCCTCCTCCTCCGCCACCGCCGCCTGCTTCAGGGCTTCGTGGCGTATCCACCTCCTTTTCCGATGGTGTCGTTTCAGATTCGGCCCCAGCCATATTCACACCTTCTCTTACAGCCTCGCAAGGGCCTTCCTCCCTCGGCTCCCCCGCACCACCCCCGCCCCCACCCCCACCGCCTCCGTCGTTGCTTTCCAACATCGGAAATTACGGATCTCCTCCTCCGCCTCCGCCCCCACCTGGGACCTCAATCAAGGTTCAAGTCAAGGCAAAACCGTCTGGTCCACGTTTAAAGCCATTCTTCTGGAATAAGCTGGGGAGCAACTCCATAGACTCAACCATGTGGTCTGAGTCATGCCCAGACTCTGAATTTGACACGGATGATCTGGAGGCCACCTTCACCATCGATAGTGTGCCTCAGACACAATCTCAAGTGCTCAGCCCGGCTCGAAAGCAAAACGTAACCACATTATTAGACATCACGCGAGCAAACAACATCGGTAGAGTTATTTTTCTACGCCAATGCTGGGTACCGTGCTAAATGCTTTGTGTGCAGCCATCATGCTATCTCATCTTAAGATTGGTTATCCAGCAATTCGACAGGCACTCCTTCACCTCGACGATTTCATCCTTTCGATAGATGATCTCAGAGCAATCAGCAAGCAGCTCCCGACGACAGAGGAGGTATGTGCGTTCTATACACCATATGGTTGGACGGTGTATAACGTGCCGACCTATACAGATGAATCGAATCAAGGACTTTGGGGACGTCAGCAAGCTTGCCAAGGCCGACCAATATATCCATGAGGTTGGTCTGTGCCCATGTCTCGATTCAGTTAGTAAATATTTCCAAGATCATGACGATCCCAAGGCTTCCGCAAAGGCTCGAGTGCATGATGTTTCGTCAAAGGTTTGAACTGGACGTAGAAGAGATCCGCCCAGACTTGAAGACGATACGAGATGCCTGTCGGGAGCTCCGATCTTCCAAAATGTTCAAAAGAACGTTGCAGGTAATGTGCGCAAAACTTATCTTGACAGGAAATTCTGACCATCAAAATCAGGCTGTACTCGTTGTCGGGAATAAACTGAATGGCTCATCCTTCCGTGGTAGTGCTCGTGGCTTCCGACTTGAAGCATTGCTCAAGGTGACTCCGATTCATTAATCCGGGTCGCAATAGCTCTTTGAAACCATTCAGATGAAAGAAACGAAGACTGCGAAGGGCAGCCCTGAATGTCCAACTCTGCTTCATTATATTGCTCGCGTCTTACTTCGCACCCAACCAAAATTGACCTCGTTCATCGAAGAGCTGCCCAGTCTTGAAACTGCGGCTCGCAGTAAGTCTCGCGCTGTTTCGCATGTCACAACCAGCACTGACCCTTTCTGCAAGTTTCTTTCCAAATTACTTCCCAGGCCGTTCAGTCAGCGATCGCATCGCGCGGGAAAGTTGAAGCAGAGGTGCAACTATTGAAGCAGCTAAGGCATGCCTCAGCAAATGACCAATTCGTCAAGGTGATGCAAGTGAGTCGCCCCTCCATCTTTTGTGATCTCATCGCTCACATCCCACAGCCGTTCTTGACACAGGTCGTTGGTTCTGTTGAGGCTCTGAAGGAGATGATGGCCTCTGTTGAAAGTGACCTGCGTTCTCTGTTCACTTATTATGGTGAATCGTTCGACTCGCCCGAGGGCCCAAAGCCAGAAGACTTCTTTGGGATGGTATGCTCGTTTTCGTCGTCACTCCAGGTAAATTATCGTCCAAGATTCGTGTCGTGTTCATCTGATCAGATATGTTTCATGTAGAAAGCTGCCCTCGATGTGGGGCCACAGACACGCGCTCCCACGCCAGCTCAGGATAGCCAGCACGAGGTAAGTATATCTGAGCTTCCGGAAGAATACAAACTCAACTTATTCCAAACCAGACTGTCGAGGCTGCAGACCCACCTGCACCGCACCTCCTTGCACCCCCTGCCCGCCATGAGCGCCACAGATCTCTTGGCCGTGGAGATCTTGACGAAGCGCTGCGTACTTTGAAAGATGGTTACACCAGAAGACAGCGCAACCAACGATCCATAGCTCGGGCGAGTGAGATTTTTATTGATGGTCGGCCGGAAGCATGAACCCCGATCTAGGAGTGTGTACAATAATCCTGATCACGGACCACCTCGGACTTGCTCCAATCTGTAATCACGATTTGTATTTGTACACGTCTCTCACGTTTATCATACCATGTATCTCGTCTCTTTCCCTTTATGTAATTCTAGGTCACAGACAGGAGAGAATCATTCAATGTCAAAGTCGAGGTGCCAAGAAGATTTGCCATACCATTGCTGGACATTCAAGGGGGATACCTGATCACATCGATTGACGCAATCCAAGAACATGTCGAAGAACTTATCTACCTAAAGGATTATCAGCAGCACGAAACAACAGTCACGAAATAGATGGACCTCAAGAGATTCCAAAACTAAACAGTTTTTCCCTGTAGGCCCCCAGGTATCGTCACATTTCCGGTAATCCCATGTGTCCACTACGGTTTCTCCGGTGGTATGTTGACCATGAAGCTCCACATCAACGCGGTAGCGCTTGCTTTTGAACAGCCCTGGGTTGGAAACGTATGCTATCGTAAGCGCATCATGTAATGGGGGGCCTTCGTCGAAACCGAAAACCTCCCGATATGCATCACCGAAAAATGTGATCAGGGAAGACATCATTGTTCGGAGGTTAGTGGATGGCAAGTCGCTGGTGTGGCTATCGTTTCCATTGGATGAACAGAGGCGCGTATGAATGCTCCTATTCGCAATGGCCGTGTGAGTTACATTGAGGGGAACCATGACGGTCTTCAACGGGCAATCCACCACGATTTGTGCTGCTTCAGCTGTGTGATGGGATACTTGAGTGGTGGTGGCGACATAATCATTCAACATCGTAGACTTACGATCACAAAGGATGTTGAATTCTGATAACATATACATTGATTTATCAGAGAAATGGTGAATCTGTGGATGATATCATACCTGCTGCGGGCGTGATATTACCAAAGCCATCCCCTCCACCCATGAAGACGAACTGATCCACGGCATCCAAAAGCTCAGGATGGGCAGAGATAAACAGGGCAATGTTTGTCATCGGGCCACACGAAACCACGGAAACTTTGCGACCGGCACCATCGTCCCAAGTCTCCTTGATAGCTTTCACCATGCCTTGTAGCGCAGTTATGGGCTTATCATCCTCATCACGGGCGAAACGCGCCTGCACTTCAGGGCTACCCAGCAAAGGAAGCCCAATGACGCCTCTGAGACCATCTTCGCCGTGTATTTCTGGAGAATGCCTCACGTAGCTTCTCGCCAGTGGTTTCACTGCCCCAGGAAACACCTTGACATTAGCAGGAGCTGCGAAGGCGTGCAGACATCTAGCAGCATTAATCGCAGTCCAGTGTGCAGAGGTGTTTCCGTGAACCTGTTACAACATCTCTACATATCAACCCGACGAGAATGAGAGTGCTCACAGTAGACACCCCCAGGAGGTTGATGTTATCCAGGTAGATGGCCATCAAGATTGCGGTTGCATCATCATGCCCCTTGAAAGCTCACCAGTCATATGATGTATGCCGTGATCGCGAGTTCGACAACTTACAGGATCAACATCGAGCCAGACGGTGGTAGTCTTCTCCATGACTTATGTGGTGAACTAAAAGTTGATTGCGGTACAATACGGTAATGAGACATGACTTGGAAAGGCAATGATTTGGCTTTCGTGTTGACGGCGGAGGCCGTGTATTTTCGGCGCGACAAAGCAAGTTGACTTGGTTGTCATACGAATGTCTTTGTAAGTCCTTGGGGACCTTGAGCTTGAGTTCTTGACAATGTTCGACTCGAGCGCTTCAGGCTCTATTTGCTTGTTGGCTTGGTTGAGGCAGCGCTGACCTAATTGTTAGCATCGCCTCTCAAGGTTTCATGTCTCCGAGTCTCAGGTATTCACTCATGCCAACTGTTACACTGCATGGCAGAGGAACCTGTGCTAGCCTTTCTACTTGCAAGGGACAGGGGATCTGTGCAAAGTACGTACTACTTTCCGAGGCATTCCAATCGACTGAATGGGGGCCCCGAGGCATGCGCACTGTGAGAAGCAAAGATACGTTGATGGGCGGCAGGATATAAAGGAGCTCGAGCCACTGGCAGGAGTCTAAGCTTGATCATCACTTAGAGGTTCCCCACAGGCCCTGCTATCACATCTACAACAATATCATCCGTCACCACCATATCTCAAGTCCAATCTAGCTTTCGCCATTGGCATGGGCAACTCATTTTCACAACGGTCAAGGCAGCGCGGTTCGCAGTTCGTTGCCTATGGCGCCGCAAGGCAAAAAGCTGTCAGTGGTACTGGCGCCAACGACCAATGGCCCCGGTCACCTTTGATCACCCAGCTGTCATATGTGAGTGCTGCTACCCCTGAGAGCGGAGGACAGACGACGAGCCCTGTGCCGAATATTGCTGGGTGTCCCGATGACTCCGAGTCAGAAGGTATGAATTTGCTTCGGGGCTCTCGAGAAAATCCATAATCCCTCCATCTTCAGCTCAACTTCTTCCTTCGTTGAATCGCCTTCGGGATGTTAGCTACCTACAAGCGCCAGTGCGTCAAGAGTCCAGGGGAAATGCGTTGGATATCCTCCGTCAATACGACACTGTCATTATTATGGACGATTCAGGGTCTATGCTACAAGACCACCGCTGGAAAGAGGTTGGTGGCATGATATAAATTGGACGAAGGCTGATGTAACTTCCAGGCTTGTGAGGCGTTGAGCGGACTTGCCCAGACAGCCGCCACATATGACAGAGATGGCATCGACATACATTTTCTGAATCATGATAACTATGCCATCGGCGTGAAGGTGGGCGAGGCCCCTTCCTAGACTGATCATTTTTTCACCCACCTTCAGGATTCCGCAACCGTCCGCCAATTATTCCAGCACGTACAACCGCATGGGCCCACTCCAATAGCACACAAGCTTGAACTTTTGGTCGGAGACTACATCAATAAACTTGAAAAGGCAACCCGGAGGAAACATAGAAGGGATCCACTTACCCTCAACCAAATAAAATCTATCAATTTCATAGTAATCACTGACGGCGCGCCTAGTAAGCTTTCAAACTGTGGTTGGTGCAGTGACGATGCCAATTCTGCTTTGTAGCCGACGAACCATTAGATTCCATCCTGGCTTTGGCTCGCCGACTTGACAGTGGCAATTATCCTCTTACTCAGGTGAGACATCCCCACGGGGTATCGATATCGCTGCGGCTAACGCGCTTTATCCAAGGTCGGACTACAATTCGTCCAAATAGGAAACGACGAGGACGCGACCGAGTTTTTGAGACAACTGGATGACGATGTGAGCAATAGTCATGGCGTTCGAGTGATTAAAACTATGTTCTATGCATTGTTCAATGACTAACCATGTATGCAACAGGACATGGTCGATACCACACCATATCTCGGAATAGCGTTTACGGCTGAAATGCTGATCAAGATCCTTTTGGGCGGTATCAACCGTCGTGTCGATGGACGTGGCGGACAGGCAGTGATTAAAATGTAGAACTTTCGAACTTAACGCACTAGCGCAGGCTGTTCGTTAACGTCGCGACTCCGGCACTCTTACTGCTGTAGCATGGATACCCTAGGCTCAAACCCGACTCGCTCGTAGTACTTTTCTGGACTTGTATATATGTACTCTTACACACGGGTTCTTACTTCTAGTCAGTGCAATGTACCCCAAGTGTGAATCCAAGTGTTCTTCTAGTTCCTCCCCGGAACCTTGTTCTGGAGGAAGCTGGGTAGGGAAAATCCGGTGACACCTGCGTTGCAGTCAGTTGCAGTGGTAGAAAATGCGAACGATTATTATCTAACACCTTCCGATTCTAACATGTACAAACACACGGACACTCGTCCATCGGAAGTTCGGACTCAAACGCGGTCCACCACGACGATCTCTCCATGTCCAGTTTACCCGCGACGAACAGCAAAGACGAGGAAGAAGTTCCACCCCCGCAACGTCCACCTTCTCCTCCATATCACACAACCTTTGCGGCAAGAGGCCTTCATGTATGCCAAGTCCCATAAGCAACTTGCCCATCTCCTATTTCGTTTCCTTACAGGCACAAAATTTCCCCGCCCATAAACCACGCGACCTTCGAATCCCGTCACCACAAGCTATGACACATGTCGCGTGGAGCTGTGATGGCAAACGCCTTGCAGCTGTTGGTATTGACAAAGTCACTAGAATATGGACCCCAGAAACAAGCGTGAGTCTATGCGATTATCTGGCTGTACATCCCCCACTCACATTCACTTCAGATGGAATTTAGAGCCGCAACGCACTTCTCTGGAGGCCACTCCGATGATGTAGACCACGTATCTTGGAACCCAACCCACCCTGAACTGTTCTGCACATCCAGTCAGAAGGACAGACGAATCGTTTTCTGGGACGCGAGACGTAAAATAAACCAGGCTATGTGTTCTTCTCTTTACTGACCATTTATCTGAAGAGAGTCGACACACGCAACAAATCCAACTCAAGGTGTCTCCTGTGCAGATGAATTATTCTCCAGATGGGAAAGCGCTGTTATATACATCTGCCGGACACCAACTGTTCTTCCTGACGCTTGGAAAAAGTAACGAGTCCTCCAAAGATATGTGGCAGATTTCAGACAAGGACGGGGTAAGCTTGTATCGTCATCTTGATATCTTCGCCCGGAACAGAATCACTACCAGAGTATCGTTGCCTCTACTGCAATGTTCAACCATGTAGGAGATGGTATTATTTTGACGCATCACTCCGAGCACACCCTCCGCATAATGGATTATCCGTCGTTGACATTGAGGGAAAGCCCAGCCGCTCATGTTGGGGGTTGCGTCGCGGTGGCCCTGGATCCTCGAGGAAGGTGAGCCCCGTTGGCACTATCACCTTATTGGAATGGACGAACTCACTGGGGTGTGCACATAGGTATCTCGCTTCGGGTGGGTACGATTCGATAGTCAACATGTTTGACTTGAACGAATGGATATGCGCGCGTACGATATCATCCTGCGAGTACGTGGTCGAGGGTTTTCGCCGCAAGTGACAAGTCAGCAACATTTTCTTCCAGAAATTCCATCAATGCCTTGAGTTTCTCGTATGATGGCGAATACATGGCAATAGCTAACACGGGGTCATACATTGACATCGCGAGTCGTTCCTCATCCTTCATCTATTTTCATCTTACATATCTTGTGTAGTGCGCAACAGAAACCGGGACTCCCCTTCACCGTGTTCCGGCTCTTGCCCCATCACCAACAGTAACTTGGCACCCGTCAAAATATGTTTTTGCATACTGTGGGCAAACGAAACAAAAGGAAGGCAGCCCACCTCCAGTGGCTGTGATCAGTTTATTCGGGGGTGGTATATGATGTTAGTTTTGACAGAGCCGTTGAATCGATCGGCCATTCAGGCGTGCCTGGCCTCTAATTGACTGACTAGCCATCTGCTCGAACTTGAGTAGCTTAGATCTACAAAGACGACTTGTGTTGATGAAGTGATGCACGTCTAAACAAACTCGCTCAGCGGGCAAGGCCATAATATGCAACCTTAGACTGCTCGAGCCGTATGCCAGCTCGCCTGAGAACCTTTACCCGGCTCACAACGAGATGTGTCGAATTGCGCCATGGGGAGGGAGGTCAAGGTCTATCTTGTACGTTTTTCGTTGTTGCAGTTTGGTGTCATGATATTGATGGTCTCCGCCATCATCGCTACGAGAAAATGAGACAAACTACTGCCACTGTTCTTGTATTAGCATTGTGTAAGGTATATGCTTGTCGGAATGACCACAACTACATACATCAAGCGAATAATCAGATCAATGTACTATCAATGTCCTTGGGGTATGGAGATCGAGAAGCTCCACAACGCGAGGCTGAGCTATGATGCGGTCTTCAGTATGGACTCTCCGAAACTGTCCGTTGGGGTGGACAATCAGAAGCTGCGCAACGAAGGGCTCCCGCAAGCGCTTTGCGACTGTCGTCAGGTAGTCTTCGTTCTTCAGCGACCATGGGGCCCACGTGTCACCAGTAGCGTCGTCTGAAGTGTCCCCGTCAGTCTTCGTAGGAACAGCTCTAAGAGCGTTATCCCAGACTTTTCCAATGCAAAGGGATCTCGCCGTTGAATGAGAGTCAGTTGGGAACTTATGAGAAATCACGACGCTCAGCGGCTCAAGGCTTTCCGCCCTTATGTGATACGTGTACCGTGGCTCTTTTCGAACGGTGGTAGAGGCAGCGAGTTGGATGGTTTTGACTTGGTGGACGAAGATACGCAAGTTCATTCTGCCGTTCGCGATGAAGTGCCCGAGCGGCGGGTCCTTGAGAAGTTCCTCTGCAATGCGCAAGAGTCCCGCAGATAGTTTATGAGTGAAGTCACTCACAGCACCCAGTACGGGTATCTCGGCGGTAGATTGGTAGGCTGAAGGGTGCCAGGTAGGTTGGTGAAAACACGACGGATGGCGGGCGAGGTATGAGTTGAGAGTGGAGGGTTTTCCAACCCAGTCGAAGATACACGTGTCATCCGTATTCTTCATGATTTCGTCCTGAAGCCGGATGAACGCCCTGTCCTCTTCGCCGTATAGAATGGGAAGGCGCAGATCTAGTATCCCAAGGAGGCAGTAAGCCATGTCTTCTGCCTTAGTCGTCTTCCGTGCCGCCATCCATCGTAACTTCTCCCTGACGTTATCTAACCCCGGTGTGAAATCGACGAGGTACATCTTATCGACTCCTAGAATTTCCTCCAGGCACTGGACAAACTGGGGAATGTGCTTGTAATTCATCAGAACTGCTCCAGCTGACGAAGTGAGGAAAGGTGACCAGTCATTCATGTAGAACTGTATCGTAGTAGGCGCGAGAAGTTCCTGTAGAGTCCAACCTCGGGTGAACCACCGGCTTCTCCTGAGTGAACCTGGGGACGACTGGAAAACATCCGAGAGGTAGACGATGGTGAGTGCCGAGTTCCTGTACCACGTGAACATAGAATTGATTGATTCTTGCAGCTCGGCGCTACTGGACTTGTCTATACAGCAGGTATCACTCCAGCACCAGCGGAAGCCGTATTGCTTGGCTACGCGGCAAAAATTTTGTAGCTTCAGAACGCCCGTTGAAGAGGGCGACATCTCCACAATATTCTTCCCCAAGACGTCCCGATGCAAAGGTTCATCTTCCCCCCACATGTGGGAGAGCATAGCATACGCAAAGTATGTCCGCACGACAGTCTCCGCTTGTTCCGCAAGCACATCAGGTGTGGCGAAATTGCAGGACATGAGCGCTTGGCACTCAGACGATCGCTTGAAGGCACTGGATAGCTCCGCACTTGAGGAGAAAGTTCCAGTGCTCAGGTCGATGAAACGTAAAGGTATGCCTGCAAGAGCCTTCTGAGCTATTTCATCTATGATCTGCGCTGGCTCGATCTTTTCCTCGGGAGTGGGAGTGAGCAGGGATACCTGAGACTTGAGTGTCTGTCAGTTGGGAATAGGCGGGGACCACTTCGAAATGCTTACCAAGGACACATCATCCTTCTCCTTTTTACGAGTGCTTGTCAGTCCAATTGGCAGCTCTTTCAGGGTAGGCGTGACCAAATCAAGCAGCATGATGTGAGGGAGAATAGAATAGCAGCGGGTGGGGGAACTTTCTGCGGAGACGGCACGACCTTAACGTCCTGTGGACCAACAACGTGCATCTCGATAAATGAGGAGGCGTAGTTCTGCTGAAACGTATCAAGTAACTTCTTGACCTGTTGCGTTGAGTCAGCATCAGTGCTGCCAGGTGATATGCATCAGACTACCCCCCAAATTTACGAAAGAGTTTGGTGATGGTTTTGCGAGTTCTGATTGGTGGAGAATAAGTATCTGTTGCCCAAAGTGGCAGTTTCCCTGAGCTATTCCAAAACGATCTGCTCATCGAGCACTCGTCGAGCGCTTAAGTTAGTAAATGAGTGTTCGCATGATGCCTGTATTACGGCAAACACTCCATACCACTTGCTCGAACCGAAGAGCATATATCCTGTAGTCATCCAACGAGGAATCAGATCGCGGAAGATAGACGCCGTGGGTCCTGTGGAGTCGTGAGTACAACCTGCTGTTACCTTGTCAATAAAGTGTCTGACTCGGCAATGCAAAGAAACCAATGTGGTTTGAGTGAAAGTTATGAGTTCCCAGTCACACCTGGCCTTGCTGAGGTTGGTGATTTGGTGAGGCGGACACGTGTCGTCCCAAAGTCTACGTTTGAACGATATCGATTCACACGACGTAATAGTTAGGCAAGCCGACATCTAGTCCGCTACGATGCTGGCGAGCAACTATAAGTGAAACCAGATTACTGCAAGAAACGACCAACAGAGTTCAAAACAAACTAGGTCAACGTACTCGCTAAACTGATAGCATCCGGGCCCATCCGCGACTTGGAATATGGATCGAGAAATCATTTTGTTAAGCTGTCTAGACGGGTACCGAGTGCTGAGAACACTGTCAATCTGAGAACCCGACAAGTTAAGCTATTGTCGCGCTGCGCTTTGCAAGTCTCTTGTTGGGTGAACGATCCCAAAAGAGCCATGTACCCTGGAGTTTTTCGGGATCGTGATGATATGTTGCTAACATGGGGCAGTAGGAAGCGCTCATGACGCTTAGTATGACGGTATAATGACTATTCCTTTGCTGGAAGGATGCATCGTGGAGCAGAGCATGGCGCTTCGCCGCATGTCCCAAGTACTTCAAGGAAGGTTTGGACAATGGTACGTCACATAACCCTTTAGCAATGCCCGTCCTCGACAGACCCGTCTCTGATGCCAAATTCACTCTTGATGCGTCTGGAGTAGCAGGCTTCTTTGGTGGTGAGGAAGCAATCTCAGCCATGGCTACCGTCCACCTTTACCGCGGCAGAAGGTGGTTGGGCTGGTACAATTCTCCGGGAAGTTATACAGTTGCGAGGCGTTTCGGCCAGCTCGCGAATTCGCGTTTCTGGGACGGGCTGTTCCCAGGCCCGAACGAGTCGCCAGCGATCTCTTTTGGGCTCGATGGAAAGCCAGGACCCAGGTATGTCGCATCCGTGTCTGGAACAGAGATGCAAACGGGTCATCTGGGGTACCTCGCGATGGAGAGGAGCAAGGATGAAAAAAAAGAGGTGGTGATAGATGGTAGGAAGACCGCACCGAGCACCGTCACGTTGCTTGAACTGAAAGATGTCAAGTACGACGGTAGTGTTCCCCAGCAGAATGTCGGCTACGCAATACTCGCACTTGTCCCTATCGCTACTAGCGTCGCAACCTGCATCATGTGTGCTATGGTCGCCGACTGGTACTGTTTCTCGATGATCTTACTCGGAATCATCTCCAGTGGCTTGGCCAGCCTCGTGATCGGTTCGGGAAAGGTGTCCCTCGAGTCTGTCAGGGCACCAGCTCCAGGTGCACCACCGGGAGATGGAATGCTAATCGGGGGTAACGCAGTTGTGGTGGTGAAAGGGGCAGAAAAGGACGTTAACGCTATCACGAAAGGCAAATTTCTGTTGGACATCGGTGGTCGCCCGACTTACAATGAAATCGGCATGTGCTCGCTCCTCCTCGTCATCCAGTTCTTGCTTCAGCTTCTACTCATTCCACAAGGATCACTCTTTGGCCAAATCATGTTTGTTGCTTCTCTTGGAGTCTCCTGGGTGTACAATTCTTACCTCTCCTCGCTGGAGAAGGAGAAGATCCAGGCAAAGATCCTCTTCAAAAAACTCGGCAGGCCAGCGATGCAGAAATTCTGTCTCGGGACGAGGACAAGCATGACGGTCTTTACCTGTCTCCTGGTTTGCGATGGGATGGATAATCCGCATGATGCCGTCGACCCCGACAAAATTCTTCGCGAGTTTATTCGGAACGATACAGCCGTGTGGCAACGGTGGAGGGGGAAAGTTATTCAGCAGATAAGGGATAGCAGGTCTCGCTCCCTCTCTTTTCTGGAACTCGACCAGGACGTCCATTCAAAGTTCAGCGAGAGTGATGTCAAACTCCTCACTACTCTCCTTGGTGATGCAAAGTCAGCGTTTGAAGGATACTCCAAGCACTTTGTGTCTTGACCTAGAAGAATGAGGTCGTTAGTACATATACAATATTCGTTTTCCTAGCTACCACACACATCGTACTTACGAGCTGCATTTTGTTGATGTTATGAACTTTGGAAACTCAGGCTGTTACTATTTCTCGGGATGGCGTTGTTTATTTCTGTTGCATTCTAAAAGGTGTCCTCGCCAACTTCACTCATACGACCAACGGATCTGCGCGTTATAACTATCTTGGAATTACAGCGATTCTTCGGGGTCGTGGAAGCTCATCGAGTTTGTGGCACCCTGCGACAGGCGTCTCTTCTCCTTCATTGATTGTCCTGGGGCGAACTCAGATGATCAAGGGGCCGATCTGGGTCAAAGATATTGTCAAGTGGGGGGGGGTTGGCTGAGGCGGCACACTTGTATGTGCCTCCTGCCAGACTCTTTTTTATTTTATAATAACTACCTCATGCATCCGTCCTCCTTCACATGTAATCTCTGCTATTGCGAGCAAGTGTCATGCGTGAATTTTTTGTAGTGCGACTTGGAGATAGTCGCCGTGAGAAAACCCTTCTATGATCACAGTCTGATGGTCCTCGAATTACATAGACGTCAAACACAAACTGTCCTCCCAGAACATCCCAGATCGTGGCAATGGACGTATCCAACTTACTAGCGTCGCACGCCGCTAAATTGTAAGCTCATCTAGGTGCACGGATCACAAAAAAAAAAAACTAATGGACATTCACCTCATATGATCCAGTCAATCCATCACAGTCGAAAAAGAAACGCCCCTCGATGTTGATGCCGGCTTTCTTACAGTCACAGATCTCAATCCAATAGACGAGGAGAGCCACAGGTATGTCCAGTCGTGTATTTGTATTTGCCACGTCCGCCGTACCGCTAACCACGTGTATATTTTTTCTTCTTTTTCTCTAAGCTCGAACCTTGAGGAATATCTCCAATCGACAGCAAGGGATGGCATACAAGCACTAATCACAGCTCTATATGCACTGCCCACCCAACCTTCACCCGATGGTCCCCTAGCTCAGCTCCCGCCGCCAACAACCCATCTTCCTCGCGCCAAACCGCTCCCCAAAGCAAAACCACCGACCAAATGGGAACGCTTTGCTGCAGCCAAAGGTATCCAGAAAAAACAGCGGGAGAAGAAAACGTGGGACGAAGAGAAGCAGGAGTGGGTCAATCGCTGGGGGCGGGAAGGGAAGAATAAGGAGAAGGAGGAGCAGTGGATTCATGAGGTCAAAGCGAACGCTGGTATGTCTCTGGTATTATTGCTTGCGAGCTCGTGGTACTCAGAGAATGTAGACGTGGATTTCGATCCTGTACAAGCCGCCCGTAGCGCACGCAAGGCAAGAGTAGCCAAAAACGAGCGGCAGAAACTACAAAATATTGCTCGCAGTCAAGCCGCACGGGAAGAGCGCGATGAGCGAAAAACCGAGATCGAGCGAACGTTGGCCTCCAGCCGGACGAGCACAGCAAGTATGGGCAAGTTCGACAAGAAACTTGAAGGCGACAAAAAGATGCGTGGTATCAAGCGGAAGGTAAATTGGAACTTGACTGTTTCGCAATGACCGTGCTTATCTCCTTTAGTTCGACCCCACTGAAGCATCGGCAGAGCAAGAGAAACACGCCTCTCTTGCTGTCCTATCCAAGTTAGACAGTGATGCCAAAAGGTCCAGAAAAGAGAAGGGTGGCGATGACGTGCTCAATGTACGGAAAGCGATTCGGGCGGTTAGCAGAGGTAACGGAGGTGTTGCTTTGGGCCGGGAAGCAGGACGCGCCAGCGCCAGGGGCAAGCGAGGGAGCAAGCGAGGGGGTAAGCGATAGCCTCTTTTGCTACTTTCTATGCTACTGCAATGACTTCGAGGATCACACTTCGTATATATACAGCAAGGTCGTTAGCACGTCTGTAAACTGATCTTCCAATAACACTAGCAAGTACCATCATGGGAGTTCATACTGTTCCCCCAAGTACAATAGATACAAAAGTCTGGTACGAAACCCGCGCTCACAACTCACTTCTCTACAGGAAGCCTCTCCATGTCTGCCTTCCCATCTTTTATCCACTCTTCTTTGACCAATTTCTCCCTCTCGAGAAAGTACAACCGATACACCAATTTTATCGTCCCTTCGCTTACTCCAGCCACCGCACTTATATCTCGTGCGTGCTTCGGCCTTCCCAATAAAAGACATGTAAAATATATAGCTCCACCGGCGATAGACACCGGACTCCTTCCATCTGCGATCCCGTGCTGGCGTGCGGCGACGATGATATCTGCACAGATGGATTGTACGTTGACCGGGAGATCGAGGTGATTGCAATACCGGACGAGAAGGTTCTCGGGGCCGGTGGAAGGATTATTGGCATTATTGCTCTGTGCAGTGGCGCCAGGCGAGAGGTTAAACGCTTGTTCGAGCGCTTTATAGCACTGTCCGAGAGTCTTCTTTGACACATGCGTAAGATTACAAATCTCCCTGAACGTCCGTGGGACGTGCGCCTGACGACAGGCAATAAAGATGCAAGCAGCAATGACTGCCTCGAGAGGCTTTCCACGGAGAAGTTTCTCCTCATCCGATCGCTTATAAAGCTGCTTGGCGATATCGCTGATGGTTTTGGGTAGTGAGAACTGATCGCACCAGCTACCGATGTCGCGGAATGCAGTAAGAAGGTTGCGCTCGGAGCGTGAGCCTTGTGAGCGCGAAGCTGCGCGTTGCAGTTCACGTGCAATACCCGAGCCCCCGTCCCGGAAACTGATAACGGTGTCAAGTTGTTCCATGCCGTCTAATAGAGGGTCCGACGCAGCACCAACGCGCGAAGGGTCGTCTCCTTCATCGTTGGCAAACGTCTATAAAAACGAGGCAAATTCGTGTGCAGCCTTGTAAAAAAAAGGCCAAGAGAAGTGAAAAGTGCTTACACGCCACTCGCTCCTGGTGTCTACAACACGGTCACCTAGCACGAGACCGCAGCTCCCGCACACAAGGTCTCCACTTCCAAACTCCTCGACAATATTCGGATTGGGATCTCTGCATTCTGGACAGATGAGACGTACAGCCAAATCGGGGCCGAACGTCGGCTGCTGTACCTTCTGCGCTGCAGCAGCTAGAGGGAATGGTTGCGCAAATGCCATGACAGTCGACTAAGATGCAGAGAGCGCTCGTGTGCGGGTATTGAATAGCAAGTAGCTGCGTAAGACAGCGGATTCGACCGCTTTGAAGTGTAATGAATGTGAGTCCTGTCTAGCTAGCTATTCGCATGGGTAAAAAGGCTTCATCTCGAAACCAGATATCAGTAGTTCGCTAATACATACCACCAATATGACAGGTACAGGTAATCTTCGCAAGAGTCCTGTTCAACGACGGCGACGACGACGTGATGGTTGAGGACGAAGAAGGCCTGCCTGTTGTTTGCAGTGGCCTGCGGAACGAAAACCGCCCCGATGACTAAGCATTACTAATATGGTTGGTTGAGTCACCAGTCCACAACTGAACGTGCTGAACAATGAATGCAGGGCAAAAAACAGGGTTATTTGCAAGCACATACAGTAGTAACTACGCAAGAGAACGACAACAAGTAGGGCATTGTGATATTCAAAAACCAACAGCGAATGGAAAGAAAGGACCGAACATTGCATGGGGTGACTCGGAGTTATGCATGGTTACGAGCACGGATGAAAGTCTGTATGAGGCGAGAGTTACTACCAAATAGGCTAAACGAGGTCGTAGAAAGCGTGAGGAGGCAATAACGGATAGCGGTGTATGTATCCCATAGCACAAAGAACCAAAAAAAAAGAGATCAACAAGACGAAGAAATGGAAATGCAATGAAACCATAATCAAAAACGTTTGCTCAGTAGTACACTGCCTGAGACGCGTGCGGATCAGCGTGATACATCTCATATTGCGGCATGTGTGACATGTCATAGTATGGCGAGTATCCATACTGCTCGGGATAGTAGTATGCTTGCTGGTACGCCGAGTAGCCATACATGGCGGGATCCATGGGTTGCTCCGACGTGGACACCGCAATGACTTCTCCATACGCTCCTGAAGCGTCTTGAGATGGGTATTGCTCTGTCCCTAACGTGAACGGTTGCATCTGGTTGACCGGACTTGATGATCGTGAGGGCTCAAACGCGGCAGCGCTTGTCCTCAAGTTGGATGGTCGTCGTTGCGACTTTGACTGCTTCAAGTCAAGTTGTGATGCAGGAGCCCGAATCTCGACACGAGAGCTCTGCCGAGGGAACGAGAAGATAGGATTGCCAGTCGCGTGATCAATGAATCCATTGAGGGGTGGGGTATGAGGTGGCGCAAGGAAGTCTGGGGAGCCGGTTGGGTGATGATGCATGTGTCCAGGCATGTAAGACAGGCCGGAAGGCGTCACCACACCGTGTGCTAAAGGTCGAGGCGTATATATAGGGGCCGGTAGATACACCGGACGTCCCGTGGCAACTTCATATGCCATTCCGTGCTGATTGATTGCAATGCCGGGTGGTAAAGGAGAACCATAGCCGTACGGCGAGCCGTAGGGAGGCGACGGTTGCGAAGGGGTAAAAACGGTCTGCAGTGGTGGTGGTACGGGTGGAAGAGTGCGTCGCCCCCCCGGTACTTCCTGCGGTTCGGGAGCATGTGGAGTGTCTGCCTTGAGTAAGGTGGGGACCAGAGAGTCATAATGTTCTTGGAATGGACCATCAGAAGTTCCCACAGCCGGTTGACTGGGTTGCACCTCAGCCGGTTGAGGTGTGGGTTGCTTGGGCAACGGGGACGTAACGCTGGTTGAAGACTCAGCAGGCTTTGCAGGAGCCCCGGGAGAAGGTGAAGTGTCTAGGTGCGAAGGTTCGAGGCGGCTCGCGGAAGCGGGTGGTTCGCTGTCCATTATAGGTACACGCGGAGGGGCAAGCTCGGGTCTCACCGTAAAGACATCCTCCAAGTGAGGTTCCCCGACTGTAGCCACGGGTTCCGAGGGTAGGACCAACACTGTCTCTTTGCCAGTCCGCTTGGGTAGGCGCACAACGAAATTCTTCTCCCCACCGTCTAAAGCTTGGGCCTGTGAACAGAAATTCGCCACTGAGTGCTTGGGAGTCTGCACTGAACCACGAACAATTTGCCCCTCCGAGCTGGGAAGCCTGACACGATAGCCTGCACCAACGCCTGGTCGAGGCTTGAGGGTAGAGTCGAAGAACAAAAATGCGTCGTGTTGCTTTGTCCAAACTCTCTCAGGCTTCATGGCGTACCAAATTCTTCCAAGTACGGTAGCAGCGGGGCCAGTTGGTGAGGGCGCAACGCCACTGCCTCGAGCGGCTCCGCCACGCCCACGCCCCCCAGCGAACCCACCTCTCCCACGCAGAGGGGTAAAGCTTCGAGAAGGTCGTACTGCTTGTTGTTGCTGTGTTGCCTCCCGTCTCTTCTCATCTCGCTTGTTCATCTCCTCGAACCGGTCGTGTGTCCAGGTTTGATCGATGCGGGGCACCTCAGCAGGTGGGTTCTGGGCCTCTTGAGGACCCTGCGCTTCTTCAGATTGAGGGCCATGGTGGCTTGAATTAGGTCCCATAAATCCTCCACCTCTGGCTCTCCCACGCATGAACCCTCTGTCAAACGTTCCTCTCCCGCGTCCTCGACCCTGCCAGCGACCTCTCCACCAACCACTCAGACTCCGAAGATCCCTGTCCAGCAAGCGATCGTCATGGCCCCAGAACTCACCAACGGTGGGTACATAGGATGGATCTGTCTCTAAGCGTTGCTGATACACTTGGCGAACGGACTGCCCGGGTGGACGCCTAGAGTCACTCCGTGTGGACGGTGTCGAGGTAGAGGCGAATGGTTGGTCAGTCGCAGGCTCGTCATGATGTTCGTCAGATGCAGGAATTGGGGGTGGCGCAGCAGGATGGTCAACCGTAGGCGCTGACACAGCACGTTTGACTTGTGGGCGCTTTGACGGTTTTACAGGTTTTCGTGGGGGTGCACCTTTCAAAGACCGCTGGTCTAGCGCGGGGCCAGCAAGGTCTGCGAACTCGATGACAGGAAGTTCGGCAGGGCCATGAGCATTTTCTTCTGCGACCATCTCAGACCAATTTCCAGAGTCCCCAAAAAAGGGGACACGCTGTCCATCAAGGTCTTTAGTCGATTTGGAGGCAGACTCATGGAGTGATGGAACATCAGCGGAACTCTGAGTCGTATTTGGAGTGAGTATACGAGAGTGACCGTTTGATAAGACGTCTTCGGAGGCGGGTTCGGTATCAGAATCAGTGGAGGAATCAACAGACGAGTCGTCATCGTCGGACGCTGAGTCGGTCTCTATCTCACGCACAAATTCTTCGTCGCTTTCGAAATCGTCCTTGCCACGACCTCTACGTCTGACGGTGCGAGTTTTCCGGGATGGTGGTACAGGGTGTGACGTTGTTTGAGCACGCTTGGGATCTGTGCGAGAGGCGGAGTGAGAGGAAGTGGCAGCCGGCATGATGAGAGCTGAGCACAGGGAATGAAGATCAGTGACACCGAGGGAAAGAAACGTAGGGAAATGTGAAAGACTATACCTGTGTGTTCAGAGATATGAATGCAGTCTGTAGTTAAATCTGTGAATCAGATCGAGCAGAGAAAACGGTGAAAAATCGTGAAAAATGAAGTCTCTAATGAGATTGTTGATTTCGTGGTGGGATAAGGGCAAGGGAATGAGAGAAATGTCTTTTGACGATGTCTGGTACGGTCACCGTGGAGGCTCACCGCAGTTTGTTGTTGGTAAGTTAACAAAGCGGGCTAACGGAGTATGCCGACAACGTTCATACTCAGCTGCGGTACCGATAGCACTGCCCTCCTCCCATTGTAAAATACCGTGCTGACTCGATCCCAGAACGCTGATCAAACATGGACGCCGCTGATCCAGAGAGCTTCAATCATTGTCGAGGTAAACTATCTACAGGTCGGAATTACCATTATATCGACCAGCGACCACGAAACGACAATTTCGCCCCGACCTTGCTGTGCTTGCATGGTTTCCCCGACTTATGGTATGGCTGGAGGTATCAGATACACCCTTGGGTTGCACACGGATATCGAGTTGTAGTACCAGATATGCTGGGGTATGGCAAGACAGACATGCCTTTGGAACCTTGCGCATACTCCACGAAAAGACTTTGTGACGACCTTGCTGCTCTGCTCGACCTCCTCGGAGTTCGAAAGGCCGTCAGTACTAGCAATAGTTTCCACCTTCATCAAATATCCTCAATAGTATACAGGTTGTCATCGGCCATGACTGGGGATCATTTACCGCTGGTAGGTTTGCACTGTGGCATCCTGATAGGCTGCTCGCCCTGGCTATGTATGCGTATCGCTTAATCAATATGGGAGACACATGTTGAACTGCTCAACTCAGACTCTCTGTGCCATATACCCCACCGTCGCGACACCACATGTCAGTCCACGATATGGCTCAGCGCTACCCAGCCTTCGGCTACCAGGTCTACTTGACTTCTGATGATTCCACCGCTGAGATTGGGGCCAACGTGCGCAAATATACTTCAAGTTGTTCGAGTTGATTCTCATCGTTCACGTAACAAAGTTATCCTCGTTTTTCCGGCTATTATTCAGAAAACCCGATTGGAATAGCTCATGGGCACGTACAGGCGAACTCCAACAGTTTGTGCTGAATGGCTGTGAGCTTGACGGATGTATATTGAACGACAAGGTGATCACGGTGACTTTCCTCCCGGTCATCTGTAACTCTGGGTTCAGGAGCTCTCGTATTATATCTCGAATTACCAAAGAGGCATGACAGGCCCACTATCTTACTATCGTACAACCAAGTTACGATTCCAGGAAGAAAAAGGTAGACACTCCAAATTCATGCCCTTGAATGACCCTTCGGACTTACTATCTCCCCTCCACAGCTTCATCGCTCCCCTCAAACCTTCGTGCCGACCTGCCTGTTCTTTGCCTCTTTGGGACAGGCGACGCAACTTGCCCCCCAGTGGCTGTTCGCAACTCAAAGAAGTTCATAGATCAGCTGAAAGTCGTGCCGCTGTCTGGTGTCGGCCACTGGGTCATGTTGGAGGCCCCACAAGCGGTGTCCGAAGTGATTTTACAGTGGCTCGAGTCAATCCATTTAAGCCCCAGCCCAACTGCACGTTTGTAAATAAGTGCGACGGCCAAGTCTTGTTATACAATAACATGCATGACAACGCGGATATAGGTATATCAGTGAAAACTGATGCAATGGAGGACCGATACATCCACCTCATCTTCTACATGGAATGCCTCGTTAGAAGAAATGGAGACGCTAGGATCGTCTAGGAAACATGATCATTGCTGGTCCACATTGATCGACTCGAGCTCGGAGGCAAGTGCATTCCAGGAAGCGACTGAGAAAGACTCGACCATCATACTTTTCATTCCGCCTTTGCATACAGATATGAGAAAAGGTTGCAAGAAACCACTCGTACTCCAGCTGTGAATCTATGAACACCTACAACACTTGACCCGCTCGACGTCTATTAATACATCGACCCCGAACTAGGACCAGCGCCAGCGGTATGCTTCTGGGCCACCTGGGCAGTCCGCCTCAGGTGGGCCTCGTTGAACAAGTCAGTGAGTAGTTCCAATTCGTCAATGGTCTTCTTCGGCGTCTTCTCCTTGACGATGCCCTGCATCGTATCGTTGGAGATAATGTAGACGCGCTGGTCCGGCATGTTGGCATTCTCTAGGTTGGTTTTGACGCTCTTCTTAGTTTCCTGAACGAACTGCTTGCGCGCAGCTTTGTAGAGCCTATTGCGGCGCTCAATGTCTTCTTCGTCGGACCCATCGCTGTCATACCCCATGTCCCTCATGAGGTTACGGATGTGCTGGTCGGCTTTGGAACGGACGATGTACGTCGGGATTTTGAAGCGTTTGCAGTTATTAAGGATGGCGATATCCGTCATCGTAAAGCGGTTGTCGAAGAGAACGATAATACAATCGAAAACGTAGAGGCCTTGGAGGTTGAAGTACTGCCAGTCGGGAATTTTGAGCGTACCCGCGCCAGGAATGTCGTACCAGACGAACGGGTACTCGGGATTGGCGTCTGGGTATCTGGTCAGAAGCAGGGTGGTCTCGGTGACTCCCGTAGCGGCGGCTCCAGAATCTTTGTTCCGCAAGCCGCGGAACGCGTTGATGAGGGAGGACTTGCCGCTACCAGCGACACCAGCGACAGCGAAGTGGAAGAGGCCCTCCTTGTATTGGACCTTCTTCTTTGCGGCGGCGAGTTCTCCGGGAGAGGGCGTCACGACGGGCTGAATACCCTCCTTCAGCTGCCTCTCGGCTTCCTCCTTCGCAGCTTGTGCTTTCTGGGCCTCTTCGGTGGCTGCGCGGGCCGCCTTCACAGCCTCGGCTCTGCCAGCCTCAGCCTTGCGGCGCTCCTCGTCAGCGACTTTCTGCATCCTCTCTGCCTCTTCCCGAGCAGCCGCCGCCGCCTTCTCAGCATCCTCCTGTATCTTCTTAGCCTTTTCCCTTTCCTCCTGGGCCTGCTGGGCAAGTTTAGCAGCGTCCTCCATTGCAGAGTTGGCAGCAGCCTCAGCATTCGCCTTTGCCTCGAGGGCAGCACGCTCAGCCGCCACTATTTCCATCATCATCCTTTGAGACTCCTCCCGGGCCCGCGCTGCAGCCTGGTCGGCTTCCTCCTGGCGAGCGCGTGCCCTCTGGCGGTCCTCTTCCGCGTCCATTCTGATCTTTTCGGCGAGCTCTCTGGCTTCTCGAGCATCTTGCTCTGCTTGCCTCTGAGCAGCTTCTGCGCGATGGCGGGCTTCAATATCTGCGACGGAGGGATTTGCCGCTTCAGGCGCCTCTCTGGAGAACCAATGACCCATTGCGAGAGTGAGGAATACGGTGTAGTATATCAAGTGCTAGTGGTGGGTCTATGAAATCCCTCGAAGAAAGCGAGAATACGAATACGGGAAGGTCGTATTTGCTGTGTGGGTGACGAGGGCAGAATAAATAAAACCCAGTGCTGCTGACACCATGTGACGGCGAAGCTCGCTGTGAAAGGGAGTTGCTGTGAATAGGGAGCATAGGTCACCGGTCACCCTTGATATCTCATGCTTCCCTGCTGGCTGGCGCAGGCGAGCTTCGGGCCCTCAGGTATAGGGTATGATTTACCTGGATCAGACACTCGACGATCCTCGCATTTGTCTACGTGAAGCTCCAACGACGATCTGGGACATCTCAGAGGAGCCAACATCTGGGTTCATCGATAATGGTCGCGATGCACGCTTATAATTACTAAGGGCACGAGGTCCGCAGTGATCGTCAACGTACAGCACGAATATTGGGGCATGACTCACGACGGAAATGAATGGAAGCATGAGGCCGATCTGGGGCGTCCCATCATGGAGAATGATGGGCAAGCAGCGCAAGGTCAGGCCCTCAACTTCCCTGAACAGTCAGGAGATCCAACACAATATCTCCTTCTCATCGATTTGCAAACATGGCCAAGGTCTCGATAGCACGAAAATAACATATACAAGTCATCAAGTGGTTGGAACGACATCGGGATCTACACAATACAGCCAGAAGCAGGAAACGTACAGAATGAGTTGTCGCATACGCCAGGTTCAGTGACTGCGAGCAGACATGAAAGCTGTATTCGGTGTGCCGAACGGAAACTTCCCACTCCTATGCGCTTCGCCGTACAAGTCTGTGAGCAATTCTACTTCGTCGATCAACTTTCTCGGCGACCTGTCCTTGACAATTCCCAACAATGCCTTGTTTGATATTATGTAGACCCGTTGGTCCGGAAGCTTGGCCTCCGCTAAGTTTTGCTTGACGCTCAGACGCGTCTCCGTAACGAATTGTTCCCAGGTGGCTTTGTATAGCTCTTCTCGCCTTCCTTGTGCGTCATCGTCAGAATCATATCCCATGTCTTTCATAAGGTTGCGAATGTGTTGGTCGGCTTTCGAGCGGACGATGAAGGTGGGGATCTTGAAGCGACGACAGTTCGTCAGAATGGCTTGATCGGTCATAGTGAATCGGTTGTTGAAAAGGACAACGATGCAGTCAAAGACATAGAGTCCCTGAGAATTGAAATACTGCCAGTCGGGGATCTTCAGCGTTCCTGAACCCGGGACGTCGTACCACGCAAATCTGTCGCCATAGTTAGGGTCGGAATATCTACCGACTTCCAGGGTGGTTTCGGTGACGCCAGTAGGAGCTGCATTCGGGTCTTGGTTGTTCACGCCGCAGAAGGCGTTGATCAAAGACGATTTACCACTGCCAGCGACACCTGCTACGGCACAGTGGAAGACGCCGTCCTTGTGTTGCACCTTCGCCTTTGCGACTCGGAGCTCGTCTTCAGTTGGCATAACCACCGGCTGAGTGCCCTCCTTCAACTGCCTCTCTACCTCTTCCTGTTGCTCCTTGGCTTTCCTCGCCTCCTCAACTGCCCTGCGAGCCGCCTCTTCGGCCGCGGCCTGCGCCTCCCTAGCTTTCCTCATCTCCTCTTCCCTAGCTCTCTGACGCCGAGCTTCTTCTTCCTGAGCCGCAATTGCAGCGAGTCTCGCAGCTTCTTCAGCAGCCCTGATTCGCCTTCGCTCCTCTTCCAGTTCCCTTGCCATCCTCTCTTGACGCTCACGTTCCTGGCGAGCCCGAGCCTCTTCCTGCTCCATAGCGATACGGGCAGCACGCATAGCTTCTTCTCTCTCACGGTGGATGCGTTCAGCTTCTTCGCGAGCAGCCTGGGCAGCTCTTTCGGCGGCGAGCTGGGCTTCTCGCTCTCTTTGCCTCTGGGCCTCCGCCTCGCGGGCAGCGTGTTCGGCAGCTTCTCTGGCTTGCCGAGCAACCTCCTGAGCATATCGTTGCTGTTCTTCTGCTTCCAGACGAGCGCGTTCTGCTTCTTCAGCTGCTCGACGGGCCTGCTCGATGGCGTGCCAGTCGGGCTCGCAGTGACTTGAGTGTCCTCCACCCATATATGAAAAACGGTTTTAGGGAATGGTAGAGAGATGGAGTGCTAAACGTTCAGAGACTGAGATTCTGCGAGGGGGAATATTGCGAGTCACGGTCGTCTGTTGAACGATACTTGGCTCAGATCTAAGGCTGGTCGAAGTTGTGCTGTTGATCGTATTTGAAGCACCAGGGCCGGACCCGAGGTCGTAACAAGGATGTGCTTGGGGCCGTGCTTCTGTGGAACTACCTTCCTTCAATCAAAGACACGGCAGCCTTGATGACGGTCGAAAGACCCCAAAACGCACCGTTGACATGGCCATGGCGCCGATCTACAAATCAACCTGGAGCCTGAGCGCGGATCGTTCTGTTTTGCATATGAAAGAACTGGGTTAGGAGGGTCCAGATGATGGAAGGGAGGTTGCAATTACATACTTACCCTTAGTTAGCCAGCAGTCTGGTCAGTGTCATCATAGTGAAACGCCTTGAATCACTGAAATGGCAGCAAGTATGCCATCACGATCATCATTGACCAGTTGCTGCAATCTCAACACCGCTTGAAATTACGTTCTGTGAGCAAGGGTAAACCTTGTTAACCACTTTATTGGCAGCATGTTCGAAAGCGAGGGGGACACTCAGGGTGCTCATTCTCACCCCCACCATAAATTGTGATTGTGCTTTGTGCTACTGCCTCTACCTGACACATCCATCGCTGTGTCCGGTATACAGTCGGTACGGGTGCGTTGTCGTCGTGAGTCTAGGTCGTCTTCGAGTTTGCTCTCCCGGTCCCAACGATATTTGGAGTGATTCTATTTCTACGTTGAAATGGTCTGTCCTCGCCGTCACGGTCTATGTTTTGATACATAAGTTATTGTTTCGGATAACCGCGTGCAAAAAGTTTTTGACCGACGACGAGGATTCAATATTCAATATTCCACCTCAGTACAAGATTTCCCTACCTTCCAAAGTACTTGCGGTCAAGCCTATCGTTCAGCTGGATGGGCTCAATTCCAACGGTCCGGTAAATATCTGAGTATGTAACCGGTAATCGGCGGCAGGTTTGATGACTTCTTGTACAGCTGGAGCACTGAGCTTGTATTTTCATGACCATCACTAGTAAAACTACAAGTTCTGTCTAGCTGCCTTAACAATCATGTCTTCTGCTACGATAATTGCCCACTCTCCAAAACATACTTTTCCCACCAAAAAATTCCATAAGGCCGGATATGCGCAAGGGTCATCACCCGGAAATTCATCAGGTTCAAGTTGGGATCGTGGGCCTACACAGAATCGTTATCACCAATTAAGCAAAAAAGCTCAGAAAACCAAGGCTACCAAGCCCTCCTTTATACAGAAGAAGATCTCCGCCAAACGCACCGCTCTGCTGAACCGCCTGAGTCCACAATCACCAAGCGGGTCACTATTGCATAGAATCGGAGGGTCGATAGAGGATAAAGCAGACGTTGATGGTGAGGTTGAGGTTGTGGTTGCGGACCTATACGCGGACTTGCCAGATTCTGTTCCCCACTTTTACACGCCGGAACCTGAAGAAGTTGAGAGATTTTTAGAATCCGTGATAGGCGCCCGGGCGCCAAGTGCGCCTACCACCGCGTGTTCGGTACGTTGCCCACCACGAGTAAAACACGCCCTTTTATTTATTTTATGTGACGTCGTGCAAGGATAAAGGAACGAGGCCCGCGCTGGCAGTCGAAACCCATACCCTCCCCGTGGAACAGCCAGTCAAAGTAGAAGATCTCTCCAGCTCGGTGCTATACTTTCCAACCGAAACCGCTGTAAACAGCTTACTATCGGGCCGCACTCTTGAGGAAGGAATTCCATCGTCGGGTGATATGACACTTCCGTCTGCTTCTGTGCTTGAGGAGTGCCGAAAGCACCTCGTTCCGGTCCTTCGGGCCTCTGCAAAAGTGAGAGACGATGGCTCGCATCTAGATTCGGAACAATGTGCTCGGTTGCTTTCCGATGATCGTTGTACGAACTTCTTCCGCCAAGCAAGGCAGACGAAGCACCAAATTTCATCTCTGGTTTCTGGGAGAAAGGGTGTTTATAATGGGTTGAATGGGAATCTGAAGCGGAACAGGGTTGATGAAACGAATGCTTGGAGCCGCAACACACGCAGCAGGTTCGATTACATGGACAATGAAGTCTCAGAATCGTCATGGAGAGACAGCGAGATGACGTTGGTTGATTTCCCGGTCGGCAGATCCCTACCGAAAGCCCCCCGCGCCATGCTACAGGCTTCACACAGCCCCAGCGGGCGCGACACTCTGGTTTCCTGTTCAAGGACTGGAGAATCGTCAAATCTGACACCGCTGATTATACTAGGCCGAGACGTTATTCGGATGTTTCCAACTCTTGCATTCACAGCTCCGCCAGCTGGGCCAACAACAGAACCGTGTCATTCAACAATAACAGACGTGGTGGTGACCGGAGCAGATCCGGGAGACCAATTCCTGCCTTCTGTTCCGTCTTCCCCACCCAGCCCCACGGATTTCGTCTCTCATCTACCAACACAACCTGGTATATGGTTCAAGCAACGAGGAAAGAAACACCCAGACGTCGTTGAGATTGACGTTGATGCGGGCGAGGACCTGTTCGGAGAAGGGTGCGTGTTGACTTCCTGTTACGATCCCCGTCCACTGTATCTCATATCTAATCTCAGGGATGGAAACCGGTCGGGCGGGATCAAGATAGGCTTGCGTCTTTGTTCCTTTCCTGCTGGTATCGGGATAAATAGTGTTGACCCACGCACCCCGCTTGAGAATATCGAAGCTGCCATTCAGAATGATGCGCCGCACTGGCCCAGGAAAGGCACCCTAGTAATACAACTGAATCCGGATTCTCAACGAGGGAAAACCTGGCTGCCTTACGAATTGGTAAGCGTGAACTGTAGATCGCCAGCGCGTGCCATCACAACTAAACGACATTAATTGCTTACTCCAGGAGTCCAAACCGCTGGACGTAACATCATATATACTACCAGGAAAGAACACATTTCGTTTTATTCACTTGTCGGACTCGTCGGACTTTACCTTTATTCTCGTAGCTTCTCCGCTTCCTCCTGAAGAAGAGTGGAGAGATTGGGACTGGTCATCCCTTTTCCGACGAGAGCGCATGACTCCGCCTTCTGGAGACAATTCAAAAAGAAAAAGTATCCTAATGGAATTCGCACAACTACCTGTCATAGTTCAGTCATGATCTCACAGGGTGGCATTGTGAGCATATTTCATGGGCCCTGCTGCATTATTTTATCACAATGACGCTGTCATCCGCATACTGTTCACTTGTGTATACACACACACATAGAAGCATGCTCCTGTAGTACGTAGTTTGGAAATCCAATCCTCCGACTTCCTACCAATTGTCTGTGCCTATGAAGCCATAACCACGGACCTTGGCTGCGCAGGACTGATACTCATGCCCCCAAATGATTCCCCAAGTCCTTCCGCGTCGGGGTTAGTCCGCTGCGAACTGCCTGGTATTCGTAGCCCACCGGAAACCAACGCTGTCGTCGTCGTCATCAGAGTGCCTGCCAAGCTCAATCCAGCCCCAGTGGCGTAACCCTCGTCCCCATCGTCATCGTCATCGTCGTCGTCATCGTCTTCATCGTCGTCACTTTCATCATCATCTCCAATTGCAACCGACGACCACTCTCTGTATACCCCTTCTATGTACGAACTAGAGCGTGGTAACTTGTATGGATCGAATGGGAAGAACGTGTGCAGCTCGGCGTGCACGAACTCTTCGGTTCCACGGGGTAAGAGCGGCACCGACCCAAAACTAGGGTTATATTCTGAGCGCTTGTTCGCCTCTATAATGGAGTAGCAGTATATGAAGTCGGTGGCTTGAGCTACGCGAGCGAATTGCATCACGACGTTTGGCGAGCAGACCTAAGAATGCTGTGAGTGGCGTGCAGGGGCGTAACGAGAAGAGAGTGGGGTATACCTTCAAGGGGTTCAGAGACGACGCTATCACCCGTTGGACAACGTCCAACTCCGTCATCCACTTCTTCCTCCCTCCTCGGAACTCCTCCGCATCATCAAATTGCTCCTCGAGATCTCTCCACCGGAAGCAAAATATAAGAAACACCGCCTGCGTGATAGCGTAGAACACACTATGATGCGCTATCCCTGGCTGTTCTTGTCCTGCTTGTATTATACTATCAAACGCATCCAAATGACTCTGTAAAAAATTGCACAGGACACTGATCACTCTCCGTGCTCCTTCGCGATCTACGAATTGGGCACGGCTGACGAAGGAAGCGATGTAGCTTGCTGCAGCTGCACGCGTCACGGTGGGCACGTCCTGCCCGAGAAGGGCCTTTTCGACTAGTAGACCTTGGAAAAGGTCGCTGAACTCAGGATCAAGAGAGGAATACCAGAAGATGAGGAATTGGGTGTATCGGGATTTGAAAGTGCGGATGATGACCCGGTCGAAGATGGCGAGGAGAGTATGGAACTGTGCAGCACGCATAACACGGCCGGATTCAGCTGATACTGGTGACGGAGGGCGAGGAGAATGAGAATCGAGGGAAGAAGAGATGGCACTTGGGCGAGGAGTGGACGGCGACGATAGGGTGGTAGCTTCGGTGATATAATGTAACCGATTGAAGTGGTCGAATATCAGGTTGAGAATGGAATCGAGCTTATTGACCATATCTTGCATGTGTCGTGCATTGGCGGGTAGATCGGGTTCATCATCCGAGCCGTCAGACGAGACATCACTTGATCCGTCTGAGTCACCATCTTCAGCGTCGGACTCTTCTTCATCCCCTTCCTGGTCAACGACGACACCAAAGGGATCAAATTCAAAAAGGTCGCCGTTGTCCAACGTTTCGTCCTCCTCGAGTTCTTCTAACTCCACCTGAATCTCGACCTGGAGGGATATTAAGCAGGATGGCACGTGCCCAGCCTGAGACAACACGCACGTCTATTTGAAGGGCTCGATCGATAATAAGGGCTAATATTCGATCGGCCAATTCAGAGCAGTACTCCGTTACTCGCAATAGATTGCGTATGTACGTTACTTGTGCAACTTGCGACTGCCGCTTGTGAGGGAAGCTGCGGACAAGCAGAGGATGTAGAGTCGAAGGTAGAGTCGGTATCAGGGATAAGAGATGGCGCAGGAGGTGATGCAAACGGTCGTATACGACATTACGCGTCAAGGGACTCGCGGAACTCTCCGGGCCCCCAGCATCGAGTGCTTGCAATCCCGATTCTATCAAAGCGAGCCGGTCACATAGGACACAAACTGTCGCAGAGCAAGATCACATACGATAAGTCAGACCCTGAGCGATTTTACTGAGGACAAGAGAAAGGTATTCTGGCCGGGCGCTCAGGAGCATCCCTATAAAAACAGTGTAGGACTTTACAAAAGCGGTGTCCATGGTAGCCCATGGCAGGTTAATGATCGCCTCGACCAATGAGGAGTGGCGCCTTTCCAATCGAGATAGCACGTGCGAGAGAGCAAGGACCCATAGACGTAGCTGCGACGACGACGTCGCGGTTTCACCTACTTTCCTCGGGTTGAACTGGCTTACGAGATCGTCAAAGTCTTTGCTCTGGCTCTGCGAAAACGGATCAGCGTGAGGAAGATAGGTGCACACGACATGCTGACATTTAGTTTCTCCTGCAAAGCCTTGTTGATGAACGCGATGAACATGTCCTTCTTGAACTGTTCATCCTGCCTAACACGGGAGTTCGTCACGATTGGGCGTTGAGTTAGTGCTAGGATGCCACCTGCATCCCGCGATGGTGACTTCGCTGATGGTGGAGGTTTGGCATATTTTTCGATAGTCATTTTTGGTTGTTGCTCCATAAATCGAGCCGTCGGTGTGTATGGCCCAGATTTTGGGGTACGCTGGTTAAACTGCGAAAGTCTTGAGTGGGGATCCATGCTGTCCCTCGAGTCCTTCACCGGCTCCGACTTGAGTCGTTGTAATCATAAAAATTTATCCACTCAAATAAACAGATTAGCGCTGGTTAGTCGAATTAGCTGCCAATGTAGTCCACAAATAGCATTTTACTGGCGAAATGCACCCAAGATTTGGCACAATTTAGTAGGGAACACTGTTTGTCCCAAATACCGACACCAAAGTCATAACCATCATTGACAATGTCGGCGACACAGTTCTCGGCCGTGCACAGGTCCTACGTCAAGTCGCTATATCGGCGCATGTTGAAGAATGAGTTGGACTGGGTTGTCCGCAGAGATATCTGGCGTGGAAGGGCACAGCTGATCAGAGCTGAATTCGAGCGCAACCGGTGAGTTCCGCAGCGTAGTGTTCATTGTCTCGTCGTGTTGCATGAGTAAACTAACGCGACACAGCAACATTCACGAACCAAGAGCGTTGGCCCAGATTTTCGAGAAAGCTGAGGCTCAGCTGGCAAAGAGGCTGCACCCCGACCCGTATATTCGTGAGCACCAGTCCCGCGACGCTGCTTTGCTCCCGATAGCTCACTGTTGCATCGTACCCCAGCTCCGACTATGCCAGGTGGCACGAAATGGTGTGTATCGTCTAACTTCGGGTTTTGCTCCTGCGTTGAACGTTGTCCTCACTTTTCAGGGAGCGGAATGTGCCGGTAAGCCTCAACGAACCTAGTGCCTCAAATATTGCTGACATTCCGCTGCAGCCCACCATTGCACCTATATACGACCACCTTTCTGCTGGGCACCACTAGATTATATTGTTTGGTTCTAGGAATGAAAAACCTCCGTGACGCGGGAAAAGCATTCCGACACACTGAGAATTGCTAGACTGAAGGCGGGTTAGGCCGCTGTCAGTCTTCTCCGCGATCGCCTATCTCCTGATATTGTTCTTTGAGCACATACACGGTGCACCACGGCTGCAGAGCACACCAAGGGAGTCGAATTAAGTAGGTGCTCAGGATGTATCCCTCTCCTCGAGATGTTATACCTGGCCTATGTGCTGCTCCTGGGAACAGACTGGTCCTCGTTCTTTTCTGGAGTGCTTTTTGAATCTCTCTGTAGTAAAACTTCACCCGTTTGTGAGGCGGAGGACCGCTACCTTCTTGTGACCTAGTGCATGTACTGCCATTGGATTCTCAGAGGATCCCATGAGGTGTCGCCACAAAGGTCCACGCCGTCAACTCATAGTTATATCTCGTATATTCAATAACTAGTAACAACGGCATATATCGTAGACAATGACTGCTCAGCGCGCGCTGAAGTAGCAGTGGATGGACGGGGACTGGCAGTCGTGTATTTGGGGATGTTATCATCGGTTCGTGACGTTCGTTGTACGAGCAATGTGAAACCATTCTACGCGCTGAGTGCGCTGAAAAATGAAAATAAACAAGGTCGACACAGAGCCGGGGTTGATGGAATTTCTTCCTCTTCAAGACGTGGAAGCGATTCCCCGGAGATCATGAAAGATTCAAGGTACATATGATAAAGAGCCTTGCACCCTAGTCTGCGTGAGGATGTGCATCAGAGTCAGTGCAAAACCAACCTTGATCTCCGTCGCTCCGAGTCGCAAAATGAAAGATACGACGAGGTGAATGACCCGCCTGTTAAATTTGCAGTCGTCTCCAACTCATCAGATCATATTGCTGATGTCTGAGCAAAAGTTTTGAAACGAGGCGTGGCCCAATGATGCGGGACCTTTGGATTCCTCATGGTGACCTTCAGGGCCCGTTCGCGGTGATCCCCATGAGAGTTTGTACAACTGTAAGACTGAGCACCAGTCGCGCGTTGTCTTCTCAACACTTTGTGCGATAAGATAGCACAAGTCTAAGCCCCACCAACGAAAGAGGTGTGTTATAAACACGGATCTAGATCCGTACAACATTTTTCAAGTTCGCCAGCCTGGGGTATCATCTATCATACCCTCCCCTTCAGCTTCAACCTTCATTTTCACCTTGTCAGCTCGTGCTATTCATTTCTACAAAACACCGAGCTTGATCATCGTCAGTGTCAGTGTAGTCGAACAGTGTATTGTTCGGGTGTAAAAGTACGGGCGTCAGATCGAACACTGGGGTAAAGTGCCCCACTCTGAATAGCCGATGACAGGACTAACACATGCTCCGGATCTCATAAGCTCGCTGATGCTGCGAGTCTCCACCCACTCCTCCAAGGATAAATGAACTACCTTCGTGGTGCAGTCAGTGCCATCAGCGCGCCATACCAGTATTACAAGGATATCAACCCGTCAACGTTGACGGGTGCAATCGATGTGATCGTCATTCGAAGACAGACGGACGATGGCGAGGTGACGTTGGCATGCTCGCCATTTCATGTGCGCTTTGGGAAGTTGCAGGTGCTTCGTCCTGCAGAGAAGAAGGTGCGTCGTTTGTGGTAGCTGGACATCAGTCTTACCGTGTATAGGTTAACGTCTCGGTCAATGGCGACCTAATACCGTTTAGCATGAAGATTGGGGATGCTGGCGAGGCCTTCTTTGTCTTCGAGACAGAGGAAGACATCCCAGAAGACCTCGTAACGAGTCCTATACTTACAGCAACGAAGAACACCCCACAAGAGGAGATTCCCTCAGTGACTCTAAACAAGTTACCAGAAGTGCCGTCAGCTGAAGCCAAGATGCCAGAACCCGAATTTTTGGACTTGAACGCTACACCACCAGATCGCCTATCGACACTCCGCAAACGAGGGAAGTCATACTCTGCTCCTCAATCTCCCCCGCTGTCCACCCTCGAGGTTAACTTCCTGCAAACACCCGCAGTGGCTCCTCCAGAGATTCAGTACAAAGAGGGTGCGTTCTCCCTCACCCGAGAGTTCATCGTCATCGTTGACAACATTCTGAACTAGATATCGCTCTCGACATGGCTGGATACCATTCACCCATATCCGAGCGAGCCAAATTCTCCGAGTCCGAATTGCAGAGTGGCTACTCTCAACGACAAGTCACCTCAGCCAGCACGAGCACTGACCCACGGATACCTTTCCCGCCTTCAAACCCTAGCACACCATCGCATCTCCAAACATCCATTCCCGCTCGCCGCGCTGTCTCTGAATCTCCCACAGACGCCACGATCCCCAAACGCGATGATGCGCTCAACGTCGAAGGGAGCGGTAGTTCGCTGTCCGTGCAGGAGTACTCTTGGGAATGGGGTGCCTTTCCCCAGCCTTCTCCACATCAGGCACATTTTGCGCCATCGACACTCAAGGGGAAAGCGAAAGGAGGAGACGAGGCGCGGCAAGAAGCAGACGAAGACGACATCATACTCATGCGCAGCCAGAGCGTTCCACCTGAGCTCGAAGGGAGTCCACATACGATCCGGTCTCCGCTCCCACCTGCTGACGACCAAGACAACGAGCCGTCGCCATTGCCTCTCCATCGAGATCCAGAAGCGGACGACAGTGAAAAGGGCTTTGGGTCTGGTGGACGGATGACCGCACTTCACGATGACCAAACCAAGTTCCAAGTCTGGATCGAAGGCAACACAGTCGAATTCGAGCTCAGCTTAGTATGCTCCCGAGACGTGTTCCACGGACGGGACGAGGTAGAAGCTGCACATGCATTCCAACAGGGGATCATCGACTACCCACAGTTAATGGCGAACGAGAGCTCAGTGAGAGATGAAAGGCTCGTAATCAGGTGGACAGGTGGACAGTATATAACACGAGAGGACGGATCACCGTTAATGGATGCTCTGCAGTTGTGGTGGACATCTGCAGCGAGTGAGGATCACCTTACTGAGTTGCCGTCGCCGCCGCCATCACCTTCACCACCGCTCTCAGCGGACGGGCGCGAAAAGCCGAAGCGAGCAGATTCGGAGCCGCCAGAGGCGCCCTCTCGGAAGCCGGCGCCGTCTAGCTGGGTGAGATGGTGGAGTCGGAGTCGGGATGTAATCGAATCGGAACGGCCGCCTCTGAGAGAAGTGGCCACTGTTCCACTGGATCAGGCAAGTCGTCCAGTCGTTATGGGCCTGGGGCGTGCTCACACAGCCTACAGAAACTCCATAAGCCAACACATGTGCCCTCTCGTACGCCACCAGCGATATCCGCAGCCGACAAACCACCCATCATGAAACCCCTCCCCGAGACTGAGAGGACGCAGAAGAAGTTCGCAAAGACTCTTCGGCTATCATCAGACCAACTCGTCAGCATCTTTTTCAGTTTGAAATAATGCAATACAAAGCTGATGCTGATCATCAACTCTCACAGAAATCCCTCAATTTAAAACCTGGCGCTAACACGATAACGTTTTCGCTTTCCACGACTGGGGCGCCCGCATGCATAGCACGGATATTTGTTTGGGATTCAGCGGATCTGGTCGTCGTTTCGGATATTGACGGGACTATCACCAAGTGCGCCGCTTTTCCTCGCTCTCTGACTGATGTGATTGCTCATTCCATGTACAGATCCGACGGCCTCGGCCACATATTCACCATGATCGGGCGGGACTGGACGCACCTCGGGGTGGCGAAGCTGTATACCGACATTACTCGAAACGGGTATAAAATCATGTACCTCACGTCTCGCGCGATCGGCCAAGCAGACTCGACGAGAGACTATCTCAAAGGGATCAAACAGAACGATTACCAGCTCCCCGAAGGTCCGGTGATCATGAGCCCAGACAGACTGATAGCGTCACTGCACCGGTGAGTTCGTTGTGTGACCATAACGATGCGCTCTTGTTGACGGTATCGAGCAAATAGCGAAGTCATCATGCGGAAACCTGAAGTGTTCAAGATGGCTTGTCTTCGAGATATTCAACGCCTCTTTGGAGAGGGTACACGAACGCCTTTCTATGCCGGTTTCGGAAACCGAATCACGGATGCTCTGTCGTATCGCAGCGTCAACATACCGAGCGCGCGTATATTTACAATTGATTCGAA
Organism: Gyrodon lividus; assembly: GCA_014904945.1. Lineage (NCBI taxonomy): Eukaryota > Fungi > Basidiomycota > Agaricomycetes > Boletales > Gyrodontaceae > Gyrodon > Gyrodon lividus. The sequence continues at coordinate 1,425,986 of MU127421.1, forward strand.
TGGCGAGGTTAAAATGGAGCTTCTGGAGTTGGCAGGGTACAAGTCCTCGTAAGTTTTGTTCCCTGATGATATCTGTTCGTTACCATTCCCACCGCCTGACGTCCGAGCGTTGTGCCAAGGCACAGACTGTACTGCATGTTCACCGTTACTCATAAAATGCACTTTCTCTCTTAGGTACATCCACATGACCGATCTCGTCGACCAAATGTTCCCCCCAATCCATCGCAAATGGGCGCCCGATTTCACCGATTTCAATTACTGGAAACCCCCGGTGCAAGAATTCCCCCTCCCGGATCTGACACCGCCATCACCGGCTCTCAGCGCACGCTCCGATACGTCTAACCAAAGCGCGCTCGCACGCCTTCGGAACTTTAGTCTCGTCGGAAGCAGGCAGTCGGTGTACATGAAACAGCTGACGCTCCCTCCACCTGCGACCGCTTCGGTCCCCGGGGGTGCTACGCCCGTCAGCAACAACGTGAGCTCAGGTTCCGGCCAGCGCAGCTCCCATCTCAGACAGATCTCTTCGTTGGAGAGACTGAGCAGTCGGCTTGTGGCGCTCGCACAATCGCCGTCGTCCATCGTCGATGGAAGTGGGAGTGGGAGTGGGAGTGGGAGCTATCCTTCCCGGTCGTCTGCTTCCTCGACGTATTTGGACTCGGATGAAGAAGGGGAAGTGGACGATGGGGAGTTGAAGAGAAGGAGGCGGCCACGGAGTACGAGCATGACGAGTATGCCTGGCTCGCTCGACGACGATATGCATTTTGGGATGGACGAGGAAGAGGAAGGGGCAGGCGATGAAGAGGAGGGGGGTGAGTATGACGGCGAAAATGAGGAAGAGGCTGCGGAAGAGGCCTTCGATGAGGATTTCTTTGCAACGGGCGAGATGAAGAACGTGCCGTTTTTGTGAAGATTTTATTTTCGTTGTTGGTGGCAGATCATACCATCTACCCAACTAGAGAGCGAACCAAGAACGGACTTCATTGCAATCGGTACATATATTTTCGTAATAATAGATGCCAGTTGCCAGTTGGTAACTTGTAGATGAAAGGCATGTACAGAGCAGATTCTTATCAGCTGGCAGCGCTGCGGCCACCAAGTCAAGATGAAGGGGAGGGTAGCACTAACGGAACGCAGTTGCATATGCATATGTAAGACACCAGTGGAGAAATGGAAAGGGGACACGGGTTGACTGGAAAACGGGCAGACAAATGAAATCAGATCATGATAAGGTCGTAGATGATCGATCACCTAGCCCTACTTCGTGGCGTGAATGATATCAATCACTGTGAAGCGCAATATTGCACGAAACCGTCGTAGGCTGACTGAGCATCACCATAAAGCGTCTCTAGCAAGGCCTTCTCCTGGTGGGAGAACCCATCAATGTCCCAATCCGCGACTCCAAATTGGATCTTCTCCTTGTCAAGAAGTCGCTTCAAAACCGTCGATTTCCACGTCCTCCAGACTTTGGTGTCGTTGGGAAGGAGCTCTTCGAGGATCTTGGCTGGTTCTTCGGACTGCAAGACTAGAAGGACGAACACAACCATGGACGTCCGTGTGCCCAAGATGTATTTCGTCAACCTCGGTTTTCCAAGCACATTGTTGAGCAGGATATCCCGCTGAATCTTCTCCTTGTCCAGAGAAGACAGCCACGAGTTGTAGGCCCAAGACACACCGAGCGAGGCCACAAACATGATTTGGCCGAATAGTGAGCCTTGTGGGACGAGGAGGAGTTGCGCGACGAATTGGATAGTGAGGAGGACGGAGCACCATCCGATGTTTCTGTAGTATGGTTCGCTTGCGAATTGCAGCGAAAACCTGCCGCGGGTGATAGAGTTGACTGCGCCCTCTTCTCCTTTCAACAACACGATGTCCTTGCCCGTGAGGATACCGTCACCAGGTGGCGATCCCTTGGCAGGATCGGGGTGTGTGAAAGTGAATTTGCCTGAACCGATGACGAGGCAGGATATACCACTCGTGAGGATACCCAAGAGGATCAACGAGAACGAGAACCAATCCCCAAACACAGCGCATGCGGCACATGCGCCGACGCTAACGGAAATCGGGATGCTGGCGAAGACAGGGGAGTACGCGTTGATGCGTTTGGGGTACATCTGAGGCGCTGGGACGTGTTTGAGCTCGGCAACAGTGACACCGACAGATTGCGTCTTCCTTCCCTCTATCACCTTTCCCTCCAGAGACTCAGATTCCTTCATGAAGAGCGCGGCCAAGTGACTAGTCTCATCGATGATGGTACCTGAATGTGCAGCTCTAAACTTTGGCCCCTTCCAACCATCCAGCTCGAATAGAGTAGCGGGGTCAGTGTGAACGCCCGGGAAAAAGCCGTCGAAGAATCTTGATTTTGCAAGAAGACCGTATCGTTTGGCTATTTGATACGACCCTGGAGTGTTATACCACCCTAGCCACCTCCTATTTTCATAGACGTGAACGGTGGCCATGGCGGATACAGCCTCGTCGCCACCGAAGACGCCCGCCACGCCTGACGTATCGAGGGTGAAGGAGGACTCGCCAATTGGTCCAGTATTGATCATTGAGCGGATGTTCAGCATTCTAGAGTCATCGGGGATGTACATTGTCAGCGGGAATTGCGAGTGCTTCGTCGAGCAACGCAACAGTAAAACGAACAACTTACGTAGCTTTGTCCTTTACTGACAGGTGTCAAAAGTGAACCAAGAGAAATTCGTGGGGAAAACGTGCCCTTGAGGCAACGCAAGTTGGGTGAGGAGGAAATTCGTTCTTGTCGATCTGATCTCTTGTCGATGTTCTTATAAATGCAGCACTCGGTTTATATGAAATATCTAGGGCTCTATGACGCTTTTATTCTAGCCTAGTGCATGCGCATTGCGCCGCCCCAAGAACTACGACCATCCTCGTATTCGGGTAAAAACGGTTCACTGTGATCAGATACGATGGCACTCCTGATGGCTGGCTGTGATGTTCTACGTTTCAACTCAGCAATTTCCTGACGAATACCTGTTGGAGGCATGTTATTGGCTTCCCGACACGGACCCGCATACTCTGCCGAATCTCCAAGACGCAGAATGGCTACCACTTTGGCTTTCTTGCCTGTCGTATCGCAATGTCCGCGCAAATGACAAAACAGGTTTCCGTGGTAAGTGTCTCGTTGCCACTGCCAGAATGACCGTAACGAAGCTCAGTCTGAGACCATCCAGTGGCCATCGTTTACATGCTGCAGGCCGCTGTCTCACTCACCCGAAGACCTTGGACTTTTGAGTCAGACAGAACACCATGACGCTTTATTACTTGTCGGGGTCCGCTAGAATATTGAATCATCTCCGTTCGATCAGCATGGTAAACATGAAGTCATAAGAATGAACGAATCGTGGTAGGGAGTAGGACCTTGTGGGCCAGAAGGTTGGACCGCGCGAATGAAGGTATGCATGTTTGGACGTGATGTCCCGGAGTTTAGGTGACTGTCACCGCTCACGCGTTCACGAACAGACTGGTAAGTCCTGTACTTGTCACCAACGTGAACTACTACGCATTACGCGATCCTGCCCACGTCCTGAAGGCGTGAAGTATTCTCGGTGTTCGATATCTTCACCACATTGTGGAAGACAAAGAGCGCAGTTGATGAATATTGAATGTCGAATACAGAGGATGTGTGCTGCCAGTCGGTGGGCGAATTTTGGAGACGTCATTTGCAAGGAGTGGAATTTGCTGTTGTCCGTCCAATTGGTGTCATTTGTCAGCTATGTATCCGTTCCCTCTTGTTTTTTAGTAGATATTATCTCTTTCTCGGATGTTGTTCTGTCGAGTGCCCATTCAGCAGCATCAACAGTTTCGAGTTTAGGGCGTTCATCTCTTTGTTGCGCTGGACAGACCCGGTGGAGCGTTCCTTCGCCCAAACGCGTCTTGTTCTTACAGTCTACTTACTGACGAGATTCCATTCTTGGCAACTATCCAATCTCGTTCCCCGTTCACTTACTTGCAAACCAACGCCTCGAAAGCACCGGTTTGTAATATCATGACGAACTTACATTCAAGTTTCAGGACACATGCTGAAGTGCATATGCTACGAGCGCATCACAAGGACCGCTTACATCGGTGAAAACGAGTAGTATGTACAGAAAAGTGCCCCGGACGCTCTGAAGCTTTGAAGAACTTACATTTAAACCAGCAAGATGAGTGCCATGTCGGTAGGTAAAGATCATGGCCGCATGGCAAAGATCCTGGGAAAGATAAGAGAACCCGAAGAAATGCAGGGTGATCATATCATATACCGTGAACCGAGCAAGGCGCCTTGCGCTTTGCACACGAATGCTCCAGAAAGGATGGCTTAATAGTCCTTAAGCCCAATGCCCTCACTCGACAGACCTCTTACAAACACCAAGTTTACCCTCGATGTCTCCGGAATAGCTGGCTTCTTTGGCGGCCCAGAAGCCCTCGCAGCGATAACGACCATCCATCTATTCAAAGGAAAAAGGTGGTTAGGCTGGTACAACATGCCCGGCAGTTACTTTATTGCCAGAACAATAGGCCAGCTGGCAAACTCTGGTGTCTGGGATCGCCTTTTCCCTAGGCCTGATGGAGTTGCACTGGCAGAATTTTCCTTCGGCCTTGATGGAAAACCAGGACCCAAGTATGTCGCATCCGTATCAGGGACTGTGATACAGAACACAGGTTACTTGGGTTACCTGACGATGATGGGGAGTAAAAAGGGGCAGCTGGTGAAAATAGCAGGGAGATCTACGATACCGAGCGACGTAGCCTTCCTTGATCTTCGAGACAGTGACTCCTCGTGGTACCACGCAATACTCCAAGAAGACGTCGCACATACGCTACTTGCCCTCATCCCCATCCTGACCAGCTTCACAACTTGCGTCCTTTGCGCCCTCTTCAGCGACTGGTTCTGCTTCGCAATGATTCTGCTTGGCATTGTCTCTTGTGGCCTCACTAGCTTCGTGATCGGTTCTGCAAAGTTAGCGATCCAACGAGTGAGGTCAGCTCGCGGCGCCCCGCCGGGAGATGGATTGCTGATTGAGACAAATGCCATTGTAGTGGTGAGAGGCGATCAAAGCGCTGTCAATACAATCACAAGAGGGAGGTTTTCGCTGACGCTTGTCGGCTCCCCTCATTACAACCGTGTTGGGATGTGCTCGCTGCTCCTTATCACCCAATTTCTGCTCCAGCTCCTCCTCATCCCGCAAGGATCGCTCTTCGGCCAGATCATGTTTGTGATCTCCATCGCTGTTTCGTGGATATATTCATATTACCTCTCCACATTCCCCAAGGAGGAGATCCACCTGAAATGGCTCCTTCGTTTTCTCGGAAACCCCAAGATACACAGGTTCAGGCTCGGAACAAGGACGACGATGGCAGTGTTTACCTGCCTCGTGCTCTGTGGCGGGGCTTCATACCCAGTTGATGCACGCAGACTTCTCCGGGAATTTATACCCAATGAAACACTTGTGTGGCAGAGGTGGAGGGACAAAGTGGCCCAACAGCTCGAGTCCGGGGAATACAAATCTCTTAACCTGCAACCAGATGACTCCACGGAGTTGTCAGATCTCGACATGAGACTTCTGACGACGCTCCTCATGGATGCCGAGTCAGCATTTCAAGGATACATGGCATGGCGCGAGTCTCGTTGATGATGCAAAACTATCACACACGTATCGGATTTTCCTTGATACTTCGTATTGGTGTGGTTTCTATATACCTGTCCTTCTGTATTATCACCTATATCCCTGCATATCTACCTCACCCCTCGCCCCTAGTTGAAACGTTGAAGTATTGTGTCTATTCGGCGCCCCTCGCGGCCTGAGTGGCTGAGGGGGTGAAACGCCTCCAAGTTATCGTAACCGGGATTCAGGGGGGGACTTGTCGAACCAACAGCGGAGTTGAATCAAATGTTGCTAATATGTTTGTCGGTCCCAGCGCGTCAAAGTATGAAAAAGAACCTCCGATAGCTCGAACCCGTGATGATGCTTAGGAGAACCACATTCGTTGGTCTTCGACTCGGGTCTCGAATAATTCTGTTCCGATGCGAACTTTTGAGGCTGAAGATGGACATGCGCAATCGTGGAGCGCGGCACAGTCAACGACCCTCAATTCAGGGGTATTGTTATTGGATGTGCGCTTCGAACACCCCGGTTACCGCTTCATTACGAGGTGTTGTTTCACTGGACGCTGTTTCAATCGTTTCTTTTGCGCTCAAGCCTTGCTAGGCCTTGCTCTTTGGTTCCTAGTGTAGTGGGTGGCGAGGTCACCTGACTAAAAAATCAAGTCACATGTGTACGTGTTATTTTGTGCGGTGTGTTTGGTGTTGTGGGTCCAAGTTGTTTGGTCCATGTTCGATTTCTTGTGTGGAGGATTTATTCTCATATCTGTTTGACTTTGGTCTCTTGCTCTTCAAGACCTGACGCTTTTTTTTCTCTAGCGCAAAGCCTATCTTTCCCTTTGGCTTTCTCGTCACGAAGGCCTTACGCCGTATCACGCACCCACGCACCCTACGCTCCCTCTTCAAGAATCACCCAACGAACGCAATCACTATGATCCCCTTCATCCCAACTCTCGCACTCTGTTTCCTTTCGTTCATAGCTTCGGCTTTCGTCATTCTACGTATAGTAATTCCCATTTTACCTCCTCACCCTTTGAGTCGACGAGTCGCTCCAGTAAGTCTTCGCCAGCATCGTTGGTCAAATGGTATCATTACTGATGCTTTGTGTTTCAGTCCGAGTTTGGACTGCCTAACTATAACTTCCGTTCCCTCTCTTCAGCGGACAAGAGTCACCTTTGGCTCGCTTCCCTCGATCTCTTGGCTCTGTGTGTGTTCGTCTGGCAGGCTGTCACCGAATATAGCGGCGGTTCCACTAGTGCTGGTGAGGCCAGTGATGCTGCGTCATCGGCAAGGCTCTGGTTTGCTTTGACCATTAGGCAGAATTGTCTCCTAGTCGTTGCAGGATTGACACTGGCCCATATCCGTATGGGCCGCTCTGTATCATTTGGGGCTAGGCACTGGATGATATGGGCACCAACCTTGCTCCTCGGTGTGACGTCTACTGCCTTGTCCAGTGTGCTTGCGGGAGCAGGTGTTCCAAGCCTTTTCGCAGGTCTCATCGCATATTCTGCTACTACTGCTGTTCTTAGCAGTGCTGCCTTCGGTGGCCTGGTCTACACGTTAATCGTGATCAGGCGCAACTTGGCAGCCCTCAATGAACCTACAGACGCGTGGCCACCAGTGAAGGAGGTTGAGGAGAAACCCCGTCCGTCTTTCGCCACTGAAGACATTGATGCTCTCCGTGAAGGCAGCTCTTGGCTCACATCTGATGCCGCCTCCTCTCGCCACGAAACTGCATCGAATTGGTCATTCTCCACTCATCAGGCCCACCAACGCCAAGGCTCCGTGCATTTCAATCCTGCCGCATCTCAGCCCTCTTTGGTACCTAAGTCGTCCTACTGGTTCAATCCTCCTTCTCCAGCGATGGATCCTTCCATCCCCCCGGTCCCCCCTCTTCCATCGCCCTACCGCGGCAACTCTTCGCCGACTTTTGTCATTAGCGAGGACCCTGACCCATTCCGCCGCGATGTTCCCAGCCGTCCTCGTCTCGGTTCCCAGAGTTCATGGCTGACGTCACACGCCGGTTCGCAAGCCACGCTGTCCGCGTGGTCGTACCCTACCACTCAACACGGCGGTAGTGTGGTAGATATCAATGCGGAATTACTCCCGCATACAATGGCGTCACGTCCTGCCACACCTGCGTTGTCAAGTGCAAAGGTGCTCGGAGGGTATGGTTACACTGCGGATTCGGAGAAAGGAATTGCGTCACTGGCAGTCGCTGACAGTGAAGTCGACATCTCGTTCTATAGATACGTATTTTGGATGCTCTCCATCTGGGTACCCCTTGTAAGCTCTTGTTCCTCACTTTTCCTCTATCTGAACTCAATTTTTTCAGGGCTTATCACTCCCTTACCTGCTTTCTAGTGCAATTACAGGCTCAGTATCAATGGACGCCTTTCCCATCATGCTCGTGCTTTCTGTTACGATGTCTTCTCCTCTCCTTGCCATAAACATCCTCGTCCGTTCTCCGATCCCTATTCCCACTGGGCTCTTCGATGTCCACGCTGAGCCTCCTTCAGTTGTCATGCGCGCACCGTCTCCTACCGACACCCTCGCTACGTATTGCCGCGAATACAAGAGAAGTGGCAGTATTACCGTCGTTGAGGGTCGCCGTTCTGGTGATGTTTGGATTTCCCAAGGCGACGCGGTTGATGGCAAAGGAAAAATTGCTCGTGCTGTCGGGCTTATGTCCCCCGTTCCTAGACTCGCAGTCCTGCCGCCTCAGGAAGAGAAAGAAGACGGCGAGCTTACCCCGCCTCTGCCCATGCAAGAAGACACCTTCCGTACGACGATCCCTCCTACCCCTCAGTCGACCAACAGCGCCGAACTGGGTAGAATGAGGAAGGAATCAAAGGCTTCGTCACATCTGTCTGGCGGCGAGGAGAGTTATGCTTCCAGGATCATGATCGCCCAAAGGCACTACTCAGCCTTGGCCACCACAGTTGTTGTCCCTGCGTCACCCGAGAGAATGGAGGGTGCCGGAGACCTCTTGACTGTGGCCACCGGTGTCGCCTTCGAACCCGTTGTTACTCCATCTGCTTCATCTCACCTGCGCTCACGTTCTGTATCCTCCATCGTCGGCCGGGCCATCACGACTTCCGATATCAGTCCCCCTCCTTCCCAGCCTTTGCCTCCTACGCCTCCCAACGTTCGCAATGCTAAGCTCGTCAAACAGCTCGTTCATAGGAAGTCTTACTCGTCCGGATTCTCCTTTGGTGCTGTTGTGAACGACGACATCAACGAGATCGACGCACTTACCGCCGGCGTTCTTCCACTTCTTGTCCCTGGTCTGAAAGTTGGAGAAGGCATGAAAATCCGCGACTGGGATTTCTCTCCTCCCTTGAGCAGCACTGTGACGAAGAAGAAGCCATCTCGTGTAGCCAAAGCGTCAGCTGGATCTGACTTTGGCGTATTGGCTCGGGATGAATTCCCTTCGCCTCAACTTCACTCTACACCAGCTCAGGGACGGCAGACTCACAGAGGAAGGAAGGTTTCTGCCCATAAGAGAAACCATTTCAGTCTCCCAAGGTTTGTACATCAATGCTTCCCGCCCTGTGAAGCTCACTTCATGCCTAACAGTCTCGGCCTTGGCAAGGAAGCCGTTCATATGTGGAAGAATGAACTGAATCAGGCTCTCGCTAGTAAGATTGGACAGTATTCCACCCTGCCCACCAGCGACATCGCGCGTCGGAATACTGTTTGGGGTGACGAGTCTGTTCCGAACCTCATTGCACACCCAGTGACCTCGGATCAAAATGAGGCTCAGTTCCACGCCCCAAAGTCTGGTGCTCCTATGGGTCGCTCCATGTCCACCCGTAGTTTGGGCCTCCGAGCTGATGTTCCCCATGGAATGGACAGCGCCAGGACTTCTGTAGCTACTCTCCTTCCTGACAGAGCCGTCCCGCCTTCGGCTGCATCGACGGTTACTCTATTCGAACCCGAAAGTACCTTCGAACCACTCGCTCAAAGCACTCCTCACGACACTCAGAAAGGCTATCCATACACTAGAAAATACCAGGCTGCAGCCATGCCCCAGTCCAACTCTCGTCGCTCAAGCATTGTATATGTCAAATCCGATGAAAACACACATACCGAACCCGTCGCGTCTACGGATCGTAACGCCTCCTCCTCCACGACTCTTGCTCAGTGGTCCTCCCGAGCGGTGAAACCACTTATACCCAAAGTCAGCCAGCTGCAGCGCAAGTTATCATCGTCTGGAAAAAATGCAGCTTCCCCAAGCGGAGGTCTGCGCCCACTTTCACTCCTTCAGGAGCGCGGTACGAATAAGGATGGCAGTGCCTCCAACTTCGCTGGAACGCGCCCGCTTGTTCTTGGAAAGAAGAAGCTGAAGGCGAAAGTTACTCCGGACGAAAATGCCGATCCTAGTTCTGCGAACAAGTATTTGAAGCCGCTTCAGCTCAGACGCTCAGATTCGAGCAAGTTGAGGGGAATCCTTCGCAAGGACGAAGTATTGCCCAACGTGGTCATTAGACCACCTTCTGCCAGTGAACAGATGGGGTCTGCTTACGATTACCGCTGACCATTGACGTTTTTATCTTTCTCTTGACGTCTCGAACGGTAATTTTTTTTAAATTGATTTTTATCTCCTTGCCTTCTAGCTTTTTGCGTTACTCGCGTTTTCGTTTTCTTTGCTTTCTGAAATGACCTTGTTATCGCAACATGTAGCACACTGCACAAATGCTGTACTATGCTCTCATTCCTGACTACACACGTACGTACCTCAGTTATCGATGTTTTCACAATCCATTATGCTTGCCCTTTTATCTTTCCTTATGAAGTTGACTGGGAGTCTGGATTCAACTCCTGGAATGCGAAAACGCTGGACTTTTCGTAGTCTGGTCGTTTGTACAATCAGAAATGATCCAACCAAAAAATGAAAGGTGACGAGGTCGTCTAAGGCTCTGCGTCAAAGCCAACATTGTTTCGTACTCACTGCCCCCCTCCGCGAGTACCGGTATAGATTCATCGTTTGGGCCTAGGATACTACTGACAAGTCCAAACACTGCACTTCGCACCACCAATCCTGCATGGTCAGTATCCATGCACCATCTGAGGCAAACTCGACGACGGTGTCGATACCGATTCAGCTATCGATGACGGCGGTTTACCGCTCCTATCTTACGAGACCGCGTGGTCCATGGCCGCAGTTTATTTGATGGATGTTGTCTGTGGGCATTTTGGACAAGCTTCCCATGGACAGCTTGACGTTGTCCCGCTATCAGCCCCTGTCACCAAACGCGATGACTTGGAGGACCCTTCTTATAAGGACTTTTGAACGTTTCGATACCCTCGTTTTGGGTGGTATTCACCCACGATGGGATCTTCGTGCTCTCCTCCAAAGATCGGAGCGGCGTCACGCTCCGTATTCACAATTGTCCCGGATTCGACGACCGCGTTGCGGAAGCGATGTCAGAAGGAGGTCCCGACGATACATAATTCATGTGCAGTAGAATACGATGTTTATCGGTCTTGGGTTGTCCGGCGTAACGTCTGGTGGGTTTGAAGATAGTGAACGCGAGGCGGGGGGGGCAACCATATTATAAGAGAAGTGTTTTGGACACACTTGGAGACGTATCCAATCTGAGGTTTCGTCGCGTTTCGCCCTTGCTGAGTGTTGGTATGCGAGAGATGATACCTAGTGAGGAAGATCGCGCGTGTGGTTCTGAGATTACTTTGCCGTCGATCCGGAGGATGAGTGAGACTGCAGCTTTGATGCCGATCCCGAGGGCGATTCAGACTCTGGGTCTTCTGTCGCAGAAAGTGGTTGTAGTTCAGACGCTGGTTCAGAAGCGGACTAGCAGTGGCTCAGTGTCCTGTAAGAGGGTATTCAATGCTATATAGTCTTACGAGAAGGGCCATTTGAGGGGTATGTGGAAGCTGGTCGTGGTCAGATGTGTCGTCACTGTCAAACTAGGTCGTTGTAAACCTTGTGTACCGGGTCGGGATGGTGCACCACATTGCTTCGAATCCGAATCTCGTCGATTGTGAGAGCATGATGCGTTTTACATGTAGACGTCGCGAAGGCAGTTTCTGGCACCAGGAAGTATAAGTATCGTTTAGACTTGGGAACGGAAGCATCTGGATACAAGACTGAGATGCGACTTAGAAGACGATCCTACTCACGACTCGATGCTCACATTAAGGGGGCAAGGACAACCAACCAACTTTCTTCAAGTTGGTGCCATCACCAAACTACTAATTACTCAAGAGCTTTAGAATTCAACAATCGCAAACAACGCTTGTCGTCAATCTCAACACGTACAAGGCAGCGGCAGAAGTTGTTGGTCTTCCAGCTACGTCAACTAGATTGCTTCACCTCGACACACACGGCACGACGTATCGTCGAGTATTTCCAGATACACCACACCTTGAGTGGCAGCTTGGCACTCCACTATTACCCATGAAGACTGAATCCGAAACCCCTCAAACGCCAGCCCCGGCACAGGCACAACCTGCCACACAGTATACTGCCCAGTGGGGCACGGCGCGTGCGCTCTAACTCCTTATTTTCTTGGATTCATCATAAGTCTTTGTTTTGGCTGGTTAGACATCCCCATTGACCCTGCGCTCCAACAACAGTCTCAACATGCCACGTCAGTCGAACATCCTATCTTTGGTCGCCATCTTCGGACGTGAACGCTAAAAACTATGCAGGACAACTGCTTACTCACATTACCAATATTCGCAACATTATCCCCAGGCTGCCTATGCGCACTACCAATATGTGCCTTCCCCAATAACTACTCAGGCGCAAATGCAGCAGCGACAACAAATCACGACCACGACGATGCAAACGACTACGGCTAGTACGGCAAATACGACCTCAGCCACCGCCACCAGCGGTGTGGACACAGCTGACGTAGCTACCTTGAATGATGCACTGGGAAGTGCCGGGGTGGATCTAAGGGTACTACTATTCGCGCACATTCTGTCGGAATCGTCTGATGACCCATCCACAGGCAGAAGAAGAGAGTCTACAGCGATCATACGACTCACATCAATCTTACCGCCCCTTTGAAGATCGTTCCAAGAAACAACCTACTACGCCTTCTTTCGACACACGTTTTCTAGGGGCGACAATGCGCAGTATCGGAACACAACACAAAGTCATTAAAATTCCAGAAGACTCTGTGAACTACCTTGCTCTTGCTCTCCGCGCACGAATGCAAGATCTCGTTACGTCAATGATCGCGGCTGCTCATCACCGCACCGACACTCAGTTTGATAGATCACCGTCTATGTACGAGGATGGTACTCCTCTGTGGAGTGTTATCGTGCGTGGCGACGTCGCTAAACAGCTCGCATCGCTCGAAAAATTTGAGAGAGAGGAGGAAATGAAGATTAGGAGAGAACGCAAAGAGCGTGCCGATCTTGCAGCTGCACACGCAGCTAATTTGGCAGCGCAGGCCACAGGAAACGGCAGCACGTTGGGTGTGGATGAGGAAGAGGGAGGTGCGCCTAAAAAGAAGAAGAAAAAAGAAGGACCTGGTGTCACAGCCAGGAATTTGTCAGAAGACGTACGCAAGAAAATGTCAAATGCAGTTGCCAGTCAAGCTGCTGGGCTCGGAGGAAAGTACGCGTGGATGACAGCTGCGAACACTCCTGCAACTCCCAAACCCAAGGGTGCAGCTTCGACGTCAACAGCTGCAGCCACACCGACCTCGGCAACAACGTCGACACCGGCAACAACGACCGCGCCAGCAGCATCCGCCACCGCGACGTCGTGGGTTCGTCCGTATGTCTCTGCAAAAAAGTCTGTAACTACTTCGGGTCAGGCTGCGGAGGAGGATGATAGAATGTCGGTGACCATGCGGGATGCCATGTTTGTGGTTGAGAGGGAGAGAGGCCATGGTGGTGGACGCGGGGCTGCTCGAGGTTGGGTTTGATTTGCACTCGTTTTCCCGTGTACTACATCCTGCTCTTCCACTCTGCTTTCAATGAGATGTTGAAAGGGGTTGCAGTGTTTGTGCTTGTTTAGCAAAGGCCCCAGAAACATACACGAACAAGCAACGCCTTGTATCACGACTCTTACGCGGGTGGTGGTCGCACAATATTGAGCACAAGTCTTGCCATCCGTCAGAATGTCCCGGGAGTCTTCACAGCGTTCCTCTCTGATTGACATGTATGTATCGCTCTTTTGTCCTTCAACACAGACCTTACCATTCTCGGTTTATAGCACATACCAACAGCTCCATTCCTTTCTCTCAGGTCGCCGCGATGGAGGGTCGTTGGAACAGATATCCCAGAAAATATCACCTCGCATATCGCAACTGCGCAATGTCTCACAGCCATACGGAAAACCGACACCCGCATCACGAACGGCCGTGGAAAGTGGCACAGTCACACTTGCAGACGGATGTGTCTTACAAGTGGACGATGTCTCGAAGGAGTTCGCTGTTGCACTCAGCACGCATTTTGATATAGACGAGATCCACGCGTTTACGCTGCTACGATCATTTCTCTATAACGAAGGACTCTCAGTGAACTCGGGGTCAACTTCTGACAAGAGCCTCGTTGAAGAGCTCATTGCTGCCATCACACCGTTCTACTATTCCGAGCGTCTATTCATCCTCCGTGTCTTCCTCCCGCTGTTTCGTGCTCAAGAGGATCCTGCAGACCCCGTACACACCATTGCATCAGAGAACCTCCCCAAGATCATTCCTGACGGTCGTGGCTTTGCAGACGAACTTCTTGCTGAATACCTACGCAAGATAGACGAAGGCATACCGACCAACATCAGTGAAGATCCCAGAGCTGCGTCTCGCTGGACCAAGCAGAATTGTAAAGAGCAGCTGGTAACATTGGAAGTGCTCTTCTGGACGATGTGGGGGTACGTTCCATGCGACGGGCAGCTTGTAGTGAAGCTGCTCGATGCCGCCTATACCACGGATCTCGGCTCGTCGCAACAGAACGCCACGCTCCTTCTCGACGACGAGGGTGCCCAAATTCTACAAGACGTCGCGGCGCTCTGGATACTCATCACCATCGAGATAATGGAATTGGAGAGGGTGGCAGAACCCGATGGTATTGAAATATCGGCGACACCGGCAGACAAGATGTTTTATACCTCTTCTCCGGACTCTCTGAAACGAATACACGAACTTGTGACCTCCAACTCTAGCAATCAGCACGCGTGTACCTACCTAGCGTGGGCATTTGTGCTTTCTCGGTTGGCGACGAAAATACAGGATATGAAAGAAGTCCCAGATTCATATCGTTCCTTCTTCGACTCTACCCTTGCGCATCCAACCCGTGGCAAAGAACGGGAACCGATCCATGTCCTAATGGGTCGCACGGCGTTGAGCAACGGAGTAGGCTTGTTCAAGTTGCTACAGACCTTGCTTACAAGCTCTCCCCTGTTCGTCACTGCTGTAGCATGGAAGACGGGCTCCACAGTATCGGACCCGAACGCGATTGCCTTCCGCTCTGTGTTAAAAGGTCAGTAGCTCCTAATAGAGGTAGAAGTCTTGGCTGATTATCCCGGCAGGCTTCCTTATGGCCACTGTCGAGCTAGTCCCTGTGGAACTCATCCCAGACTTTGACACTCTGGTTGAGGTTTGGATTGCATTGTTTGGACGGAGCGAGAATCAATCGGTTGCAGGAATATGTCGACAGTTTTGGCAATCCGATTGGCGGCAGGGCGCTGCACGACGCGCGATCTTTGACGTCGCCCGCTCACGTTTCCCAATCCACTTCAGACCTCTCATCAGGCTTCTCCGCGCGATGACTGCGTCTGGTTTCCTCGATACGGATCCCCTCTGTGCCGCTTCGTCCGCGGAATATTCTCGCTCGGTGCATGGTGATGACGCCGAGCAAGAGATTTGCAGTCAGCATGTCTTTTACTACATGGATAAGCTCCCGACCTTCTCGCTCGTTATTCCCCTTTCCTCTTGCACGGGTCCCAACGCAGTGTACGAGAAAGTCCAATATGGGCCATCAGCCTCAGCACCTGGGTTGACGTACACGAACATCCGAGCAATCCGTCTGCCTGGTGGCTCGATAATGCCCCCTCGCTCAACTGGACGGCTTCTCAGTGGAGATGGGGGGGACTGTGTTGCAGTGTGTTGGCAGCACGAGTACAATGGATGGAAGGTTGTGCTTGACGTTCTCACGGAGTACGTTACTCGGAGGAGGATGTACACAGGTACAACGGACCTGTATCAGGACGTGACGTTCGGCAGAACTGGTCCTGGGTCCGTGCCTCTGACATTGAGACTGGAGGATGTTGGTATGGAGATTGATGACGGAGGGGATGAAGCACTCACGACGGATGCCCTCGATCTCGTTCGCAGCGTCATACAAGATAAGCCCATGCTTGCAGAGGAACTCCTGGAGTCCCTCGAAACCGGCGACCCTACCTCCCAAACGGACACGAGCCCCCCGGACTTGGTTCAGCTAACGACCATGATTCTGGAAGAAGCGCTTAGTCGTCCTCAACCTCGTGGGTTTTCTCGTACACAGCTTGTGACGTCGGCTATGAGCGTGCTTTCGGCCCTGCTTACTTTGCCCAAATATTCCCTCAGAGTCTGGCTCTATATCCGTTCTGCCACTGCCCTGTTCGGTCCCAGTCGCTCGTCTGGCTTTGCATCCGTTGCTTTGCCCGCAGAAAGAGTCACTGGTCAATACACGATGACGCTTTCACTATTATTCCTTGTGCAGCAACTACTTCAGGAGGCCTTTGCTTCCGTGTTGACTATCCCGCCGGACAATCAACGCTTGAGACAAGTCAAGGAAGAGGTTCTCATACGAGCTGTAAGCTTCGTGCACGGGGAAATCTGGGTAGAGCACTTGGGCTGGAAATACGCTCAGTTGGGGGATCGCTTCGAGATCGGGAGGCGAATATCGTCGTTGTATGCCTGTATCCTTGTTCAGTCATCCCCAGCCATCAGCAGCCGACCGTTTCCTGCTTTGAGCCAGGCTGTCATCGACACTTTCCTTCACAAGGCCACCACCTCGACAATCAATCCCCTTGTATCTGCAATCGCAACCAGTTCGAACATCATGGGGTCACTGTACAATGCGAGACGGTTTGGCGACGCTCGTCGTTTGATATATCTCCTTGAGTCACACCTTCAACTTGCGCGGTTGGTGCTGAACTACAAACAGATAGCACCTAACAACAATAAACCGTCTCTCCTTGAACAGGCTCTATGCGCAAAGGTGGCTGGGGGTGCAGGTTTCTCCTACTCTGGGAGAGTGCGGGTGGATCCTGTGGACGTGCTGGCCACATTCGTGAAGGAGAGGGATGTCGGTACTGTTGTTCCTCTGGAAGCAATGCGAGTCCTTCATGCGTTGTGTGCCTCACTATCGTTGGCCGTTCCCTCGCCTCCGACGATCATCGGTCATCTGTCCAATCCCGAGACTACGGTTACTTCCTTCGTCCACATAGTTCAGCACCCCTATGAGGAGTTTTCTCTTCGAAGCGCAGTTTGGGACTTCATCTCTCTTGCCGTAGACAAAGAGCCAGCCCTCTCCAAACTGCTTGTCACGGGCGAATTCCGCACTCCCACTTCCAAGGGGAAGGAGAAGGCACAAAAAGATGGTGACGAGAAGAAGCCGACCAGCGCTTTGGAGGTTGCGACCGACACCCTCGGACATTGGAAGGATCTTTGGGAAGCCAATCCTCAGCTCCTCGCAGCTGTTCTCCACTTCCTTCATGTCGTTTGGCAGCACGGGCTTGAGCACCAGTCTCTGATCGATGCCGCTCGTCAAAACAAGGAGTTCTGGGGCCGAATCGCGGCAATTGCTCGTGAGGAGCTCGGACCAGATCCAGATTACACTGTGGAATCATTCGTCATGCTTGACGACGAACGCCGATCCAATCTCCATCAAGCAGTGTCTGTGCAAGCTTATCGTGCCATGGTGAAATCGTACGCCGTCCGCATCATCGCACAGGATATATTCCTCCAACCGCGTCCAAAATGTCCCACAACTCCTCTCCCGCGACCGCTCAGCTACACGGCATTTATCCCCTCTTTTAAGGGTGATGATCAACTCAATGAACTCATCCTTGAAGGCGTTTCTAGCTGCTATGACCCCACTCTGTATGACAAGCTCGCTCAACAGCTATCGGAAAGTTTCCCGAGCTTCTCGCTGGAGCAACTGCAATCACAGGACCCCATCACAGAGCGCGAGTTCGGTGACGACTTCACCTTTTCGCTAAAGTTGCTGAGAAGCAGACTTCAGCAATGCGCCGCCGATGAGGAGAGAGCCACTAGTGTCGATGATATCGAGAAGCAAGTATTGTCAATAAACCTCAATCTGTCTCTCTCACACGCTCAAACGGCGATGGCTGACGCGTGGCAATCCTTGCTGAAGCAAATGGTGCCCTACCTTCGAGTTGAGCAAGGTGTCAGACCAAGTTTACTCGCTCTGGCGTCAACCATCTCTGCAGATCTTGCTCACGAGAAAAGGCAGGGAGACATGATGGCCAATATTCATGGGATACGATTGGGCCTCCTTCTTTCGGTCCTCGAGGTTGCATGGTTCTCCACGACGGATACAGATGCCGAAACAAACTCCTTCATGACCCTCGTAGGCAATGTCCAGAAAATTTTACAGAACAAGGCACAACCTCCTTCTCAGTCATTTCTCGGCAAAGTCTCCGTTCCCTTCCACAGGACCCTCTTGGAGATCCTCTATTTCTGTGTTCGCCAAAGCCGCAATCTTGCTTCGCGTCCAAAAGTACTGAACGCCGCTAAACGACTCACTATCACTGGACTGGTGGAAGCCACGATCAACCTCGTAGTCGACGCCCTACGTCTTACTTTTGACTCTGCCCAAACACGTCTAGACTTGGATCTCGACCGTGATATGGAGCTTCTCGTCACTGTTTTCGAGCAATGCACCCGGCGAGATATCATTGCCTCGTCCCTCTCGTGGCTGACAAGGTGTCAGGAGACCGATGCCATCAAGTCCAGTCTCGAGTTGTTGGTCCGTACAGACATGGCGGGCCTTTCGGATCTGTCATTGCTACGCACCCGACGATTGCCCCTTTACTCGCCTCACATCCTCCTGTTCCACATGGCTCTCGTCAGCATCCCGTCCGGTGCTGAGAGGTTTGCGAGTGAAGGGGTGGTAGCGGCATACAGCAACAACAGTATCAGCTCTGCCGTCAGCGAAGGCTCGATCGATGTCGTGTTACCTGAGTTACCAGGCGAACGGAGTCCAGCACACAGAGCATATTGCTCTATGCTTGCCATTGTGGCTGGGGTAGTCTCTGCACTAGGACGCCAGCATCATTTCTTCGGTGCAGAGGCTTGCGGCATCGTCCACCTATATGGAAAACAAATTGTTCGCGCGCTTTCTTGGAGCATTGGGGACCCCATCACTCTACCTTTAGTCGAGGAGATGGAGCAGGTCGTCAACCTGTTTTACGCGATTTCGGAGAGCGCACCTCCTACGACAAGCCCCAATCCAGTCGTGACCAAAGTTCTTCGTGTTTTCTCTACACAAGCACTAGTATTTCTTCAGCAGTTGAATTACGCCCTTACTCATCCCAATCATCTTGCGAGTCTTTTGGAACCAGTAACCCCAGAGGAGCGCACGGCGATGGAGAAGGAGCCCACGACAACGTCATCGTTATCCCAGCTGGACATGATGCATCTACAGAAACATCCCCTCACAGCGCGTTTGGTACATCGGATGTTTAGGTTGTCTAGTTCCATTGCATCGACGCTTGTCAGCATCAGTCGTGCCTACGACGTGCTTCTACGGGAACAGGAGGAATGGCCAGTACATGAGGCTCTTATTGTCCCTGTAAGTCGCTTTTCGGTCGAAGTTTAAACCGTTGTCTGAGTCATTTGTTTCATTTTGCAGCATTCCAAGGTTGTCCTTGGGGAGCCAACGTCCTTGGGCACATTGCTTGAGCTGGCAAATTGTTCACTTGATGTTCTCCGTCACCTGGTCAATCGACCTGGAGGACAAGCAATCGCGCCTTCTGCCTCTGTGAAAGATGTGCCTTTGGACGTACGCGAGGCTACAATCACCACCCGACGAAACCTCGAGGCACTGTTGGTATACGCGGTAACGCAACTTGCCATGTGGCTATCCAAGCCCGACTTTGATCCAGCAGCTTCAGAAATGGAAACAGAGGAACACAACTCCCAAGCGCTGGAGACCCGAGAATCGACCAAAGGCAGAGCTCCTCGGGCTTCGCTGACGCTGGCAGAAAGGCTTCGACGGGGAATGACCGGGGAGATGGCAGCTGATTTACAGGCGCTGTTGACGCGCTCGAAGCCAGTGCTACTGAAGAGTGACGAAGTGCTAGGAAAGACGGAAGGGGGGGATCTCACTCAAGTGTTAGCAAGGTTTTTGAACGAACGAGTTGTTGTTCCGACATAGATCGTCGCGTCATTATATGTAAATATAAAAAGTACTGTAGTTGCTCAACTCTCCGCAGTCCGCACTGTTTGAATAGACAAACGTCCATGACAAGGACCATGCCATGTTTAGATAGCTGGCTATCATTATATTGCGAAACAAGTTGGACTGTGTAATGATCGGGGAGGAGATGGACGTGCTGAAGGGCCTCGAAGATAGATGCCATATCTTTCTGCGTCACAAGTCCTTTCTATAACATTCGTTTGTTCGTTCGAGTTAAATTCGGAGGTTTGACGTGAGTGTCAGCATTTTATCAACAAATATGACACCTCAACAGACTCGAAGTAACTCAGGTCGGCAAGCGTGACCTCTTGTATGCGAATGTACATGCAACGAGCCAGTCCACCAAAGTTCTTTGTGCCTCCTGAGTCCATGCACCCTCGACGTTTGGATTTAAGCTAAATGCGGCTGTGCCCTGAGGCATGCCAACCACTTCTGCGAGAGCCACGAACGTTAGGCTACGTTCGCCGCCTGACGAAACCAGAACACTGTTGATCCATGTGGTCACGCAAGCCCATTTCGATCCAGCAGTTACAGGGATGGAGACAGAGGAACACTACGCCCGAGTGTTGGAGACCTCGAGGACCGACCAGGGAGCTCCTCCGGCTGCACTCATGTTGGCTGAAAAGCTCCGACGGGGAATGACCGGGGGAGGTGACCTGTTCACACGCTGGATCAAGTCTTTGAACGAGCGAGTTGCTGTCCCCTGCATAGAACGTTGACATTCTGCGTAGATACCAAAAAGTGCTGCAGTTGTTTATCTCTGTATTTGTGTTGGAATAGATAGATCTCATCGCGTAAGGACCTCCGCGCCGGTCTCGGTGACGAGTATCATGTGCTCAGCTTGCGCACTACGAGCACAGTTCTGCGTCGATGCTGTCAGTAATACTGTCACTTACATTGTCTTGAACACATGCCTCCGTTGATGCCGTCCATCCATCCGGAAATATCCAAACTCGAGGGTTAGACCCTTGCACGATACAAGGCTGGACCCTGTGAGACACGGCGATAATGTTGAAAACAAACAAACAATCATCATACCTCGATGGTAAAGCAATGTCCTGGAAGCATTATTCCTGGCTCTTCGTTTACTGTCGGGAAAGAATGTCATCTCGTAGAAAATCCTGGAAGGTGTTGGGGTCGCACGTGAATGGTATATCCATGGAGGTCGATGGAACACCTGCCCGATTCCGTGTCCCGCAAATGCAGTGCACACGGAATAGGAGGTGTGTCGAACGAGGTCGTGGATGGCCTTTCCAATTGCTTTGAATGGACGCCCGGGACCGCAAACACTGATGCCAGTTTCAAGTGCTGCGTTAGTCATCTCAATCAGGTCACGGCCTTGCTGATCCTACGGGAGCTCGGTCATCGCAACTATCTCGTCAATGTGTCGTAGTTGCCTACCACATCACCGATGAGGAACATTCGAGAGGTATCTCCGTGGTAGCCATTCAGATATACGGTGATATCGATGTTGATAATGTCTCCATTCTCAAGAGGCCGACTGATCTGTCGTCAGCTCAACTTCACCAACACAATCAATAGTACACACTCATCAGGTATTCCATGCGAAACGACGTTATTTATGCTAGTGCAACATGATCGAGGGAAGCCAGAGTAAAGAAGAGGAGACGGATAAGCGCCATGGGCGACGATGAAGTCATGGATGGCTACATCTATCGAGTTCGTCGTCACTCCTGGCTAAATCCGCACAGTTAAAAAAGTTTCTTCTCCGAAAAAAACGAGCAAGAAAGATCCCAACCCTAACGAGAGTGCCGGCAAACTCGCGAACTTTGCGAGCAAGCTTCGCAGAAGCTCGTAGCTTGATTTCTTCCTCGCTCCGAAGTTGTATTCGCCCGTCACCTTCGTAGAACTCTTTAGCGTCTTCGCCTCGTGAACGTTGGTTACTGGACCTGTCGTCCTCTGGTGTTCGTGCATAGGGTGGTCGTGGGATACTTGACAGCACTGAACGTGGTGCGATGTGCGATACGCCCCAGACGAACGGTTCCTCGGGGAGAATCACACTGTAGCTTCCAAAAGACTCTTCCTCGTCAGCTGTCTGTGTGCTGATGGAGCGCGTGGAAAAGCCCCAACACCACTCCGGTCGCATGCGGATTGACGTATAACTTGTCCGTAATGCTAGGTGACGGCGTAGTGATCGAGGAGCCGAGGAACGTGCTAAAACATTGAATATGGAGGCCATACCTCAGTAGACTTCTTAATGGTTGAGGAATTATTTGGCGACAGTAAGTTGAGGTCAGATGGGTCGCGAAGTCACGACCGGTGTCATGCCTGCAACTGCGGTAAGTGACAATTGTTTGGCCTTGTTAGATTCGGAGGCCTTCGACAAACACGACCACATTGTCTGTATGTACCGTAAGGTACACTGACCAAAGCCACTGTTATGTGGAAGTTGTATAACAGCATCCAAGACCCATGTAGAAACTAGACAATCCATTAGACCTCAGAAGTGCCACGTAACTGACTGTATTCTGTACCTAGACAATCCGTTAGACTATACAACTATGTTAGTGGTGTATTGTCTGGTACATAAGTGAACGCTTACCCTCAGCAGTACCACGTAACTGACTGAGGGAAAGGAGAGGGTGAGAGAGGGTTAACATACTTGGTAAGTTGTGTTGACATTCCAATAATTGGAATGTCGTCTACTACTGCTGCTCCAACAACCCAAGAATACGTTCAGTCCACTTGGGCTATCCCCCCCCCCCCCACCAGGTCAACATCCCGCCCACTTTATTCCCAAAAATGATGTCTGCGCCCCTCCAAACCAATCATCACATCCCTCACACTGGCACAAATACACTCTCATCAAAGACTTCGAACTCGTTCAACACGAATGCAAAAACCACCAAGGGCAGCGTGTACTCAAGCATAGAACTCGGCCGTTGCAAGAAACCACGGAGTTAACAAAGCATTTTGTAAGAGAGGATCGAACGAAATTTGCCCTGACTGTCTTCTCGGCGGCAACGTGATTAACTGTGAGTGCAAAACTAAAGGAGTACCGCAGGGACCAGCGTTGGTAAGAGGTTACGGATGCTGCTGGCTGATATGCTAATGCATTGTGACAGCTAGCTGCATCGACAACAATGAGACGGACTTGCTTGCAGGAAATGAATATCTCGCTGTACTCGCGTTTCTAACGTTCCTTGGTCTCCACTATTGAACGTGGCAGCCTTGCTTGTGAAGTACCATGTCGTAGCCCCGGGAGGGAACCCCAGGCAGACGTTGACCTGTAGTGATGGTTGCGAAGAGAGTAAAATCTTCTCGAAAGGGTCCGGATAATAAGCAGCTCACTCTAATTCATCGAGGGTAGAGTGCCCAGCAAGGTGAGTATCCAGGCGGGGTGAAGGCATCCCCTTTGAATGGTGAAGAAAGGTCCTCTCCGGTCCCAGCTCACCCCGGTTTTCGTTACCCTAACCAATGGTATTGCGTGAAGGTCGCAGTGGCAGCTGCACAAGGTGAATCACACACATGCCCACCGAGCCATCCCTTGACGCCACTCTCATGGATCAGCATTGTATAGCACGCAGAAGTGAACTGGCAACTTTAGATACTGGTAGTGACATTGCAAGAAAACTGAGATTAGACAAGATATGTAGTATTCAACTGTTAACCTCACTGGTCAGCGATTCGATGCCTAAGGACCAATGACAGAGATCACTGACAGCACGAGATGTGACCGAGTGAGTGCAAGACGCGGAATTTGGATGAGTCTTGAACTCTACTCCTTCCATGGATAATCGAATTTTGGTTGGTCCTTGCGCCTCCAGAGCTTTTTCCTAGGATAGACTGTAAACGATCTTTAAGAAGGAAGGTAGATTCGACACCCACTTCTTCTTCGTAGAAATGTGCTCCGCAAATACTTCAATGCAGTACTTCGCCTTGAACTCGCGGATGAATCTGGGGTCCCTGTGAACGCGAGGTGAACGAGGTAGCAAGCGGAGCAGTGCGCTAGACATTACCAAAGTTCACTGGCAATGCCTAAATCTTTGCAACACCGCATAAGCGCGTTGCTCTTGCATGCTTCTGTGGCAGTAGGGATACCAGAGGGGTCAAAGTATTCTTGTTCACCTCTAGCGATAGCTACTAACCTGTGGTTAGATCTTGTCAGAGAGTGAATGCGCATAGACGCATTGGTTTCGCACCGTCCCTGGCAAACAAGAGCGTACTCCCTACTGACTACCTTGGGACCAACGTTGGTCTCGCTCCTTGGAGCAAGTCCCCAGGCGCCAGGTCCAAAAGCCTTGTTGAGGACGCGACGGTATTTAATCTCAGGAAGGTAGATCAACCCGTCTTTGAAAGAAGCAATTAGCTACGCGGTGTAAAGGACGGGGAAGCGAATGGACCAGGTTTCATCTCGATGTCCATTTCGTCAACTGGCGCAAGTAAGAGGTCGGCGATATCCTTTGCGAATGCTTGTGTTGATAAGCCATAATAGCTCTTCGACCAGTCGGTGATTGCATTATCACTTCCGGATACAAAGTCGCCCGGAAACGCGGTCTGAGAAGAGGTTAAGGAGACAGAGGACGGCACACTCTCTGGAGGTGTTCCTTGGTTGAGTGCCTCGGAGACCTCGACTTCATCGGCTGCATTTGGTACACTTTCTATAAAGTTGTCAGCATTGTTGGTGTCATTGATAGCTGTGCTAGCTGGTGCCTTCGTGACGCGTGTGTTGGTTGCTGGTTTGCGAGGAGTATAGGTCCGCGTGGACGTGGCATATGTTCGCAGAGGAAAAGCAATGCTGACACGGGAAGATTGTTGCGCTGTCAGACAAAGTCTGTAGGCACTTTTACTGAGGAAAGACATCGCGGAGAACGAGCTAGCAACGAAGGATTTCGTCTCATTCACGACTCCTGACACGGAGTTTTCAGCGTGGAAAAGGTAACTACAACACTGCCACCTCGTCTCTAACAGGATCCACTAACGACCTCGTCGCAGTATTGGTTTTTTGCATCACACACTCATGAGAACAGTGTCCCGGAAAACATCGATATCGACAGCCTGTCAACAATGAGTACCCCAACTTCAGGCACTTCGTCATTATCTGTGCGGTCACATTCGAGGCTCCAAAGACCATCATCAAGTCTCTCTCAAAGACCTTCTTCAAGTCTATCGTCAGCCCGCCCAGTTTCAAGCGCGTCATTCAGGCCACAATCGCGTGTCTCGACGCGTCCAAGTTCACGGATATCTAGGCCTGTCACTCGACAAACAACACGCCTCTTACCACTATGTCAGATCCTTGTAACAAGGATAACTGGATTGTCGCCCGAGAATGACGACGAAAACTTTCGCACCGCTGTGGATTTCGCTTCGAAGAACTTGGAATATTCACTCAAGGGTGGGGCCGGTACTGACATGACCGCCTTGGATAAACATTTCAGAGGGTAGTACTCATGTTCTTTCTACTCTTCATGTCATTTCGAAGCAGGTTTACCTGTTTGTAATATAGTCACGCTTTGAAAGCTCGAATCAATTCCAATGACGGCCTAGCAAATGCGCTCGAAGAGTCATATCGCAAAGTGAAGGAACAGGCGAAAGATCTCACAGATCTCGACGGACAGATTAAAGTGCAGACACGTTCTCGTGTTGACCGAAAGTCGTTTACTGACCCCCTCTTGCAGTTATCGCACCTCCCTGACCACTTGCAGTTACTCGTAAGCTCTTCTCGCTCGCATGGTCGTTGACTGACTCATTTCCGTCAGATGTTGCTGTCTTCACCCCCCAGCAACTCGACGCTCGCTTTTGCGGATACGTACGAGGATGCTGGGCCATCGAAATCTCCACCTCCGATGACCTGGAAAGACATCCTCGCAGAAGAACCTCTCGAAGGACAGCACTGGGAAGGAGTATATGGCTTACCAGCCGGGAGTACTGTTGAAGGATGGGAGACTCGAAGTAACGGAAGCACGCCTTCCCTTTCTCCCTGGGACCAAGACGACTCCCTGGACGACTCCGACTCCGACTCGCACTCGTCTTTCGAAGATTCACCTCCCCCGGCCGTCGAGATGCCTGGCGAACCTGAACCTCGTCAACCTGTACACCACCTGCACAATTACCGGGTGCTCATCGAGGAACTCAAGGCACAGCAGTATTGGAGAGACGACTGGCGGATTGACGTGGATGTTTCGCGACCGTTCGATATAGGCGACCCGTCGACGCTCGGTATGTGCTATTGACTTGGCAAGACGTCTCGGTTCATGCTATCCAGGTCCTACGATGCTTCACGCACTCGGCGAGAAAACAACACTGGCCCTGGTTGGTCCAGAACAAGAGGTGCGTACGAATACATCTTCTTGAGACATCATGCAGAACACTCGTCGTCCAGAAATACATTTACGAGCGAGACGCGGTGCGGGAAGTCCTGATGTGCCTCCAGGGGCGAAAGAATCTCATGATCTACACCACCCCAGATACATTTTCTTCGGTGGTACGTGACTAATTTTCTCGACTATGCGCATATAATGGATCTGATGATCTATCAGCCCTCCCCAACAGCGCCTCGGCTGTTGCATTTTACATTGACAGCACAATCTTCGATCCTAGGTGCTTTCGCGCGTGTGACTACGACCATATGCCATCTGCGAAAGTTCGTTTCCGCCATCATTGACAATGTATCCTCTATCCATGGACTCTCTCCAAGCGAGACGATGCGCTTTCTCACTCATAGCATCCGCTCAAGGACGGTCGAAGCATTCGCCGACGCTGTTGATTCACAAATCCAGACATTCGACCGATGGTGTGCCGAGAAAGAAGAAGCCATCTGTCGTGCACGTGCTGGAATGGGCGACTCGCTCGTAGTTAGTCTTCTCAGCCTAGATAAACACGTCCGGGATACATTCGCGGGGACATTTGACGTCCTCTTGGATATCTTACGTCGACTCGTCGCATATATCTGTCAATCCCATGACAGATTCGATCACGCTGTGTGGAATCTGGCCACTATGCCCACTCGCGTTCCTCCCGCGGCGGTCTCGGCACTCTTACTCGATCTCATATTAGAAGCAGCAGAAGGCCAGTCATCCATGGGTAACGCGGCCACCTCAACTTCTCTATCAGCCGTGTTCGCGAAGACAACGGAACCGGTCTGGGACACCATCGGAAAATGGCTCAAAGACGGGATGCCGATTCGGAATGCCTGGGATTCCGCGGACGACATTCAAACCCTTGACGGAGAGTTCTTCATCGAAGATAATGAACTTCCCATCATGGATCCCGACTTTTGGGCAGAGGGTTACGTCCTTCGGAAACCTGTGGCCCTCGAGGAGAGGAACCAGTCGGCTGTTCCGACGTTTTTAGGACGTATCGTTCATCAGGCCTTGGGCGCTGGGAAGGCTGTTGGACTGCTCCGAACAATGGGGATTCATTTCTTCTTGGAGCATGCGATGGAAGGAGACGGCCTACTTCTTGATTGGCGGTCTTTCACTGAGTTCTTTGATTCCAATGCGGCGGCCATCAGGGATCCTGAGTCACTGTCACACCTGATATCGGAGGAGGTCTCGTCTTATTGTCTTGCAGCGGGGATGCGACTATCCCGAGTTCTCACCGAAGAATGTGATCTATCACGCCATATCGCAGCCATCGAAGGCCTGTATTTGATGACGAGAGGGGATGTTATCAGCCATTTCACCGACGTCCTCTTCGCCAAGGTTTGAATTTGGCAATTCTCTGTTTCCATGCGCCCGACAACGGACTGATCCGTTGGATTTCAGATGGACAGCCAACAAGCATGGAACGACTTCCATTCCTTGAACAGCACGTTTAGCGATATCATCGAGTCAAGTCACTCGAGTTGGATTGAGATCTCACTCGTTCGTCTGTCATACAGGGGTAACAAAGCCACGATGGTCTCCAAAACTGTAAAGGCAATTGAGGGGTTACTTGTAGAATATGCTGTGCCTTTCCCCTTGACTTACATTTTCACTCCAAACGTCCTACAAAGCTATTGTTCCATCTTCGTTTTCCTACTTCAAGTTAGGAGGGCGAAGAGCATCCTAGAACGGGTGTTACTGAGGGGGGCTGTTACGAACCCTAGACTCAGGAATGAATTCAAGGTTTTTTATGCTATGCGAGGGAAGCTGTCGTGGTTCATCAAGTGGGTCACGGTTGATCTGTTTTCATGCATCCAGGGTGTCGACCATATTTTGCACAGCGCGCTCTTCAACTTTCTCACCACACATGTGGGTCTTTCGCTCCCAATGCTACACAGGAATTGTCTGACATCAAATTTGACAGGTGATCCATTCTCAGGTATCGAAATTCAAAATTGCCTTCAAGTCAGCCAAGTCCCTCGATGAGATGATCAGAACCCACAATGAGCAGTGCGTGCGCGACAAACGTTACTTCGGGCGAGCATCTCCCATTAATGTTAATGATCAATGACGTCGCAGCCTCGAAAAACTGCTGTACCAATGCTTCCAGCACCCTACGGTACGTATATTCGGCCGTTTTTTCTTTTACACCCCGACAGACACATGTGATCCACTGTTAGACGTCGCCCCTAGCAAAAGCTGTGCTGTCTGTCTTGGACATGTGCATCCACTTTCGAAACTTCTTTACAACCTTCGCGGGGGATACGACACACGACATTTCACGTCTATCCATCAGCATGCGGCGACACAGGAGTCGTCGCCAGAGACGACAACGCAAGGACGTTATCGGATTCTTCCTAGCACAGCCCACTCCAGGACAAGATTCCGAAGACGAATCGGATACAGACCTCGAGGCCGAGGAAGCACTCAAGGAGGCGCCTGAACCCTCGTTCTCCGTGGCTCCTTCGTTTTCCGAGGAAGATTTTTCAGCTCAGTTGGAGAAGCTGTCGCAGGAGCTAGATGGGCTCGTGCGGTATATACGTCGCGGAGCCGAGAGCCTGGCAGGGGGGACGTCAGATGCGGCATCGGCTTTCGGAGTGCTTTCGTTTACGCTAGAAGATTGGGATTCGTAATTGGATACATTGGACTGACTAGAAGATGAACACATGTGTAGGAGTACAGGTTTAGAAGGGTACTACAGTTCGGCCTAAGCATAGGGTATGATGAGAAGAAACGACGATCCTAAGGTATGCATTCTACAGTGGTAAGAATGCGAGAACGACTTGCGTTAGTGCGTTAAATCAACACAGTTTGAACGGTCTACATGACTGCCTGTCCGCCGCGTCTGTCAACACGCCGATTGATACCACCCAAAAGGATCTTGACCAGCATTTCAGCCGTCAGATCGATTCCGAGATATGGCGTGGTATCGACGATGTCCTGTTTTGCACGTCGTCAGCCACCGAGGAATACACAAAGACTGGGATGTTTTTACTCACTCGGACACCATGGCTACCGCTCAAATCGTCATCCAATTCTCTCAGAAACTCTGTGGCCTTTTTGTCGTCTCCTATTTGGACGAATTGCAGTCCAACCTTGAACAAAGCGCGTTAGCTGTGGCGGTACAACGTTGATATTTGTGGACATGTTTCACCTGTCCAAGAGGATAGTTGCCACGGTCCAGTCGGCGAGCTAATGCAACGATGGAATCTAACGGTTCATCGGCTACACAGCAGAGTTGGCATCGTTACTCCACTGAATACAATTATAAAACTTACTAGGTGCGCCATCAGTGATAACTATGAAATTGATTGGCTTTATTTGCTTGAGGGCGAGTGGGTCCCCCTTGTTCTGTCTCCGGCTTGCCTTTTCAAGCTTCCCGATGTAGTCTCCGACCAAGAGATCAAGCTTGTACCCAATGGGCGTCCATCCCTGTGGTTTTACGCGCTTGAATAACTGGCGGACACCTTCGGAATCCTGAACATCGGTTAAAAATGTGAACAGGTTGAATAAAGCAGCCTTGCTGACCTTCACGCCGATGGCTTGTCTGCGATCATTCAGAAAATGTATGTCGATGCCATCTCTGTCATAAGAGGCGGCTATCTGGGCGAGTCCGCACAACGCTTCACAAGCCTGGACGTTTACATCAGCCTCTGTCCGCTTTGCACCTGATATGTAATAGTGCCACCAACCTGCTGCCAGCGGCCAGCCTGTGTCATAGATCCTGAATCGTCCATAATGATGGCTGTGTCGTATTGACGTAGGGTATCCAATGCATTTTCTCTGGACTCTTGACGCATTGGCGCTTGCAAATAGTTAACATCCCGGAGACGATTGGAGGGAGCTGGAGCTAGAAGAATCATGAATATTGCAGTGCCGCGAGAGCCAGCAGGCAAATCCATACCTCCAGAGCCATCGGAAGACCCAGCAATGTGTGGCACGGGGCTCGTTGGCTTTTCCCCCTTCTCGGGAGCAGCACTCGTGTATGGTGGTGGGGCAGCTGAAGGTGACCATTGATCGTTGGCGCCACTTCCATCCAAGGCAGCTTTGTGGTCATCAAATTGGGAACCGCGCTGCCTTGACTGTGAGGAGCTGTTCGTGCTGCTGGTGGATCTTCCGAAAGGTAGGTTGAACTTCATCTTTTAGAGATGTGTACCTTCCAGTTACTAGTATGATAGGATTATCGACGTTTTAGATGCGATGAGAGTAGATGCGGTTTGTGAGTAAGTGGGCCTGCCTAGTTCATCCTTTATATCTCGCCGTCCAAGTCCACCCACCGTTGCAGTGCCACTGTGACATATCCACTAACACTCCATTGTCAATGTCATCAGGAAAGAGCCAAGTCATTATTATCATTATCATTACCAATATTAATATTTAGAGGGGTGCCATGACCGTGCACAGGTTCAAAAGTAGTTTCCAGAAAGAGCACAGCGTTGTCGTGAGCCTCCGATATCGCTGGCGGCTGTGGTCGCGCCAAAATGTCGGGCTCGTACAGCGCGGTTTCACACCCAATCAAGACACATTTCTTCGATTGTCCTTGTTCATAAGGTCAGTGTACAACAATAATTGATGTTGGACAGCATGTCCGGTGCTACAGCAACACGTATGGCGCCTGGCGATCTCCCAACCTCGGGAAAGCGTTTGAAGTCGCCAAAACAACCATCTGCTTTTCGTGTGATATATACCCCCTCATATATCCCTTGTAGATCATATTCGCAACGAAGCACTCTGCCTCATCCATGGATACATCGTTTCCAGATATACGCAGAGAGCAGTGAAACATCGACACAGGGATCCGTGTACTCTTGTCACACGCTACCCAGCTACGTGATAGACGCTCAGCACTGTCTAAAACGTTGACATCGGGCTCAGGAGAAAATACGTACACTCGTCGGAAAAGCCCTCTGATACAAAGTTCACGTGCCTTCTCAATGGTAATCCAGAGGTTGAGTTCGACCAGACGGCGCTCCCAGCGGTCCAGTGCTACATCATATGTCGATATGTCTCCTGTACGAATTGCAGCAATAAATGGCGAGAACAACTCGTCGAGCACAGGGAAGCGTTTCATTAATACCCTTGATGGGAGGTGGCCGCGCAGGATACGCAGGGGAATTAAACAAGTCAGGATTCTCCTAACAACATGATCTATGAATACGCTCTGTAGTAAGCGGTAAGATGCGAGACTGTACATACTCCTGATTTCTATGTGCCTGTGTATGGCAGTTGTAGAATGCGAGCGTAAGCTCCTGCTCTGCCTGTAGAGGGGCTGCATGAGACGAGGGAGACGGTGTCATGAGACCATTACCTTAGCATAATCCTCGTTCAAAAAGCTTAACATGCCAAGGTAGTATCGGTAAGTGACCTTCAATCAGTAGTCGATCTTTAGCAACACGAGCATCGTCACCAAGATGCGACACACTTGATGTGAGCGAGGATAAGCGGATAGAGGAGGTATATCTGGATTCGCATCCAGTGCTCGCAAGATATTTTTCGATAGAGATATCCGTTTCACCTAGTCCCTATCAACGGCGGGAAAGGACTACGGAGCTATGGAACTCACACGGAAATAACATTTCATGACGAGACCGACAACGTAGTAGATTCCCCATTTCCGAGACTGATCCGCAGGTGATGTTCTCAAGGTAAGTAGTCATTTTATGTCAGTACATCAGTGCCACAAATTGTAACAAGGCATGCATACCGATCTGTCATGCAATTACTGAATGCTTTCGCCACAACACCTGCGGCGCTCTCCATGCATTCACTGCTTTGTCCATTATACTTAGAGTGGAAGTCAGCCTACGTCAATTAGACGTGTCAGTCCAAAATCTTTTGAGAATGTAAAGTCCCACGTCAAAAGCGAGGTCCCTGAGATCGCGTAGCATGGAAAATAGGGCAGGAAGCGTCCAGCCTGTGTTTTGAGTAAGGAACCGGAAAAACAGCCTGAATGCCAGATGACTAGGTGAATATCGGGACCCAGAGCGGCATACACGTACGAAATTAACTGAGATTGTTCATTAAAAGCCTCTGCTGGCCGCTTCCGCGCGACATGCGACGTCACCATAACATACCGAACAGCAATTTCATCCCATGGGCTCTCTATGCATCCACCATATTGCACCATCAATGTGTCACGCTGAAGTGTGTTGTATACAGGGTCTCTGACATGTGCAGCCAAGAAGTTTAGGTCACATACCGAGGGATTTCTGAACTCCTTCACCAAATCCTTCCCATGAGGACTAGTGGGTCGGAGCAAGTAGGCCAAACGTTGTCCATTTTCTGATTGTACGGCCTCCGAAAGTTGTATCAGAAAAGTAGAGAAAGGGACCGTCATTTATTGCGTTTGAAGCTGAACGTTTCTCTAATCTGCAATGTGGTGCCTCGCGAGGTCGAAAGGCCGTCGTAGGTGTGAGTAAAAGACAAACCAATGCTTTGTATCCGTTGTTCTTGCTCTTCGAGGTGATATAGAAATGTCGTTGAGTAACAGTACTTGCCTCTTGCGCCTGAGGATCGGAAGCACAGTAAGTTGCGATCAAGAACAAAAAGGGTAGTAGTGTCACAGTCACACCCTTGATCATTCGAACGAGCACGAAAGTCGACTTCCAACCTCTTGACTCTCAAACGCATGTCTTTGATTCAAAGTATTCAACCTCTGATACCTCCTTGGGGTCCACACGCTTTCTCGTGTCTTCCCTGAGCCATCCCCGGTGTTTCCGTTAACCGTGCGGAGGAGGGAATAGCAAAATGATCCACCGAATTCCGGAAGCTTAGCACCACTCCTGAGGGACCAAGCTGGCAGCAGTAAACGTGATGGCCTCTCACTGCTTCTCGCATATTCATGTTTGCGATTTTTCACCGTTCTAACCCGGATTCCTGCTACTAGCCACTGCTGACTGTTGCTCGGTCAGAATTAGTCAGGCATCCGTCAAGCGCCCATCTCACACTCGGACCACTTAGTTCCGAGGGGATTTCCGAGTCGGTCGTTCCTATGTGCCGTAGGTGGCTGTTGGCCAGTACACGACATGGATGTCCACTCTTTTTACCGACCCGTGCCCGTCGGTGACCATGGTGAGAGCTGTCCCCATTCATACCCCACAGCCACGCGGATTTTTGGCCTGCTAGTCATGCGGCAGTTACATTATTGGCATGCCCAATGCTCTGTGTGCTGCGCCCCATGGTCTCCAGACATGCAGCGTGGAAGGCATGCGTTCATACATGGACTCGCCATCAACGGCACGCGATGGCAAGCTGTACCAGTACCACCCTCTGTTATGGTTCCATCATTCCATGGCAGCTCAATTGAAGGCCCTCCATTCGGTAAATGGAGGGCGTCCTGGTTTGCTGTGTAGCTTTGGAAATGCTGGCTATGGTGCGTCACCACCCTTAATATCATACTTCGACTTGGTACCAGCGGGCACTTGGGCGGAGGTATTTTGTCACACCCTCCACTGCCTCCATGCCATTGTCTCTGATATCCTGTTCATAGTCCGGGATAGGGCCACCACCAGACAATATCGGGAATGCTCTTGTTCACTGGCTGGCAGCCCACTTCCTTATGTCGCAGCACTGAACTGGCGGACTTCACAGTTTTTTTTATCTTCGTTCAGACGTTTCTCCCATCACGCGCGCCAGCCGTTGCGGTGGATGAAGTGCTGGAATTTCGGGTGCTCAGGTGAGCAATCCGTTTCGCCTCGTTAAGGGGACACATCAAGAACGTATGGATGAAAATAGACCTCTAGAGGAGTCATGCCTCCGAACCTGCTGTGCTGGCATATGAGAGGGACTTGACATGTCGAGTGGTCGGCGTGGCATGTGACCAGATGTAGGCACTTCGAGCCCATCCCATGATGAGACGTTACACCTTCTCTTGGGTGGGCCAATGAAATCCACTACATTTGGACGAAAAGATATCAGCCTGAATGAATGCCTGAAAGCAGGGAGTAGACACGATGGTAATCACGTGATCCATCGGAGTTTGAATCATCCCCTCAATGACGAAGCTGCATATTGGTACCACAGTCGTTCGCCATCTCGTCCTCGATTTTGTTGCCAACTCAAGCTTCTCACTACATCTCCAGTTGATCATGGCCTTGCAACCTTCCCTCAGTCCCATGCTCATCGCGGGAAAGTTCGACGCCCCACACACTCTTGATATTTTTCGTGAGTGACCCGATGGGCCCTTGACCCCTGTTATCTCAGTTGTTATCTCAGGTGCCTGACATGTTTTTGCGCAGTTGATTATGTTTGCCCTTTCAGGCTCGCATCATTTTTTTCTAGGTTGTGTCAATGAGGAAAGTAACCCTGCATTGAGTAGTGCGAAGCTATCACGGACGATCGACACCGTGCTCAAGCCCTGGCTCGACAAGGGAGGGAAATACCACGGGCAAGTCAAGCTCATCATGAGGCTTCAAGTTCAGCCGTGGCACGCATCGTCGACTTTCACCCATGAGGCAGGAATCGCTGTATGCTTTGGCGCTGTAGTTGAGATGGATTCATACTGATGGAATCATGCACAGGTCGCTCGCGTTTCCCCTGAGCACTTTTGGGCGTTTTCTCTCAAAGTAAGCATTTTTTGTCGTGCTTTTTCTTACAGGCAAATCCAAGATCTGGGGGGCAGCTGTTTGAAAACCAGGGTGACTTCTTTGATATCCCTACCTCGACCATGACTCCTCTTCAGATCAGGGAGAAACTCGCCGACCTTGCCGCAGGGTTGGTTCCGGAGAACAAGGTGGATGAATTCAGGGAGCTCCTCAAGCTCAAGAGCACACCGAATGGGGGTGTAGCCGTCACGGATGACCTGAAGTACACAAGTGGGTTATATTTGATTCGTGCCTGCAGCTTTGGACAGCTGCTCAAAAAATTCTAGTCAAGTTCTCCAGGCAGAATGGAATCCACGTTTCGCCCACCACTTTATGGGACGGCCTTGTCGCCAATGAAATTTCCAGCTCCTGGGGGGAAGCAGAGTGGTCCAAATTCTTGTCTGACAAGGTTTAAATATCCTATCCCTGACACCATCGCATCAGCTTAGGATCCGACTTGAGAATCAACGGACAGCAGAAGTAACATACTCGTCGCAAGTTCGGGATCAGCTACGAATATCGTTGTATTTGTATCACTGCTCCCGTGTGTCCCGAATTTTTATGCAGTCGAAACTCTTACGGCGTTTCCCTCCAGCACTAGTCTACCTGCCACCAGTTTTCTGTGTGAGCCTACTATGGTGTCACCCGCATAGCTGAACCCGCAGCGTTGTCAAGAAAAGGAACTGCTGTGTGCCTGTAAGTATACTGTGGGTACATCACCGTCACTATTTGTTCGATGTCATGAGATCCACGCTGCCAACGCGTGTGATGTACGGGCATGGTTGTCCGCCTATCTGCACGATTTCAGCCGATCTAACCCAAAACACCCCAGTGAAGGCTGTGAGGCAGTCAACTGCCCATGTTGTTACAGCTCAGAAAGGCACCGAGGTGTTGTGTGCAGCACATTGATCTGCAACACTCACGTAAGTACACCGCAAGTCGTGTAAGCGCATGCAAGGGTCAATCAACGATTTGTATGCCGTTAGCTCCGCGTGGGGTATAAAGGGGCGTTCGAGTTGTCGCTCATTATTCCATTTCTCAGTGGCTTGCCCTACTCAACTAGCTCATTCTTCCTGCAATCCCATAATAATGAAGTTCTTCTCAGTCGCCGCTTTTCTTGCCACTGCCGTTGCATCTGTCTTCGGTCAGACCATCGAACTCGGGTACCCCACTAGTGGAACTATTCTAACCCCGGGACAGAGCTTCACCGCTCAGGTTATTCAACCCGTAAGCAATGACTCCAGGCCATGCATGTAACAGCAATCCACTGACGGCGTCAAAACCCAGGAATCCATGGCATCCTGCATCCAAGTCGGCATTGCCCTCGCCATGGACAGCTGCAGCAACGGCGTCTGCCCACAGCCCGCAGATCAACTGGGCGACGTCCTTTACGCTGGTCCCTGGACGCCAACTGGGCACTCCCAGGGCGGATTTTATCAGAACTTCACGCTGCAGGTTTCAGAGTACATGTCTGCGGGACCAGCTATCTTTACTTTGACGCATTTGTGCTTGCTTGGGGTGTGTATTTGGCTGTCTGGCGTCCCTTTTGCATGAGCTGATTTGTGTGTCAAAATAGGGTGGGCCATATCCGTTCCTTGAGTTCAGGAATGCGTCTATTACGATTGCTTAATATTGGAGTTTCACGTACGGACATTGGATGAGAACTTTTTCCTTAGTAGTGTTGCGTTCTGCTGATCGTCGGGGCGTATTGGATAATATTTTTCCTACTTCGACTGGACGATGAATTACGTAGTGACAATGAGCAGACATTTTAAGACAGAAACGTGAAGGAGAGGAACATAGGTGATTTTGCAGGGTTGCGATGATTATCAGCTCAGTTCGCCACGAACAATCGACATCCTGTACAAGCTCCTCAATCAAGGTACCCCATCGGCGGAAAAATGCCTCGCTGCGTCCTGCAAGAAGCAGATCCCCAGTGTAAAACATAAACATTCACACGTCGATGTCACTGTGTCTACGCCAATATTGTGGCAGAGTGGAACCACGGGCAGTGTTGGCCGTACTCGTCAAGAACGGAACGAGGATGCTCCCTGCACGAGCATCATTGTGCCACGGGGGTTGTAGGCGCAGTCATATGTCCCTGGTCCCTTGATTCTTCCAACCGCCCCGAACTTTGTTGGGCGATGTCGGTCATTCAATGCGACATGATGGCTGATGGTTCATAGTGGCTTGGGAGAGAGATAGGGTCGCTAAGTCAAATCCTCGAGATTTACGATGGTGACGCACCTGGCGGAGATCATCTTCCTGGGTATTTAAGGGGGACCAACGAGACCTCCGACGAAGTAACCTACACGCAACAAGTAAAGCAGCATCGATCATGAAATTCTTGCCAGTCTGCGTCATTGTGGTATCTGCTGTAGTGTCAACCCTCGGTCAGACAATCGAGTTGGGGTACCCCACCGATGGGACGGTGCTCAAGGCAGGCCAGAACTTCGGTGCTCAAGTCATTTTGCCTGTAAGCTTCAATTCATTATCGACATCTGCTTCTTCGATCATTCACCCGCCTCGACCCGAAACCAGTATTCCATGGCATCATGCATCAACGTCGGAATCGCCTTGGCACTAGACAGTTGCTCCAATGGAGTCTGCCCGCAGCCAACGCAACAGCTCGGCAGTGTGCTGTACGCAGGGCCATGGAACCCCACTACTCTGGAGCCTGGTGTTGGGTTTTACCAGAACTTCACACTGCAGCTATCAGAGTATCAGCCCATAGGTGCAGCAATATTCACATTGACACATTTCTGCCTTGCTGGGGTACGTGATAAACACTGTCTCCTTGATTAATGGGCGTAGTGACTCACTGCATCGCGACTAGGCTGGTCCAGTTCCATACCTCGATTTTAGGAACGCGTCTGTTACGATAGCATCGTGACACGTATTTTCTATAGAAATGGACAGGTCGATTGAGGAATTAGTGGGCTGTAACCTTCATTTGTCAGAAAGGCTGTTCTATCCAGCGTCTTCTGACAATCAATGTGATCGTCCAACTTCAGCGCAGGGGATAATTGCCGTGGTCCTCAATGAGGATCTTGAGCGCTTATGTAAAATCGCCCCTGTCCCTGGTGCCTTTATGGAGGAGTCCCTCGAATGCATTGAGAGTTGATAGGGGTGGCCAAGGAACGCCCGATTGTCACTTCTCGCAGTCTCTTGGTTTGTGCGTGGTGTCACGGGCAGGGGTACGAAGGGCGGACAGTGTATATGAACCTCAAGTCAGATGGATTACGGGTCGAACTCCACTTTCCTGCAGCTCTTAATACGTAAAAGAATTCCGGAGTACAACATGAAACTCGCATGAGTTGCAGCTATCCTCGCGTTCGCTGTTGCATCCAGCGTTGGCCAGACGATAGAGTTAGGATATCCAACCAACGGCGCAGTTCTGGAAAGAGGGAAGAACTTCACCGCTGAAGTCATACTTCCCGTTAGTGTCACCTACAATCTATCATTGAGCTGCAGCTCATCTTTGTTCAGATCTCAATGACTTCCTGCATTCAAGTCGGTAGCGGGTTTGCAAATCGATGCAAATGAGCGACAGTTGTGGACATGGTAACTCATGATAGTGTACCACTACAAACGGCGACTTCATTATATTTGGGGTCGAAAGCGCTCGACCAAGTCGACTTGTTTATACTTGTTTAGTTCTAAAGCCTGTGTGGTGCAGCTTGAGTAAAACGCGGTGACACGAGACTAGTTGACGACCAGTAACCGACCTCACAATGGTAATTATTCCGACGAATTATCTTCGAGAAAGTCTGATTACACTTCTTATAGACGGTATGCTCGTATTACTTGCGTGGTGCATGTAAGTATGGGGAACGGTGTCGGAACGAGCATCCAGACTCTGGCTCCGCCCGGGTCAACTTTGCGAGTCAGTAGCCTATCAGTGACTGACTGTCGTTCGGATAAGTTCACATAACAATTTAGACCAGACTTGGACTGCCAATACGAGCAGAATCGCCGTACCATATACGTGAGTCGTCACAGTGCTCCCCGCTCCTGGTCACTGAGCAACTCCTTAGAACGGAAACTATATCAAATGACGTTACTCCTTTTATTGATAAGCCTCTGTGGCCACTCTCCTCGTATGGTCCTGCGAAACACGAGCCTGTTGTCATTGGTGGACTAGACGAATCTCCGGAGGAGCTGCATTTAAAGGCTGTTACTGCCCT
This sequence comes from Gyrodon lividus, assembly GCA_014904945.1. Lineage (NCBI taxonomy): Eukaryota > Fungi > Basidiomycota > Agaricomycetes > Boletales > Gyrodontaceae > Gyrodon > Gyrodon lividus. Next base: position 1,465,089 of record MU127421.1, read on the forward strand.
CAAAGCAGGAACGATCGATGAATACGTGCGCAGAGCACCATTCCAGTCTACACTGAAACTAACATTTTCCTAGATCAAATATGAATTGGAGAAAAATGCAGCTGCGGACCAGATGTACGCAAATGCGCGAACCAACGTCCCACAGCTATACGAACAGGCTGTTAAGCTTAGCGGCGAGGCCCAATCTTCCGGATCTGTTTTAGGAACCTCGACGTCCACCCCCGCCTTTGGTGGTTCAGCGTTCGGTTCAGCGACCATGCCGTCAGCGTTCGGCTCAACTCCGTCTGCCTTCGGAGGGACGACTACCTCTGCGTTTGTCAAGCCTGCATTTGGTCAACCAGCCTTCGGTCAGACCGGCTTCGCAGCTGCGGCCAGTGGCACTTCTGCATTTGGTCAAGCAGCTCAGGGAGCTTCGCCTTTCGGGACCAATTCTGTATTTGGTCAGCCTTCTGCGTTTGGTGCCACTGCTCAGCCTACGTCAGCCTTCGGTGGGTCATCATCGGGTGGTCAGACGACGTCCGTCTTCGGACAACCGTTAGTTCAGCCCACGTCAGCATTCGAGAAACCATCGCAGCCGACGTCAGCGTTTGGTCAACCGTCGCAGCCTACGTCAGTGTTTGGTCAACCGTCACAGCCTACGTCAGCATTTGGTCAGCCTTCACAACCGGCTCCGGCATTTGGGCAATCGTCTCTCATTAAAGCCGCGTCTGGTGCTTTTGGCTCTACGATTCCAAGCACCGGCGCCGTTGGCGGTGGTGGATTTTCTGCGTTTGCATCACAGCCATCGAGTTTTACTCCAACAACCCCAGCATCAGGCTCGGCATTTGGTCAGTCTGGGTTTGGAGCTGCACCGCCAGTTCAAAGTGCTTTTGGCACCACAGCAGCACCACAATCCACCTTCGGATCTACTTCACAGTCTGCATTCGGCACCTCGTCTACGTCGGCATTTGGGAATGCTTCCTCGGCGTTTGGTGCACCGTCTCCTGCATCCGCCGTTGTTGGCGGTAGTCCATTTGCCACTTCGCCAACGACAGTAGCTACGGGAAAGCCCGATTTCACCAACGCAAAAGCGAGAACTCGGGCAAAGCCTGGTGCTGACCGCTATGTCGTCCTTCTACCTGCCGACTACATCGACATTATACCTGCTGATGTGAAGACCGCTTTTATGAGCGATAGGTTCGAGTGGGGAAAGATTCCGGAGTGGATACCTCCGAAGGAAGTCCGGTAGGATGTGCGGGGTTGGTGGGGAGTGTACCGGTAATCTTGGTGGGGCGGAATGCCTGTTTTCTAGCATATTCACCGCATTTGTATTCTCAATCGATCATGCAGCCGTCTGATACCATGTAACCTAGCTCAGTGGTGATAATAGCGCCGAAGACAAGTATCCAGATGAGGAAGGTAGTGTTCAAAAGAAGTCTTCGATTGACCTGCCTGTACTAGGTCAACCATGGCACAGATTATCAAGTTCCCCGACGATTCAACTGGCCACAAAAGATTCATTCTAGGTAGCCGACTAATCGTACACGAGATTATCCATCGATTTGGATATCAACCCTGCTCAAATACTGTAACGTCTAACGATGTCCGTTTTAGAACCCACCACTTCCAACACCGTCCCAACTCACGCCCAAGATCCATCGTTCATCAAGTTTCCACCCTTCCCAAAACCACCAGAGGGCGTGACGATCATGCCGTTCAAGGACTTCAAGGCGCGTGGAATCCAGCTATTCTCCGAGTCAAAGCTAGGCGGAGATGATGAGGACGAACTCGATGCACTGGGTATCCCTACCGTCGAGCTCCGTGTCAAGCATGCGACGGATGAATGTAAGAGTAACACGCGGAAGAAACGCAAGAAGAAGAAAAGTACCGTGACAGAGGGCGTTCCTGTGAAGAAACTGCCATGGTACGAGGAGTGGGAAGAAGGCGAAGATCTGAGGGTCGTGAAAGGGAAATACGACATGTGAGTGTCCCTCGTTCAGATAACACGCGAAGAGCATGTGCGATGATGTGGCCGCTTGACTCAGGAGCATTTCACCTGTCGATCGGTTCTTCCAGTCTGCGTACGATTTCCGCACCGGACGGCCTTGGCCACCGGTCGCATCTGGTTTAAACAATCTATGGGATCAGGTATATTGTCCCCGCAATTACCTCAACGTTGGCTGAGCACCTTACACGTAGTTTCGTATGTTTGTTGGGTTGCTGACCGATCCTTCTGTCTTTCGCAAGACCGGCGCGAGCAAATACGCTCGTGACCCATCTCCTGACTTTGAATCCGACGACGAAGGCGAGGATCCTGCGTTGAACACTCATGGTGCAATTGCAGAGGATGATTCTGATGCCCGACCTACAAAGCGTTACCGTTCATACGAGAGTAATGGTAACGAGGAGGAGAATGCTCCGTTTGATCCGCACAAGTTAGTTGAGGAGACAAGGGACGAGAAAATAGCTGTATTCCTCGACGACCCCGAGAAAGCAGTTCGAACCTTCCTCTCCTCCTATATGCGCGAGCACGGGCTTATCTGGTGTGTCAATCCTTGATGACCTGCGCGCTAGATTGCTTAAAATATTCTTCTATACGTGCTTTCAGGTCGGAACGCAACCTCAATTACACCCCTCGCCTCATTTCATTCTTTCTCTCATTCGTTCTGCGAAATCGAGTCCTTCCAGAACAGTCATACCAGCGAGGGTTGAAGCGGGCCTTGGAGACGATTGACCTCGCCAAAAAAGAGCTCCCCCTGACTTACAAGGTGGGGCAGATGCTCCCTGACGCGTTCAACGGGGGATGCAGGGAGTGTTTTGGGCGGAAGGGAGGAATGAACTGGACATTTGGAAGTGCAATAGATACAAATGCAACGAACAAAAAGGGTAGGTGCACGCAAGAGTTCTCGACCAATCTACTTATCCTTCCTTGTCTAGAAGACTTACACATTAGCGTCACTGACACCTCAACTGGCGCCAAGACGGACGTCGAACTTCCCACAGAGGCGCAAATCCAGCTCAAAGAAATAATTGAGGACAATGTTGACATGGATGTTGCTCTTGACTTGTCCCCATCCTCCGTTGCCCCGACCAGCGGGGATACTGCACAGGAAGACTCTACTGGGTGGGGGAATGGGTGGGGCGACAGCGAGTGTGGTGGGTGGGATCAAAACACATGGATCACTGAGACTGTATCCGGAGGTAATGAGGCTCAGGATGGTCCAGGAGCGAACAGCGAGGCTCTCGCCGATGCCAATGCCTTGTGGGCTGATTCGGATCCTACATGGACCAGTGATCCATCATCGCTCATTTCGTTTCTCGGGCCGAGCGCCTTCCCATGGACCCACACGACGGGCATCGTGGAGTGTTCGACGCGTCGGGTGTCTGCCGTCTATCCACCCGGTTCCTCGTCCGCGCACACGCACACGCCCTCGCTTTCTAGTCAGCAAAAGCGCCAAGGTGGGGCTAGAGCAACAGATAGCAGCGTGGAACGGAAATGGTCGCCTTCGTCGAGTGGTGTCGAGGCTGAGCTTGATGCACGGTTCGCGAAGGTGGTGCTTGAACCGTGGGGCCGCGAAGAAGGAGATATATCAGGACCAGAGATATGGTCCACGTCCCGCGGACCCGTGATTGACCCAAAATCTCCCGGTACAATAAGTGGCAGTAATACGGACGCTTCTGCGGGAGGTAAGGCGCATAAACCCCATAACCCCCTTACCGACAACATCACGCTTCTCGTCGAACCTTCGTTGGTGGAAATCCTTGCCCTTGTGCCTGGTCTCGGACTTGGGGCAATGTGGATAGAGATCGTTAGACAGGAGGGTGAGACCGAGGGGCTAGACGAACTCTCTAGCGAGGACGACCGGGCGAAAGGCACGTATCCCCAAAGATTTTGGTATCATGAAGATGTTACGGGCATCTTTCCGAGTTTCTACACACCCAAGAGCAGGGAGTAAATAAAAGCCCTATCATTTCAGAGGATGTGGTTCTGTCGCACTGCTTTCGTTGTAGTTACTACTTGCATTTGAGTAAGAATTGGTGTATCTCCCATCAACGTGATGCGACTCAGACTAGACGACTGAACATTCATACCGATCTTACGTTCACCGAGTACCCCGTCTAAACACCACATAACAGTAACATGAAGATCTCCCGTGACGGATATGTTCCAAATCCTGTTGTGACGGCCCCTCGCTCTTCTGCGGTTACCTGCCGCATCTAAATCAGTCTCTCGGTTTGTGCAGACGAGATGGGTTGATAATCCTGGTCCACACGTTGCAGACAGCTGACCGGGCCTAAACCTCTCTCCCGCTCCAAAATTGCGGCCTGTGACCCCTGGTCGGAGTAAAGTGAAAAGGACTCGTCGATCAGAACGATATCGATATGTAATGCGGGTTGGTCCAATCATGGTACGCCAGGACATGGATGACGAGCCAGAAGTACTGTAGTTGCAGGCAGTGGGACTGGGCTTCGTTGACTTCGAGGGGGCGATGTAGGAAGACAGGGCACTTGCACTTGTCCATGAATAGGTCTCAACTCCGGTTTCCACCGTGCAAAGTGTGATTCTAGCGCCCGCATGAAGCACTGCATTTGTCTGAAGAACTTCTTTGTCCTGGAGCGCAACCCCTGACAGGTCCCGAATCGGGTCTTATCTAATGGATCTTCGAGTTCGTCCCAATGCTTTGAGTCAAAGGCCGTCCTTAAATTGCTGTTTACTGGAACTGCACCGCGTGAAAATGTTGGCAGTGGGCAACTAAGCCTCCGGGTCATCAAGCTGTATGCAACCATGCATGTCCTTCTGATCTGCCGCGCGTTCGATGGGAAAGACGGAACGGCCCAGGAGGGCGCAAGATTTGCAGATAACGATAGATTCGAAGGATGATGATAATTGACAAGTCACAGATACTTTTGCCTACATTGTTATCGATATACGGGTTGACGCCCACCACACGAAGACTGACGCGGCTGTGATGAAGAAACGCTGCATCAATTCCACTGCTCTGGCGATACCCAATCACTTACTTGTCGAAGCGTGCCAGGTGAGATAGCAGAAAAATTCTCCGCGAAGGAGATGGAAAGCCAAAAATTGGGAACCAGTCCGAGAGTAGTCTGAATCGAGTTTCACGCCCATGGGGGAACGTGAGCCACGAGTCACGAAGAGGACTGAAGGACAAGGGTGCCTAGAGGGCGTATACGTTCACCTTTTCGTTCGCAAGGAGTGTGCTTCTTTGCCGTCACACAAAGTTGCGTGAGCTCCAGCTAGAAAGCTGTTCTTTTCGCGCGATGGCAGTGGTTCTGCACCGAGGAAACACCTTTAACTCGGATGCGACGGTCCCTCTCTGAGCATATTTCCTAAATGAAGCCCAGTTGAACAGCCCAGACCCAACAGGTGACGACTGCAGGCAGCAAACTGCTACTGGAACCACATGCTTGGATGATTGCCCAGTAGAGATAACGAACATCCAGTGAAATCCTGGAAACAGGCCAGCCCACGCTAAAGGCGTCCAATACCAGGGACACTTCGCGAGATGAAGGCATATCCGTAACATACCCAACAAAAGGAAAACCTTGCCCAATCCCTGCGACACCTTTCAAGGCCGTCCTCTCGATGCCTCACCTGCGTCTCAGGGTCAGACCTTGACCCGCTCACGATGTTGGACGTGGAGGCATCCTGTGCGTAGTGAGCATCGTGGCCACGAGCTGGTTACTAAGGAAGCTACGTTAATCGTGACGAGATGGTTCCCGGTGGCTGCAGAGATTGCGTAATCAAACCTGGCCATGTATTGTATTAAATTGTATGTTGCCAACTGGAAAGTGGAGGCCAGCCAACGCCTGATTCCCAACGTTGGCGCGCCTCCAAATGCAAACGTTACCAACAAATAACGACCCGATTCGATCCTTTTCTTCTGATGAGAAAGTGGATAGATCACGGCACTGCAACAATGGATTAACTCGGATGGCAAGATATATAAAGGATGAGCTAGGTAGGCCCCCTCACTGGTAGAAACCTCATCCACTACTGATCATCGCGTTTCAAACATCCATCGACCCTATATCCATATATCTAGAATATGAAGTTCAATCTATGTTTCAGAAAATCCCCTAGCACGATAAGAAACTCCTCTTCACAGTCAAGGCAGCGTGGTTCGCAGTTTGGTGACTTTGATGCTGACACGGCAAGCCACAAAGCTGCCGATGGTAGTGGCGCCAACGACCAATGGTTACCTTCAGCTGCCCCGCCACCATATTGGAGTGCGGCTCCTGAGAAGAAGGGACAGCCAACCATCGCTGGGCCTTCCGATGGCTCTGGAGGTGTGAATTTACCTGCTGGCTCTCGTGGCACTAGAATATTAATATTCATGATTCCCCAACTCCAGCTCCAGCTCCCTCGAATCGTCTCAGGGATGCTAAATATTTGCAAGCACCAATACGTCCAGAGTCCAGGGAAAATGCATTGGAAACCCTACGTCAATACGACACAGTCATTATCATGGATGATTCAGGATCTATGACACAGGCTGGCCGCTGGCAGCAGGTTGGTGGCACTATTACATATCAGGTGCAAAGCGGACAGAGGCTGATGTAAACGTCCAGGCTTGTGAGGCGTTGTGTGGACTTTCCCAGATAGCCGCCTCTTATGACAGAGATGGCATCGACATACATTTTCTGAATGATCGTAAACAAGCCATCGGTGTGAAGGTGAGCAAGGCTTCTCTTTTCAACTTGATCACATTTATAACCGATGTTTAGGATTCCGAAAACATCCGCCAATTATTCAAGCACGTAAAACCACAGGGATGGACGCCCATTGGGTACAAGCTTGATCTCTTGGTCGGAGACTACATCGGGAAGCTTGAAAAGGCAAGCCGGAGACAGAACAAGGGGGACCCACTCGCCCTCAAGCAAATAAAGCCAATCAATTTCATAGTTATCACTGATGGCGCACCTAGTAAGTTTTATAATTGTATTCAGTGGAGTAACGATGCCAACTCTGCTGTGTAGCAGATGAACCATTAGATTCCATCGTTGCATTAGCTCGCCGACTGGACCGTGGCAACTATCCTCTTGGACAGGTGAAACATGTCCACAAATATCAACGTTGTATCGCCACAGCTAACGCGCTTTGTTCAAGGTTGGACTGCAATTCGTCCAAATAGGAGACGACAAAAAGGCCACAGAGTTTCTGAGAGAATTGGATGACGATTTGAGCGGTAGCCATGGTGTCCGAGTGAGTAAAAACATCCCAATCTTTGTGTATTCCCCGGTGGCTGACGACGTGCAAAACAGGACATCGTCGATACCACGCCATATCTCGGAATCGATCTGACGGCTGAAATGCTGGTCAAGATCCTTTTGGGTGGTATCAATCGGCGTGTCGACAGACGTGGCGGACAGGCAGTGATGTAGACCTTCTGAACTGTATAGATCTAATGCACTAATGCAAGTTCTCGGTCTCTGTCATTCTTACCGCTGTAGAATGGACGCCTAGGACAGTCGCTTTTCCTTATCGTACCCTATGCTTAACCCGAACTGTAGTTACCTTCTCAAAACCTATACTCTTACAAGCGTGTTCATCTTTTAGTCAGTTGTATTCGATTACGCATCCAATCTTCTAGCGTAAACGAAAGGACTTCGAAAGCCGATGCCACATCAGATGTTCCCCCCGCCAGGCTCTCGGCTCCGCGACGTATATACCGCACGAGCTGCGACAGCTTCACCAACTGAGGTGAAAAGGCTTCCACAGAAAACAACGGAGTCACAGAGAATGAGGGTTCAGGCGCCTCCTTTGAGTTCTTCCTCGGCCTCGAGGTCTGTGTCCGATTCGTCTTCGGAATCTTGTCCTGGAGTGGGCTGTGCTAGGAAGAATCCGATAACGTCCTTGCGTTGTCGTCTCTGGCGACGACTCCTGTGTCGCCGCATGCTGATGGATAGACGTGAAATGTCGTGTGTCGTATCCCCCGCGAAGGTTGTAAAGAAGTTTCGAAAGTGGATGCACATGTCCAAGACAGACAGCACAGCTTTTGCTAGGGACGACGTCCAACATTGGATTGCATGTGTCTGTCGGGGTGTAAAAGAAAAACAGCCGAATATACGTACCGTAGGGTGCTGGAAGCATTTGTACAGCGGTGTTTCGAGGCTGCGATGGTATTAAGTGGCAGATACTCACTCGAAGTAATGTCTATTGTGCACGCACTCTTTCGTTGTGGGTCCTGATCATCTCATCTCATCGAGGGATTTGGCTGCCTTGCAGGCAGGTTTGAATTTCAATACTCGAGAGTGGATCACCTGTCAAATTTGATGTCAAATGATTTCCTGTGTAGCATTAAGAGCAAAGGATGCTGATGCTGCCAGTGTGCAAGGTATGGTCGACACCCTGGATGCATGACAACAGATCAACCGTGACCCACTTGATGAACCACGACAGCTTCCCTCGCATAGCATAAAAAACCTTGAATGCATTCCTGAGTCTAGGGTTCGTGACAAACACCCGCTCTAGGACGCTCCTAACTTGAGGTAGGAAAACGAAGATGGAACAATAGCTCTGTAGGACGTTTTGGGTGAAGATGTAAGTCGGGGGAAACGCACAGCATATTTTACGAGTAACCTCTCAATTGCCTTGACAGTTTTGGAGACCATCGTGGCTTTGTTACCCCTGTACGACATACGAACGAGTGAGATCTCAATCCAACTCGAGTTACTTGACTCGACGACATCGATAAACGTGCTGTTCAAGGAATGAAAGTCGTTCTGCATGCTTGTTGGCTGTCCATCTAAAATTCAACGGCGTTGAGGTGTGCATGAAAACAGAGAATTTCCAAATTCTATCAGACACCAACTCGGGATCCAGACCATTGTGTATATCGGAGTCGTTCCCCGTATTGGAGAGGTTTACTCTGATCCCCCGACATTCCTCATCAGCAAGTCACTTCAGACGGAGTACAGCAACATTCCGTTCGATTCAAAGAGTAGTTGTAGGATTGTAGTTGGCAAAACCTGAATGTAAAATGCGTTTCGAGGCCTCAATCAAATGCTCGTCTTGTTATTCCAAAGCCGGCACTTCAGAATGCCTTATTCTGCCTCATATTTGATCAGCACTAGCTCATTCTCGCTCTCCTCCAGCGACCGGATCATGCACATTTGAGTAAGGGCGAAAGACATAAACTGATGCGCATCGCGCGTGCATTGTGCTAGGAGGACATTCGGATAAGCTCGTGCGAGACGTCTGCTCGAGTCACGAAACGTCGAAGCTGATCATCGGTGCCGTTCTTGAGTTGCACCCATACTCGTTTGGCTGGTAAAAGACTGCTTTGGCCAAAAAGCCTGCCAGCGTGACCTGCCCTCGTCGAACACTTTCATTAGCGAGATATGGATATGGATATGCTCTGAAGAGAACAGTCCAATAGCGCAGACCTCGCGTGTCCAGCACCACGGGCCTTCGCAACCGTAATGACCTACAGTACAATCATCGAGTCACGCACCCACACGTCTCTTCTTCCTGTCCCTCCCTCTTTTACCATCCCTTTCCAAACCACTGCCGTGGTCATCGCCCGTTTCCTCAGCTTCGTGTTCCTCCTCCGAAGTTGGTGTCTGAGGTTGGGAAAGTTGTTTGGTAGCTTTCCTGACGCGTCTTGCGCGCGAGGGTTCTCGAATGGTTGACTTGGACATAGTCCGGGTGCTTGAAGCATCTTCGACAGGGGTAGCTCGTGGACGGGAAGCATCTCTGACTCGTGACTCGTGACGCACAAGACTTCTAGTCCTAGGACGGGCACGAGACGAGGTATCAGAATCAGAGGGTAGATGTGTGAGACTTTGCGAGAGTAACGTGCGAGCAGCCATTTTGGGTTTCGCTGTAGTCGACTTTGGTTTGGTGGAAGGCACGGAATTGACGTTGAATGTGGAGGCGGAGAGTGAAGGAGTAGTCGCCGTGCTGAGTGGAGGCTGGGCTCTGGAGATAGGCTTTGGCTTGGCTTTCGACATGGGAGGTGCAAGGGGTTCGTCAACCGCCATGCGCGTGTTCTCATCCTCGTCTCTTGTCCCTCCAAGCTTCTGTTTTCCTTTACCCTCCTCAGCCCGCCCACGCGTGCTTTTGACATCTTGCTCATCCTCGGAGGCGGGCGCTTCCTTCATTGATTTTCGTGGACGTTTCCGCGTCCGGGTAGTTATTACCACGGAAGCTTGGGATCGGGTAGGGGAGAGATTAGATCTGCGAGTCGGCGACGACCGACTGTGGCGGGATGGCGAAGCACGGGCACTAGCTCGGGGAAGCTGGTCGCGCACGCCGTGGCAATTCAGTTTAAGGCATGACGTCAGTTTATCCTTGTGGATAGTCGAGTCTGCTCTGAATCTAGCGCGTTTCACGTCCGTCTGTCATGGCAAGTCATGTCAGCTTCGCTGAACGGGGGGCTGACAAAAAAGAAACGCTCACAGTATGTCTTCCTTCGTAACACCATCCGTCCGGCGGGCCTTCGCTTCCATCACCTTCTACGGTCTTCCCACAGCATCCCCATAGCGTTTCATACCCACCCCCCGAAACGCGCTCCACCAATGCACTCTCGTCGTCATGTGGTACTCGACATGCTTTGTCTTTCTCTTCGTTTTCGATAGAATAGAAGTCGCGATGACACCGGACGCAGTGGAGCAAAGGCGGAGGAGCCAGAGTGGAGAAAAAAGAAGTCAGCTTGGCTACAGTGTTCGGGGAGGGAGGAGGCGTAGTACGTCCAGGATGAGGTCCGGACTCTGGGGAGGTGGTGGAGCCGGAGGCAAGTGGGGTCCGTGACCGAAGATGCGTAAGGATATAGGCGTGTAATGTCTTTGGTGGAATGGTGAGCATAAGTTGATATAATGCTCTGGATTCAGCAGAGCTTGTGGGCGGTGGAGGGGATGGTGTCTCCAGTGGAAGTGGAGCTGGAGACCCGATGTCATTTCTTCCTTCACCAATACCACTGTCCATTCCCAAATCAGAGTCCTTTGGGATTAGGTCGGTTGTGCTGCCACGCAGCACTGCACGGAGGGCAGTTGGGAACCGGAGAGGCGAATGGTGGACAGCTGAGGTGGTAGAGGGTGTCGGTGTCGGTGTCGGGAGACGGTTGCGCTGGTTTGTGCTGGACTCACTGGCAGGCGACGCGGTAGACTGCGCATCATCAAGAGTCGACTTGCGGGTAAAAAGCCCAAAGACCATAACTCCTCCCTGGCAGGGCGCTTGATGATATGAGTCAGCGATGAATAGAGCTTATAGATGAGGGAAAGATAGTGTGGTATTAGCGAGATATGGTGTTGATTCGTGGACAAGATAAAGGCAAAATGCAAGGTAGGAAATATTTAGGAATCTGAGGGTGCAAGAAGGCGACAGAGGGTGAAATGAAGGCAAGGCAGGACTGAGGTTGCCTGCATAAGTTGAGTGCTAAGTACTGCGGCACTGCAGCTTGCCAAGTAGAAACACGCTTTAGACACGCCGTGTTCTGTCATCGCCTCAACCCAAGTCACTTGTACGCCTACGCATAATACACGACCTGTATGCTCAACCACAATGTACTCGGTGAAGCATTGCGCAGATGAATCAGTGGATACTATTTTACATCTGATTTTGTCTTGCTCGTCACAAAGATTTACCATGTCCTTGCAATCCATATCGAAGCTAGTCTGTCCAATATTCAGTCTGAGAAAACACCATTTACCAAGCAGGCATGCGCCGGGCTTCTTGTTGGCGTTGTAAATAAATGAAATGCAAGATCGCTATTCTTAATGCTTACGGAATGCCTTGAATGTACAGGCGCATCTGCTGGACAAGCTTTGCCCATCTCTGTCACATCTTCCATGCGAGCGTCCGTTCTTCCTCTTGATAAGGTTTGCATAGGAGACGATTAGACTACACGAGTAGGGGGGTGATTAGGTCGCCCTGGTGGGTCTAGATAGAACCAGTTGCGAGATACATGTGGAGAGAGAGACCTAGATCGTGCCTGACCAAACCACGACCCCGAACGAATGATCCCGTCATTGAGATGATCTCCACTTGGGTTGGGTTTGGCTATGATCTATGATGTGAGTTTAGTGGCCGTTCCCGCACTCACCAAGGATGTATTATAGCGCAGTCACGATAATGTTCATCGTGCCGTGCCAGTCTCTCTGCTTCACGAAATGTTCAAGATGAGCCACGGAAGGAAAGGTAATTTGTTAAGACGGGCAGCGCCAGCTGTTCGCGCGAGATAGATAGCATACCTCGTTGAAAGAGAATAGCAGCTTTGCGTGGATTCCCCGAGTACGAAAAGTCAACGAACCCAAATGTCTATAAGGCGGCCGTTGTTCAAACGTTCATATTGACAAGGTTTATTTAGCAAAGGCTTTGGGATTTAACAAGCCCAAATAACACCATAACAACGCCACGGCTGCGTGATGAACCCTTCCGTAGTACCGTTTATAAACTCAACGCCGTCGCGCTGCATATCAACCAGTGCAGTTATGGCAAGGTCACAAGACAGTTTCACTTTCACAGTTGGGAAGCTTGGTATGTGACTTCAACGTAGCGAAAATCATTGACAGTGTGCTCGATTTTGACAATGCTTCGTCTGTAGATGCGGGCATGGCGGTATGACGTCTACAAGCCTAATCATTACCCTCACTAACTCACATCTCCGACACACAGATCCTGCTAGGTGAACGTGCTCACCTTATCGAGTTTCCATCGGTTCTTCTGCCCCCAGGTGTCACGACTGGTTCAATAGTCAATATCGCGGTGCACCAGAATATTGCGGAGGAGCGGAGACGCGACCGGGAGTTCTTAGGACTTCAAAGTAATATTCTTGAGACGTTCGGACGCGTCTCACCAGAACCTCCTCAGCTCGAAGTGCGTTGCATTCAGCATAGCTCCAGGTCGCTCTCTTATTAGTCGCAGGTCCGTAATGTCACGCAAACCTCGGCGACATTGGAATGGCCCCCTCTTAAGCTTGCCACCGCTAAATTGCGCTCTCTTGATATATACAAGAATTCGCAACGTCTTGCTTCAATCCCCAACGCCCTGACTAACACCTCCACCAAACTTTCTTCCCTCTCCCTCGATACCCTTTACACTTTCCAACTCGTGCTGCGCACTACTGCCGGAACATTCCCCTCCAACCTCATCCGCGTGCGTACCCACACAATTGCAGACACAAGTGGCATTTCGGTATGTTTCGGGAACGTAGGAGACGAGGCGCTCTTGGAAGATGCAAAGGTTGCACTACGAGAGATGAGGGCGAAATACAGTGACAAAATTCAGATCGACACCACGCATTTCGTGTGTACGACACCCGCCATGACTCCTACAGGAGCCAATGCCAGCGGAGGAAACGTGTCAGGTGGACCGGGTGTTGAATACCAACGGGCTCTTCAGCTCAGTATCCCTGTCGTTCAGCCACAATGGATATTGGCCTGTCTGGCTGAAAAAAAGTGAGTGATCGATCAACATACCCCTACATCACTGATTTAGGCTGACTTCTTGCAGGATGGTCCCCATTGCAGGGTTTTACCTTGGGGTTACCCCTCCCTTAAATTATCACACTCAACGACCACAATCTATGTCTCAGGCCACTCTACCCTCTTCTAGCAATGGTACCAATACACACAAGACCGCACCGAACAGAGCCTCCATGCCTGCGCCTCAGCGTAGTACAGCTGGGAGTCCCCCAGCAGCATCTAAAAAGGCATTCGAGCCCACGCCCGAAGAGGATTCGGACGAAGAGGCTAAGACTGAAAACGTTGCACCAAAGAAACCAGTGGGCGGATTAGACTCGCGGCACAAGAGCAGCGGAACCATGGATCGAAACTTCAAGTTCCCATCGACCCCGCCTCAGTCTCCGCCAGTCCCGCCCATCCCGCAAATATCAATATCTCCACCAATTATTCAGCCTTCGTCTCAATCGTCCGGGAAACCAGGCGCTCTCGCTTTGATACCAGAGCCCGAGGCCGACCTAATCCCAGTAAATATCGTCACCCCGTCAAGTGTCGAGGTGCCTCCCCCACCACCGATCGAGAAGGAAACTAGAAGAGCTGTTGCCGAAGATGATGCCGAGGAGGAGGTTGGGGAAACGGTAGAAATCGACTTGCGATGACGAGGTCGTCTAGGACACTGTAAACGGTGGAAATTCTGTTTCGGTTGACTTCAGTATGATTCCATGACATTCTGGCTACAACTCGTGCTCAACATAGTTGTTTTCCTTTATTGGGGTAAGGCAATGGTGGGCACATTCATTCCTAATCAACAAAGTGACCTGTTCTACCGGCAGTGATCTGTGGCTATAAAGTACTACATATCATATCTGGCATGAGTGCTTGCACGGTGGAAAGAGTTCCTAGGCAGCTCCTACGCTGAAGATTTTTTGCAAGCATTGCCGGGAAGCGTCTTTTTGCAACACGTGGGTGAAGAGTTGAATCTCACCGCGCCCGTCGTCTCCCATCTCTCCCCACTGGTGTTGTTCGCAGTGCATAATTAGTTGATGGAAATACTAGTCCACCCGTCTTCCAACTCTTGCTCGTCATCACCTTCAAGTTCCGACATCTCACTGACCTTCCTGACATCTCCATCCTTGATTCGGTTAAGCTCGCTCCAGGCGTCGAGGCAAAGAACACGAGTACTGGGCAGAGAGTTGGGAATGGACGTGCGAGAGGAGAAGGCGGCCACGGCTGAACGGTCGTTCTACGTCGACAGAGGTAGCTATAGATGTAACATTAGTTAGATGGAAGAAAATGAATGCAACCTACCAGGGACGATGAGGGCCATGCGAGAGAGTTGGAACATATTGGATTGGTTGGCGCGTCACGACTGTGCCACGTGACGCGACATCTCTGCCACTGAGCCCGTTGCTCTCAGTACTACCTACTTTAAGCAGGGAAAATGTCAAGAAGACGGGTGACATATTATTATGATGGTACGGCTTTCAATGTCTTGATCTCTTTACATGTCACCGACTAGCTGTAGGTGACATTGGCTCATACACGTACGGGCTGGGCCATCCCATGAAGCCCCACAGAATGCGTATCACCCATGATTTGGTCTCTGCATATGGTATGCTTGATAAGATGCAAGTCCTGGTGAGCCTGCTAATCCGCCATCATCCGTACACGCTCACACTTTCCATCAATCAGCGTCCAAAGCGTGCAACTCCTGAAAGAATGACAGCGTTCCATACGGACGAGTACATCCATTTTCTGAGCCGTGTTACACCGGAGACAGCAGAGGAGCTTACATACCACGGTACGAGATGTGAGTGACTGAACCGTTACTTCCGTGCCCTCGCCCTAATTATGTTGCAGTCCTGATGGGTGAAGACAACCCGGCATTTGAAGGGGTTTTTGAATTCTGTTCCATCTCAGCTGGAGGATCAATAGGTACGCTCGATCCTAGCACGGTCATGTCTATAGCCATAACCGTCTCCAGCTGCCGCCCAGCGCATAAACTCGGGAGCCACCGACATTGCCATCAACTGGGCCGGTGGTCTGCACCACGCCAAAAAACGCGAGGCTTCAGGCTTTTGCTACATCAACGACATCGTACTCGGGATACTTGAGCTACTGCGGTCGTATCCGCGTGTGTTATATATTGACATTGACTGTCATCATGGGGATGGTGTTGAAGAGGCATTTTATACGACAGATAGGGTAATGACGTGTTCTTTCCATAAGTTTGGGGAGTATTTCCCTGGGACGGGCACGCAGGAGGACAAGGGCATGGATAAAGGGAAGCATTACACGGTGAACGTCCCACTCAAAGATGGCATAACAGACGAATCATTCAAGACTGTATTCGAACCAGTGCGTCGGGTTCAACGACCAAATCAAGTACTGTTTTTCTCACTCATACAACGCAGGTCATATCTAAAATCATGGATGTCTACCGTCCGGGCGCGGTTGTATTGCAATGCGGTGCAGACTCGTTGGCCGGGGATAAACTGGGCTGCTTCAATATCACCATGAATGGTCACGCGCACTGCGTCAAGTTCCTTCGGTCTTTCAACGTCCCCCTTATTCTTCTCGGTGGCGGAGGATACACAATCAAGAATGTTGCGCGAACGTGGACCTACGAAACTG
Organism: Gyrodon lividus; assembly: GCA_014904945.1. Lineage (NCBI taxonomy): Eukaryota > Fungi > Basidiomycota > Agaricomycetes > Boletales > Gyrodontaceae > Gyrodon > Gyrodon lividus. Next base: position 1,481,127 of record MU127421.1, read on the forward strand.
CATGTGCTATCGGTATCGAGAACGAGATTGATCTCAACCTCCCCTGGGGTGAATACTTTGAGTGGTTTGGTCCGCGCTACCGCCTCGAGGTTCCAGGAAATAACATGGACGATTTGAATATCAAGGATGGGTCGCTAGACAAAGTAAGATTTAACGCTCTCCATCAGCTGGCGCAGCTGCCTTGCGCACCGTCCGTCGGGATGCATGATGTTCCAAGGGAGAGCCTTGGGAAGCACCTGGGTGCAGAAGTGGAGGATGATCGGAAGGAGGATGACGCTATGGATGATCTAGACCGTCGATTAGCTCGTAAGCAAGCATACCCTCCAACTAACCGGAACATGGTTAACCTGACTTACGTGTCTAGAACATGCGCGATACTTGTACAAGTTGCAAGAAGCGGGTACAGCATCAGAGGACTCTGACGACGAAAGATATGATTCTGATGGATCGTCATACCGTCGAAATAGAAAGCGGATGAGCATCGTAACCAATCGATACGTCGATGTGGATGCTGGCAAGAGCGCGCCCCGAAGGCGGTTCTTCAAAAGCGCGGCGAAATGGGACGAGACGTACGGCCGTGTACGGTTAGAGAAGGAACCAGTACTTGATCCTGGTATGAATGGTACGAGGACTGGTGGGCTGGCGGCCCTCATGGAGGCAGGTGGTCGGAGCAAACATGGAAAGGATGCTACTAATGATGAGGATTGGGAGGACAGCGTCTCCGTATAGTATTATAGTTATCTTGTATACCATGGTTGTCTGTATCTTTAGTTGCTATTTTGATGCTTTTCGCTGGGTGGGACGCCGCGACGCGTTGCATCACGTGCGATTGATTTTCGTGCTCTCCTTGACATCAATGTCGACGATAAGTAAAAGTTTGGGAAAAGTCTTATCTCTGACCACAGGACACAGCAACGAATTCCTATCTTTGTCCCCTTATCGCTTCAGGGTTCAGGATGTGTGTCAAGATGACAAACTGTGGTGCCTTGCAGTTGGCATGATTAAAAGAGCCCGCCTTTCGTGTGTCTACTTTCCTTTCGATCCATTGGGGTTCGCGGCGACTGGCACTCGGAATCTGTAGGCGCTAGAAGTTAATCAGGATGTCGCACCCTTCCGTTTCTTCCGTCACCAAGCACCAACCCGCGCCAACCGAGCCACCGAGCAGCAAGTCATTCCTGGACGCCCGACATCATGTGGACGTCGTTCGGAAGAAGCTCTCCACGAGACAAGGCTGGCTTGGCGACTACGACTATGCCTGGCTTTGCTCGCCGACGCTGCCGTTCTCGATTGGGGGCAAGACACCAACTCGTAGACAACCCCCATTCTATGGCGTTGACGATGAATTACCACTCGTCTTAGCGATGGCGAGTGGGCTGCAGCATGCTCTCGCTATGCTTGCTGGTTTGATCACGCCTCCCATCATCTTTGCGAGCACTTTGATGCTCGACGCCCAGACCTCCGCATATATGATATCTGCGTCACTCATAGGGTGTGGTGCGTAATCGAGCGAGTGTCCACGCATTCATCGTTTGAACCGCTGATGTCAGGAATTCTAAGTCTTGTTCAAATGTCACGGATCAAGCTATGGAAAGGATACTACCTCGGAACCGGTCTTTTGTCTGTAGTCGGCACCAGTTTCGCAACACTTAGCACTGCTAATTCTGTGCGTACCTTGCCCCGTTATCTCGAGGACGCCAACTGAGGGTATGCCCCAGATTTTCAACGCCATGTATGCTAACGGGACCTGTCCTTCTATCACCGCCGCTGACGGTGCTGTGACCCATGGAGCGTGTCCCGACGCATACGGTATGGTTCTCGGTAAGTCCACTGCCCCAGATCGTTGTAAGCACACGCTTTGAGCTCCTTGGATTCTTATAGGTACATCACTAATATGCTCACTGCTCGAAATTGGACTATCTTTCATTCCGCCTCGCACACTACAACGTATATTCCCACCAATAGTTACTGGTACGTTCGGTCTGTACCAAAGGGGAGTCAGCTTAACGGATACCCCGCGGATAGGTACTGTCATCGTTATGATCGGCGCATCTCTCGTTGGTGCGTCCGGTATACCCAACTGGGGTGGAGGATCAAACGGATGCCAAGCACGTCCTACAAGCGGTCCACTCGCACTGTGCCCTAGCGTTTCATCGAAACATGCACTTCCGTGAGCGCATCTCGGTGCTATGGATCATTATCTTACAATTCTAATCTACACATCCTAGGTGGGGTTCACCGGAGTTCATCGGCCTCGGTTTCCTTTCGTTTGTTTCCATCGTCATAACTGAATTGTTTGGTTCTCCGTTTTTGAAGAATGCGAGTATCATCGTGGGGCTTGCGGTGGGGTGTATCGTAGCGGGTGCTGCGGGGTACATTGACGGAAGCACCATCACCTCTGCGCCCGTTATCACGTTCTTGTGGTAAGTCATGCGTGATACCGAATAATTTGTCGAAACTCAGACCTTCAAGGGTGTACACATTCAAGATCAGCGTGTATCCACCTGCTATCCTACCAATGCTTGCAGTCTATGGTGAGGGACCACTACTCACGGGATCTTTATCCCACTCAATGGGATCCTCTTCTCAGTGTCTACGACGATGGAAGCCATCGGTGACATTACAGCTTCTGCTGAGGTGTCTCGTCTAAAGGTCACAGGCGAAGACTTTGACTCCCGGATTCAAGGTGGTGTTTTGGTATGTAAAAAAAAATTGAGTTGTATTTATACCACTCCTATTGATCGTTTTCCCAATTTAAGAGCGACGGCCTTGGTGGATTCATTTCTGCGTTGTTCACAGTGACGCCTCTGTCAATATTTGCGCAGGTCAGTTTCAGCATGAACCCGAGTGACGCCTTCAGTAATCCGTATGTTCCTCTCAGAACAACGGTGTCATTGCGCTCACCCGTTGCGCAAATCGTGCAGCTGGTCGATGGTGCTGCGCTTTCCTTATTCTTTTCGGATTTTTGGGCAAAGTGTCCGGATTTTTCCTCGCTAGTGCGTGTTCCTAAACCACCGTTGCACAAGTCCATCTCTGACACCATTTGTACACAGTCCCGAACCCAGTCCTCGGAGGTGTCACTACTTTCCTCTTCGCAAGTGTTGTCGTCTCTGGCTTGCGCGTTCTTTCCTATGTGAACTATACACGTCGTGATCGATTCATTCTCGCCGCAGCGATGTCTTTTGGCGTCGGTAACCTTCTCATGCCAAACGTGTTCACATATTTGTTCGAAGGCGTCAAGAACCCGACTTCCGGTTTGCAAGGTCTTTTTGACTCTATCACCATTGTGTTAAGTACTCCATGTGAGTGATTCATTGGGTTCGATTCCAGTCGGTGGGTGTTTTGCTGACCAAAATGCTTGACAGTCCTGGCGGCCGGACTGGTGGCGGTTGTTTTGAACTTGATACTTCCTCACGAGGCTCCCCATGCGGAGGATGAGGAGGATGATCATGTTGAGGAGGTTGATGATGATCTGGACGCCTCGAACAAAGAGATTAATTAGAGTGGATGCCACATTTAGCTATTTTCGCCCTGGAATGACAAGGAATGTAATTCACGCTGGCGACAACGTCATGGCGAGTTCGGTCGTTGCCGAGGAGGGGAATATAAAGAGCTCTCTCTTCTTCCTTTCCTTCCTTCATTCCTTCTTGAGCACATGGAGTGTCAGCCTCCTGCCTTAGACCAGATACTATCTCCTTCGTCGTGACTGACTGAGCGACGTCGATCCACTGACCTTGCCTTCTTTCACTTTTCACAAATCGTTCCCCGTCACCTCCGCACCTGGTCATACGTGCATAGCACTCTACGAGCTGGCTCTTTGGCGACTTTTCCGTTGACCGACAACGAACGGTTGGCTCACCTACAACGTTGGATTGTGACTGGAGATCCCAAGGCTCGGACCAATGCTGGAATCGAGCTTCGTTGTACTGCTGGTTTACGTGCGTGCAGCTACGCTAGCCTGTGTGATTCATCTGACGCTGCACGAAGGTAAGATGTAGGCAAGTTGCCAAGAAATCATGTTCGACGCGTCGAGCAGTGTGATTAAATTCGGCCTGACAAGCACGAGCAGAGGAGAGTCGTCTTAGCTTTTTGTCAGAACGCCTACCGCACCCAGCCTCTTCCGTGATATGCTAGATAGGTGACTAAGCTCCAGGCCTGGTTCGCTGATTGAATTCCGAAAGGTCCCAGATATTGCATGCAAAGGACTGTGAATGATAACAAAGATGAGGGGGGTATACAAGATGCATGATATCAAACGTGATATAGAGGAGCAGAGTCAAAGCAAGTTCTCGCCGCGCCGAAGGCAGACTGGACATCCTTCATGTACCTTGGCGCGTATCACCGATGCGCTAGCCAACAGTAAGTTCCGTGCCGTAGAACTTTTTCAGACACTCACAATGCGATTTTTGCACTGACTTCGTGAGCGAGCGGAGCCCGTACGCCGGCGTCAAAGTCAGTATCAAGGTAACGCGGGAGGTCATCCACGCCGTCAATACAATTTGCGTGTACGACATGTCGGCACAAGAACAAGAGTAGCAGGTCTTGCGGTGAACGTTGGAGAGGCTCTGTACACAGCGGACAAAGTGCTTTCGCTGGAACGAAAGTCAGTGATTGATGTATCAGCGTGAAACATGCAGGACGATACACTACCGAAAAAGAATCCAGAATTTTGCCCTTTCTGTCGAATGTTTGCAAGATCTGCACAATCACCGTTCAATATCGCCTGGCAACCTTCTAGCAGTGATATTTGTAGATGGAAGTCGTGCAGAATCTTGATCAGAGCTTCCTTGAGCCCGGGAATCTCGAGTCCGTTCTTGATTCGGCGTATCAAACGTATTGGATCGATCTCAGCGCCAACGTTCTCCAGCAGTCCGCGAATGAATGCTGTCGGGATCACGGATCAGCAAATCCCGCAAGTGGATGTCCAGCACATACTCGGCCGCGTTTCCGCGTATTTGAGTAAATCCTCCCAGAGGTCATCGTCGTTCTGTTCCTTGGCAAACTCAATGGCCTGATCATGGGAATGTCAACTGGTGGTCAATTCACCCGACGAGTCACTCACTTGTTGAACATCGCCTATACGTTCAATAATAAGTGTCAAAGCCTTCTTGTTATTACCCATCCGGCCAAGTAGGAAGACCATTTCCGGAACTAGATCACGACTTTTGCAGATATTGTATGCCTAATTTATTGTTAGAGCCTTTGGACTGATGCGAGACACCAAGAGACACGTACGGCCTCAAGGTTGTAATGATTACTAGCTCTCAGGTATTCAATCAACCTAGACGTCGAATATTCCGCAAAAAGCGTGACTTGAAGGTCCGCAAAGTCGGATGCCAGATACTGGTCTTTCTTGAAAAGAGCGTCGAGGTAAAGGAACAGGTACGGCGGCCGAGCGCGCAGTTGTTGAACGACACGACCCACCTAGCGTAGATAATGAGGTGTCAGGACGGCTGAATAGCGCAGAGGAGACATCGTACTGGTATTGAATGAGTATGATCCACGAGCAGTGTGATCGCTTCGCTTTGACTTTGGGCTGCTTCTTGGCCTTCCTGCCTACGTTTCTCGAGGAGCTCTTGGTCGAATTCAAGTAGTAAGAGCGCTTGATCTTGAACGTCAGTGAACAAGTTGTGCTCTCGGATGAGGTCAAAGACGTTCGGTTTTCGTAGCTGCAGGAAGAACGGCAACGCTTTGCCGTATTGCCGGTTTGCGGTGTACCTAAGTAATCAACGTCAGCGAAAACAAACGAAAGACTTCTGTCCAGGGAGTTCTCACAAATCAGCAAGGCATTCCATTAACAGGACAACATCCGGCGTGAGTGGCTTCGAGGGCGATGACGAAGATGGTATCCTATCTAGTTCCGAGTGAACTGCGACGATGACGGCAGAGATGTCATATATAGATTTTGGCCACTCCCCGATCGTTTGAAGCAAAGCCTGCAAGGACAGGGATTGATATGATGAAGCGCAAATTCCGTCGATGTATGCTGACCTGTTTATCGTGGCTCAGGAAGTGACCAAGGATCATTTCGTACACTAAGTGTCCAAGCTGTGGAGCATCTGTTGGAACGCAAGGAATGATTGCCTGACAAGCCATCAGAGCACATCAGAGTGAGTCATTGTGTCGAAGAAAAGATCTGACCTGCAACTGCTGCTTTTGTGCGAACACAAAGATCCATTCCTCCCATTTACGGGCGTCCTGACCACAAACTTTGGGACACAGACGGGCAGCTTTGACAAAGTCGCCTAATTTGCGCCAGAAATGGATAAGACAGCGACAAGGCGATTACAAGAGACTGACCTTCACCAACGAGGTGCTTGATATACCGTTCGCCAATCTGCACGGCATCTATTCTGGAATCTTGTATCTCTGAAGTGCGATCGTCTTCGCCAAGTTTCTCAACTTCATCTAGGGCTTCTTCGTACCGTTGATGCTCGACGAGCCAGGCAATATGATCCCTACGGTCCCTAGGCCGGACGATGACGATATCCTTCGGGCTGACTACAACATAGCAACGCTCGACGTCCACGCCTGGTGGGTCGACTTCCGCCAACAGGTAATCGTTGCAGCCCCAGGATTGGTAGTTCGCGACACTGAGGGCATCGGCGGTGAGTTCTTCGCCAGCGCGTGATATGAGGCGTAGTTCAGGACGTTCTGCAGTCTTCCGTGCCTGACGAGCGCGATCGTCCGTCATCTCGTCGCCATACGTGTCTAGGGTTTCGTACGCAATGATAAGGAATGAGGTCAGTGTAGTGGCCGAGGCAATAGAACCATTCTCTTTCGGGAATGGCTGTGACGACATCGGATGAGGAAGGATACCAGAAACCATACAGTCCAGTTGGAACGCAGCTGTGACCTCGACAATCCAAGGTGGAAGATTCGCACCAGTCGCAGATGTCGTCGTGCGCGGACGCGAACGTATCCGCGCTACTTTAATGTGATCGGCCCATGCGATGAGTAAAGTGGTGTCGTCTTGCCAGTATAGTGTACATTTGAAGAGGTCAGCTCGAGGACTATCAGCAGGCCGGTCGATGAAAGTGATGCGAGATTGAGATTGTGTGTCGTATATCTTGACCCCCTGGTATTGAAGAGTTTGTTGGTAATGTCATTCTCGGGTAAAGAGACGAAGGCGCTCACAAGATCGTTCGCCCACGCAATAAAATGTTCCCTCCATCGCACGTGCCATATAGGTCCCTCACCCGAGTGAAGAACAGTCTCTTTGTGACCGAGCCAGCCCTTCTCCCGCAGAACCAGCGCGCCAGCCATACCTCCACATACAAACGCGCGAGACGTCCGCTTCGCGAAATGAGGCTCCAAGGCGACAGTGCGTATAGGTCGCTTCATGTCAGATACGTAGGATTCCGGCGAGGAAAGCGAGTGTACGACCACCTGCCCTAGTAGTTGGCTGCTCAGGGACTAGACTCCAGTGAAAGGAAGCCCCTCACCATCTATTGATGCAGTGGCAACGAAGTCCGCAGTACTATCCATCTCCATGTCGCTCACTGAGGCTTGATGGGGCTTGAAAGACTTGATACGCTTTCCCGTCAGGTCAAGCACGTGCACTATGCCGCTGTGAGTTCCAAGAGCCTAAGAACGTACTGTAATTTTATACAGCAGTTAAGATGTCGACGCTAAACATACCACTAACTTATTGGAAATTGCGAGAGCAGATGCTGAGTCCTTCTTAAGTAGATCATTGATAGCACCGCCCATTCTCTCGTACTTGAGAGAGGGTTCGTCGTCGTCGTCGTCATCGTCTTCCTCTTCCTCGTCGTCGTCGTCTTCCTCTTCCTCTTCCTCCTCGTCGTCTTCCTCGTCGTCCTCCTCGTCGCCATCTTCCCCTCCTATACCGTCTGTTTCCTCTCGGCCGTCTTCCTTTGCATCTTCCGACTCTTCACTCCTTCCTTCAGCGTCATCATCAACATCATCATCATCATCATCAGTTTCGTGACTTGCGCTCGTGTTTCCGTTGGTCCGACTGTCCTTAACAATGCCGTCTGGCGAGCTTGACTGCAGATGCTCTAATTTCTCGTTCATGACAGACAACGGTGCATGACCACCCGAAGATCCGTTTACTCCTTGGCTTATACCTGCGAGCATTTCGGGTGAAATCAGTGTGTATGGTACAAGCAGTGGGAGCTCATAAAGGGTGGAGCTGGAAGCTTTGAAAGCGATATTGCAATGCACAACACCAGACAGCCAATAGTTTGTCGTCAATGTTTGTCGTTGTTGAAATCTAAACCTGACAAGTCAAGTCTGGTAATGGCAAGTATATAAAAATATTGGTTATGTTGTAGAAGCGCAACAGTGAATCGACCCCCAAAATCAAAACAACAGGGGGAGAGAAGGAGCGCTGCATGACACGATAAGAAATAGCAGTAAGTCGGTCCTGGGTAACAACGGCCCAGCACTCGGCAGGCTCCAAGTCCGTAGAAGAATCTGCTGACAGACTACACGTCTCGAGGCTACCGAAGATGTGTCCCAAGATGACTGTAAGAAGTAGTAGAACTCGGCATATCAGGCCCTTTCTCGGAATATGGTGGTGCATTCGGTGGTGCCATGAAAGGTAACCCTTCTGGATGTAAATTTTTAGAGCGTTTTTTCGGAGCACCCTCTTGAGTCTGCTGAGGCAGCCGTGGATTGTCCTCTCCTCGCTTGTGATGGTTCGTCCTGCCGAACTTCCCACTTCCAACTGTTTGGAATGTGATCACAGCATTATGGACACTTGGATGTGTCGCTGGGAGGTGGTCTGGGTGGAGGTGCGCGTGAAGGTGCGAGCGACCGCGCATATATTGCCGGACTAATCGCATGAACTTCTGAAGAGACGTCTCATCTGGAAGTGGACATCCGCATTGCATGTAGGGGACTTGATAACGCGTCTTAAATGGGTCAGCTTGTTGCGCAAACCGCAAATAAGACCTCGCTTACCTGCCATACACGACAGGTATCGTCGAACGCCGAAGACAGACGACTCTCCGCAACGTTGAGTTCGCTGAGGCAGACGTAAGAGGGACATACGGCATTCTGAAGGTAAACTGCTCACTGCTCCACGTAACGACCAACATACATCTCGCAATCAATCCCGTATCGGATTGCCATGAGTTGGTGCGTATGCCACACCAAGTCGATGTCTAGCGTCGGTACAAGTATCGAGTTCGGATACGCAGCCATCAAATCAAGGAAGCTATAATGTTACAATCAATTCGTTGATCAAGGCGCCTGACAGGCAGTCTTAGATCAAAGACGTACGCATGATATCGCACCACCAAGTGCTCGAGGATTTGGATCTTGTCGTCGTCGCGAAATGCTGCAGGTTTTATCCAACCCAACTCGTCCATCTTCTGAGTAAAGAAACACTGACGGAGAACCTGACGGCCGATCAGTCCAAGCAGCACCCCGGACGAAGTAACTTACCGCATCGACAAGATCAATAGAAAACGGGCTCCCGTCAGTATACGCGCTTAGTATCCTCGAAACTCTAATATTCGACGTCCCTTTACACCGACAACGTAAGGTGAATTGATCCACTCACAAAGCTTCCGGGTGGCTATTTAGAGCATTTGATATTGTCTTCTTCAACCGCTCTAGGGAGTAGCCAATATACTCCTTGATCTCCTTGACCCAATCGAGCCGAGCCAGCCGTTCATCTGATGTGGAGGGTCCGGATCCAGAAAAATGAACCGATCGCATCAGCTGGTCTCTGATAGCCTTTGCTCGCTGTGCATCACGATTTCCGGAGGAAGCGAACAAACTGCCACTGTAAAAGCCCCATGGTGATAAGTACGCATGTCAACACTGTACCAAATTGAGACGTACGCGATAAAGTGTTCGCGTCCCCCGTCTGTCTCCATTAGGTCCCGTACAAATTTTGCCACTGCAAGGTTTTCTTTCGTGATCTTCAACCTACATCCGGGAAGAGGACACAGGGCAGAGAATTGTTCTTGAGCGAATCCAGTCCCGTTGTCACTAAGAAATGCTTCCGAGTGCTTATCGTAATGTGCCATATTCGGGGGAAGCACACCACTCACGAACATATACTTTGGTTCGGCATCGTGGACAGTCCATTTGTTTATACGTCCTTTCTGAAATGGCCTCGAGAGGGTCAAAAGGTGTCCCCGTTTGCTTGTGCCAAGAGGCAGCTCTGGAACTGCTCGGTTTCTGGCGGACGATCTTGCCGATATTCATCTAACACGGTCTATCAACTCATTTCCTGTTTTCTAATAAAAATGTGACCCACCGACCCTACGACTAACATATTGAGTAAACGCAATTGTTGCAGGATGGCGAGACGTTCACAGTCTTCGGCGTACCAGCTGTGAGATCAACTGAGCTCCTAACTCACAATGTCAAAGATAGCAATTCGTTACCAGGGACTAAGAAGGTAAGCATGCCATACCATCCAAACATCTAAGGGTGGCAGATGTTTCGTGACAAATTTCTCAAGGGAGACAAACTGCAGAGATTGCACCCATTGCTCGAATCTTGTCGAGGACAACGCGGAGCGAAGCTAAGATCGCACGATGTCTGAAAAGAGCACGGTTGCAACGTACCTATCGATGGCAAGATGAACAAACCATTTCCATCTGCTGTCTCTGTCCATTTTCTTTGCGCACCCTGGTATTCTGCGGTCTTTACAGTCTTCGACGGTTATTCTGAGGTTGTGGAATGCTCTGAGAAGTCGGAGGTGTCCCTTCACCTGCTCCGGAGAGACGAGGGGTCCTGGTGTTTTCTGCGAGCCGACCACATAGGTAGGCCGTGTCGGATTATTTGTAGCGCCTGTTGTGTGAGACATTTGGTTGAAGGGGTCAGAAGTCGATGGCCGAAAGCAAGGACTGACCGCGGGGAGATGAAAGGAATTGGGTATGTCCGTGAGACCAACATACATATATGTAGTCGCGAGGGCCATGTTTGAAAATTTGATCCCCCGTAGTGGAATATAAATTACCGACGGAATGCAGGAGCACTGCACTTGACACCCAAGAAAACAGGTTCGACAAAGCGGTGCCCGTTCCGGTATCGTCATGACTAGAGCCCCCAGCTCATCAATTCATGGCCAGGAAAGTTATATGCTCAGGTGAACGATGATGATCGATGATCAAGATGGCACTGTAAATCTTTCAATACCTCTATGAGTGTGGTAACCGAGGGTGACTGCCGCTATGATTAAGATAAAAACAGTTTCTGTTTATGGGTAAACTTGGTTAGTCCACTGCAACGCTACCGAATGAAGCTATAGACTATACTATGGGGTCGTGTGCGTCTCAGTTGCTAGGTGTCTGCGGAATGTACAACATTGATACTGCACCTTGCTAAAATCCGAGGGTCAGTCGAACACCGCATATAACTAGCATCTATGATTGATATCAAGGATCCATTGCATCCTGTGAGAATGAGATAAATATCAGGATCACGTACGAGAGATGCAGCTGGCATGAGCAACGAGAATAACCCAAAGTCATTGTCATTCGCCAGGGCTATTGATATGTCCACTCACGTGATCGCAAAATCAGCCCGAGGTAGATTATAGTTTGTTTGTTGGAATGGCTGCTCTTCTTGTTCCACTCGTTTCTGCTGTCTTCATCTCGTCCTTACTCTTTTCTGTGAGCCAACGTGGTTTTTGCGACCTGAGCTTTGTAAGGGTAGTCGGTAGGTAAACATACTCATACCCACACTCAATCTTTTCCGAGCACGAAAAGGCGATGAACCCAACCGTAATCAACCCAGCGCTCCGCCCTTTTCTTACGCGCTTACGCCCTCATTCTCCAGAAACCAACGCCTCGAGCCTTGCAAGTTCTCCCTGTCGAAACCAATTCTAGTCTCGAGCAGACGCGCAAGTACAATGATTGCCTAGAGTACATACAAGGCGCAACGATACCCCAAAGAGGACCAGCTGGCGGTGACCCTACGGAAAATCATAACAAAACAAGGTTGAAAGGCGTAGGGCGCGGCCCCTGAGAGGAGTGTCTGAGACATCAGAAGGTTAGGTGAGGTAAGCAAGACAAAGCGTAGAATGGAGAGAGCATGGAACTAGGGACGCACGGGGTCGGTGACGTTCATGACACTCTCTACCGGCAAATACGCGAGTCAGCGTTCAAGCGATGACATGCCCAACTTTCCACTTACCTGCTCAGACTCGACGCGAGCAGCCATTCGTTCCCTCAGTGTACGGAGGTTTTCTTTCAGGTCTTCTACATCCGCAGCGCTATCGTTGATGATGGCTTCTATCCCCTTTCAAAACGTCAGGGTTTTAGCCATGCTCCATGCATATCAATCAGAGTACCACGATGTTCTTACATGTTCTGCCAAGCTTAGCACAGGAGCCATTTTTGCTTCTACCGCTTGCCCCCTCGGTGAGAGGACCCTATCGGACGCTTTCCTAATGTCCTGGCGTTTGAGTGAGAGCTCAGGTCAACTCAAGTAAAGGGGAGAACGTAGGCTCGGGAACCCACATACCTCTTCAACTTTGGCCTCAGATTCTACTACATACTGCTGCTCGAGCTGGCGTCGAACATCTTCCGCTGAATCTTTTTTGAGTTTTGCAATCTCGCGTTGTATCTGTACCCTAGTGTTAGTGGAGTGGGCAGTGAATGGAAATATGTCAGACTTCTTGTTGGCTTGACTCCTGCACAGCCGGAATCGTAGGTGATCCCGTGGGTGCGACAGCCATGTTCTTATGTGTAATGACGGGCAACAGTTCAGGGAATGGGGGGAAAGGGCAACACTAGCTCTGTGCTATTGCCTCCAGCAACTGTGCTTTTATCCCCCGTACAACCCGTCACATTACTCATGGGGACGAACAATGCTGGACAGGTACGTATGAAGAGTACGCAGCGGTGCGTTCGGAAGGGCCATAACGCGCTAACGTACCAGATTCGCCGCAGATTCGCCGTTCTAATTCGATCCGGAGCAACCGTTGGGCAAAAGGGTACACGATCGAGGTTAGTCCAGCTGCGACGGTTCCATCGCGATGTGCGGTGCGTTGGCAACTTCAGTGCGGACCACGGGTCGAGAGCAGTCTTAAGAATATCTGATAGACCTACGGTTTCGAGGGCTGTAAGATCTCGAGAGGTAAATGATATATCTGGGTCGGCAATAATACAACAAACAAGTACAACACGGAGGCAAAGTTCCCCGCATTACAACAAACCTCGGTGGTAAGAAGGCAGTGCGATGCATTACGAATAACCCCTAGTTTGGCCCGATGAATTGGTATAATATCCGTCTGACTAGACCGGAAAGATGTTGTGGTTCGTTCTGGAGGGCTTGGGGTCAGAGAAAAGAAGGCATCAATCGGGAGGAATGAGTGTACCTGGTATATGCTCTGAAAAAGGGTGGTCAGAGTCTCTGAAGCGTTCAAGTCGAAAGAAACTCACCATAACCATGCCCATTCCGATCGCCGTCAGCTGCTTTCGTCAGTATTCGTGTACAACAGTAGTGTCGACCACCACTTACAAGCATCTCTCCGAAATCCCCGGTCCTGAACACCCATCCCTTCCCTCGAGCCGTCAACCACGCACTATCCAAACTCTTGGGTAACACATACATCGCCAACTCTCCCCGTCTCCTTTTCTCCTCCACAAAAAGTGATAATGCGCCAAGTAATCCACCCAGCCCGTAAGAGTACTTCGAACCCAATAATCCCAATATCAATGACGGGATCTTCAACTTGTTTTGGGATGAAAGAATGGCGTGCGCATAGTGCTTGAAGCAAAACCATGCTGCGTGCACCAGGTTCAGTTTATTTGTCGCCGCACCGCACCACACCACAATACATATGATAACAAGACATGCTCACATTGGAACGCGGCAATGAACGTTGCCAGGAACGCTGAGCTCCGAATCGTACTCCAGCCTGCTCTCCAGAGCATCCTCAACGGATTCAAGAGGAATGCTTTACGCTTGAACAACATCATCGGTATGAAATGCAACGCGCCATAAATGGGGAATGCCCATTTGAACACCGCCCATAACTGTGGAAGAGGGACAGCCATACAAGACTCCACCCATGGATGCACAGCTCCGCATGGTGGGTACGGTGGGCCAAAGTTGGGTGGTGTGGAAGTTGCGAGAGCTCTTCTTGCTAGGATAGCTGTCCGGTTGACGGGGATGACGTCCTGGAAATGAACGTAGGATCATTACGACAGTGGGAAGATAAGTGCCACACCTCTCGTTGGAGCACTTTGTCGAGGTTCCTGATGTCGAAAGTTCCCGTGCGGTTTATGTCCCGCACCATCTCGACGGCTGGAACAGGGGCGCCACATGCCGTCACCAGCCTAAGGATGGTCACAACACAACACATGTGTATATGTGAGGTTATTGCTTACCATGTCGTATATGATCTTGGAAGAGTTTCAGGCCGGGAGAAGAGCGCATATACGATCTGGGCACAACTGTAGAATGATGACAGGTTGTATGCTATCATGCCAGGAACAAAAGCGTACCATAAGCAAAACAAAAGTACATCTCCATTCGGGAGATGGATCCCTCGTTTCGACGTAAAGGCGTTATAAGACCCCTGAAGCCCACTGCAACAGCATCAAACCAGTTAGTCAAACGCGGTCTCAGTTCATCTCACCGAACAAAGATCTGCTGTGCTATGGTCACCCTGCGTGTCCGCTTCTCAAACATCACTGCTACGCTTCCTGCGATGGCACCGGCTAGCACTGCGTGCCATCGACGTGTCTTCTTGCGCACCCACTGTTGGTGGGCTTGAGCAGAAAGAGAGAGTCGTGGCTGCCGTTCCGCGAGTGGGATTTCTAGGGGTGTCACGGAATTGGACCCATTTTCAGAATCATCAAATGGCGAAGGGGGTGGCTTTGTGGGTTGGACAGGGAGGAGGATGGGAAGTGCGTTGAGGATTGCCTTGTATAATGTCACGAAAGCGCCTGTTACCACACTCAGGCTCAACATCTAAATCATTTAACTGCAGAGTGGCAGAGCGCACCAAACATGGCAGCGAATCTAAATGAATCTTTCCCAAAGATAGCATGGCGGATTAACGCAAACCGCATATCCCTTAAGTACAGTCAAAACATGGAGATGCGTTTGGAAAGATGAGCTCACTGCGGCACCTTACCAAACCGGAGCGTCGCTAGTACGACGTTCAGGCAGGCTCGTATGGCGAAAGCAATTGCACCAGCTCCTTCAAACACGAGAAAGCGAGTGAGGAAGAAGAAGAAGCGACATTGGGGCTCCAGGATGCTCACTCATTCCACCTCGCCCTGCATGTTCGATGCACTCAGGAATATCTTCCAGCTCAACCGCTGGTTCACCTTTATCGCGCCAGATAATCTTTTGAGCCCCTTTCAGGCGTTCTTGGTGGTTTGCAAGGGCGACAAGGTTTTCGAACGATGCGACAGCACGACGTGGGGTGAACCGCATGTAAGAGGGTACTCGAGATGGCGGTTTTGGCCTTTCATCTGGGCTGAGGTCTGGTGCGAGGGCGGTATTTTCTTCAGCGGGCGGCATCGTGATAAGCGCAACGATAGTGTAACCTGGTTACTTGAGCTTTGGGGAGACTTGATTGTTGTGGGGAACAAACCCTGATTTCCACTCGTCAATATTACGGATCAAAACTGCACCCGTTCTCTCGCGTAGGCTTGCAAGGTGTTAATCAGCTCAAGCACCGTCCCCAGACCTTGGTTTACTATGGAACACTAGTAAGGATACTTGCGGCCACTTATAATGTAGTCTCTCTTACACAGACCATCACTCCTTCTCATTATGCGTATCGTGTCTTACTAGTACGGAGTTGCTTGAGTTCGGTATAGCTCAAAGACTGACCTGAAATTATCGCCACCATACGGGACGAATCTGCAGGCGTCCAAAGATACGACAATTTACCTCAGATATATAGACTGTCTTGCAGGCAATGCAGACCATTCAGATCTTAGATCTCAGATTTTTACCAAGATTATGTGTCTGTTGAGATCGTGCAAAGGTTTTGATTTAGTACATACAACATTCTATCGTGCGTCACTGGGGATGGATGCTACAGAAAGAGTACAATCAGTGCAAGCTCTTGCTATAGAGAATGCCAACAGATCAGACAAAAAATTGATTCCGGATAGACAGTTTCTTCAGCGAACGGATTCTCCGTCGAGGGAGTCTGTGTTGTCATCGCGTAGGCTGATCGGCAAATCAAACTCACCTAACGATTCTTGAAGTAGTCGAGAAGGACATGCAGACCCTCGCTCTCGACGCCATAGTCCTTGACAACAACGCAGGAGCATCCAACAACCTTGCGGGGGTTGCCCTCCTTGTCGATTTTGCAAAGACCAGCCCAGGTACCAAGCACCTTGCCATCTCCAACCTTGATCAGGTTGATTTTGTGTTCGGCACACAGGGCCTCGATAAGTTTGATGTACTCGGCCTCGGCGCAAGTCTCGACGAGCACGCACAAGTGGGCCTGGCGTTTGTCTAGGGCTTTGGCGCACTCACGAAGACCACGAGCAAGACCATCGTGAACAAGAGCGTTCTTCAAAACTTCCTGCCAGACAAAATCACATCAATGATGGTTCTCGTCTGCCTGACGCACGAAACACACCTGAAGAGCGTCCTCAACGGTCATTTTGCCCTTTGGAGCCTCGGCAGAGACTTCGACCTCAGCAGCCGCGGCATCGACTTGAATTTCATCTCCAGCGTCAGACATCCTAGTTTGTGGAGATCAGAATGGGCTGTTCGACTGCCGGTGCTTCGCCCGTCACATACTTTTGTTATGTTTTAGGTATATGTACCTGTGATGTCTTCGTCCGCTCTCGTTGATGTGAGGAAAATTAGAGTTCACGAAATCGACAAGGTTATCTGAGGTTTGAATCTCCGCTCGGAGTTCCGCGACCATGACCTCCAAGGTCGAAGTCCCTGTTCTGAAAGCAAAAGTGCTTTCCCATCCAGTCACGATTTAATCTCGCCCAGGCATGGTTCGTTTATTCTGCGAGTATGTTATAATGTGGCTGTAAATTTTTGCTAGAGTCTTGTCTTCGTCAACACGCTTGAGTGCAAAGAACGTACGCGTTGAACCACTTCTCTCCAAAGATAACGCGGTAATCGACGCGGTCCAACAGCACACAGCGACGAAATCTGGGACATCGCCTGGACAGCAAATGATACGGTGGTATCTGCCTCTGCAGATGGCACTGTGAAACAATGGGACTCGACCTCTGGGCAGGTGTCGATGGCTCGAGTCCCGCACAATCTCGCGATTGTGTCTCTTTCCGTCTCCCCTGACGGTCGTTTTGTCTTATATAATGGCCTTGACGGTACAACTTTCTTGTGGGATCTTCAAACAGATGCTCTAGTTGGTCGACATGAGAGCTACGATCGCTCAGCCGTAGAAGGAGCCGAACCTTGTAGGTGCTCACTGACGAGATGAGAGGAATGACCAACATCTTAATCACTCCTCATGTGATTAGCATGGTCTGTCTCGCTCAATCCCAAAGGTGGGACGTACGCTGGCACGAGTGGCTCGGGAAATGTCAACATATACTCTGCAAGCCCGGATTCGTTCGGTGCCCGCCAGGCAGTTCTGTCAACTGGCAAAAACAAACATGGCATGGCATGCGCACACGTACGTTTTCATCTCGCTCATAATTATTCACGTCTTGTGGATATATTTTGGTAGATTCCCTCCGTATTGACCTCTACTGACCTCTACTGTAGAGTTCGGACGGCAAAAGGATAGCTCTCTCCACGGAAACCGGACAGGTGTTCATCTTCGACCTTGAATCTGGGTCCTTGGCTACCACTTATTCGTCACATGCCATGGCCGTCCGCTCTCTTGCCTGGTCACACGATGGACAAGTTAGTTGCACAATGTTCTACTTCAATGACTGATCGGTGAATTGATCACTCGCAGTTGCTCCTCACGGCATCGGACGATAAGCGACTCATCCTACATGATGTCCGCTTGACAGCATCCGGAAAACCGGGCTCTGGTGCAGTGGCAACCCTAGCGGGTCACTCATCGTGGGTCTTAAGCACGGACATATCCCCCGATAGCCGTCTCGCTGTTTCTGGGTACGTGTCTATCTCATCTCGCATAGTTCCATTTTATCCATGCTACTCTTGCAGCTCCGCCGACAAAAGTATCAAGGTCTGGGACCTTGCTGCACGCGCGGCGGTTTCCACTATTCAAGAATCAGGCGAGGTGTGGAGCGTTGCCTGGCGCCCGAAGCCCGCTCTCACTGGGTCAGCTGGTGCATTTGTTAGCGGCGGGCAAGATGGGCATGCCAGGTGGTGGAGATCTGCGGGGTCGGGAGCTTAGGTATCAGTGCTCGTTCATTCAGACAAGTTTTCGGTGTTGTTTTGGCCACGTGCACAGCCTTACCCAAGGTCGCATGATAAACACGATTTTCGCATCAACTACGGCTGGCTATCGAATGTAAACTTCTTTCGGACCACTTTCCATTTCCTCAATCCCACTAGCATAGGCCTCCGACTCTTCCTTTGTCAGACGCTCCCGCTTCCACATATCCGTCAGTTCTCCTGCAGTATACGGTACCCACTGGCTGTCGAGCCTGACGTTAATGATATCGCGAGTCGCCACCTTCTCGTATACTTCTGTGGTATCTTTCGTGTGGTGTAACAGGAAAGCCGTGTATGATTTGTCATCGCTAATCTTGCCTCCTTTGTCATAATCCAGGATCCCGATTACGAGTCCCGCATATGGCGCGGCCCATTCGTAGTGATGCATGGCATGCAAGTCCGAATCAGAACTCATCACTTCCACTGCCATGTCTTGCAATGACGAGGCGGACAGTGTGAAGTGACTTGCATCGTTGGGATCGCTCACGGCCTTCCAGACTTTCCTCCACACAACCTTGATGCGTAGACCGTGGTTCGTCAGCGCGAACAACTTGTCCCCTGCAGTGTACTGCCTCGTTATCGTGTCCATATCTCCAATCCAGGCCAACCCATATATGCCATCTTCGTTCGAGAACTTAGGATAGCACTCCGGCCCTCCTGCGAGGGCGGAGTTGTACGGGGAAGGGTCGCCAGCCCAGGCAAACACTTCCCAACTGTCATTGCTATCGATGATAGCCTGCAGAAGACGCAAGAACGCGCGACGGCCCTCACCGTATGCAATGGTGAGGCTCACGTCGAAGATACCGATCAAGGAATACGCCATGTCCTCGATACGCGCCGTCTTCCGATGTGACGCCCAAGACAGCCTTTGTCTCAAGCTGAATCCCCACATTCCCGGCTCGAAGTAACAGAGGTCGACGAGAGAGATACGCGTTATCTTAGATATGGTCATCATGAGGGCGTCTGCGCGGTCTCGTTTGTCGTTGGAATCATTGGTGAGAGGGGTCCAGCCTTTCATGTAAAACTTGATTTGCTTGGGGGCGAGGAGCTCCTGCAGCGTCCACCCGCGAGTGAACCACTCATCGTCTCCCAGTTCCTCTAGCTTCGAGGTATTGTGGAGGTACGCGATGCAGATGTATGATTCTCTGTACCATCTAAACATCGACCTGATGGATTCGTCGAGTTCGGCGCTGCTCGTCTTGTCGATGCAGCATGTATCCGACCAAACCAACTCGCACCCATATCCCCTCGCTTTCTCACAAAACATCATCAACTTCTCGTATGCAGGCCCAGACAGGGCGGTGCCGTTCATGATCTGTTGGAACGTAGGCTCCCCGACGCCAAACCAGCGGTGAGAGAGGATAGCATATCTGACTTTGGACCTGACGAATTCCTTAAGGTTCTCCTTCGCTTTTGGTGCATAACCCATGGCCCGCTGGATTTCTTCGTCTGTAACCTGGTCTATGGTTGGTTTGAAATGCTGTCTGATAACGAATCTATCCACGAATTGGATCGTGTCGGCGAGATGCAGGAGACGGATGGGTATGTTATTAAAGACGAAGTCATCGAAGATTTCGTTGAGTAGGGCTCGTCGTTTGTCCATGTCTATTCATGATTTCGGTGTTGAGAAAGTCGTGCTGGCCAGGTGTTCCACACGTACCTTCGGATTGCTTACAGCGCGCTGCTAGTGGGTAGCATGAGGACTGCAGCAAACCGATCTCAATAGAAGTGTTGATCAGCGCCTAGATGTCGAATCTGCCCTTGCGAGAGATCGGGAAAATCGATGGATCTATATCATTCAGATCACTGGTACATACTACATTGCCGTTCACGATTAAGAATCGTCAACGCAAAGGCACAATCTGTATAGAATTGTCCCTGGCTCTCTGTCGATGCGCCAGTGCAACCGGAAATGGGTGCTTGATACTTAAATGTAAGCCTTAGTGATGGAGGCATGTCAACTGATTGCTGGTAGGGTCTTGGGGTGACAAAGCATGTAGTCCTTCCCTGAGCACCGCCTGCGCGAGGTTTGAGGAATACGATTTGAAAATTTTGAGCAAGCCATCAAGAGAATCAGGGACTCGGAGGCGACATCAAGCCTTCAGGCGCCGCCATCGCAGCGTTCTACGTCACGCTGATGGTGATGGTTACATGTGAGGAGGGGAATGGAAACTATACTTCGGGCATGCGACAGTCACGAAATCTTCTTCTGGGCCAGTGGTCTCCCGACATCCCCCAAAATGCTGCATTAGTCGTGCCGCCCCTCAGCCACAGAACGACGGCTTGAGAATGGCAGAGTTCAAAAACGATGAAGGATATCCATCCGCGACAAAGTGGTTTGGTTTAACGAATATCTGTCACAGTCCTTGAGATTAGGGTTCAATGGGCCCGACTCTCCAGGTATCTGGGCGTGTCACTCTGACTTGTGAAGTTATTAGCAAGAGTTTACGACTACGCACAGATCTGGGTATAATTAGGATGGGCGATCACGGATGTCTTGAGGTTGATCGGGAGTAGGTCGTACCCTTTTACAGCGCTACTTTCTCAGACTCCAGTTTCAGATGACCGGGGAACTAGTGACGGTGACGGCGTTGGAATCTCGTGCAGCCAAGGTCACCACTGTACCTGTGAGCTACGTCTCAGTCACGACGAAAATTTCAAACTCGACGCTCGATCGCCAATGAAAGTCTCAACTGATGTAAACATAGAGATCTCGACGACAAAGAGAAAAGAAAAAACAAGATCAGCTCTGATACAGAAAATACTCTGTCCCATACAGTGCTGCACAGCCGACCGCTCCGCTGCCCATTGCAAGCGTGAGTGGATATCTTGGGGTTCTCAGGGACTTTCTCAGATGAAGTAAAAGATACGTCAATGACCAAGCTACCACGTACCGCGTTCAGGTTAGCGGTTGCTGCCTGAAGGTAGAGAAGTGACGCGACACGACGCACCAGTCGTTATTCCACTCCCATTTCTCTCGTCTCCAGTGGATAGAACGTATGCCGCGCCTCCGAAGATAACGGAAAACCCGACGCGGTGGAGGTATGGTGGGAAGTACACGTTCGGTCGTAGAAGAGTGGGTGGTACGAATGCCGAGGCGGCGACTGGGGATTACCAACGACGTCACATCGATTCCTGAGTCAGTAAAATGTACTCACAAAGCGAACTCAGGGCGAGGGCGGGTGCCCTTTGGGCTCCATGATCAGATGCAGATATAGACGAGGAGGAGATGTGGACTAAACTTGGATCGAGCGTATGGTTGGAAGTGTGAAAATGTTCCTGTTGCGTTGGTCGAGGTAGAACCACCGTTTGAACTTGAACTTTCCTTTTGCTGAAAGTTCATGTTTCGACTAGCCGAAGGTCGTGGTTCAACTTTGCCTTTGGTGTAGTAAAGTGAGAAGTCAAACTCTCAAGTGAGTAACTTTACATCATCTTCAGTCTAGGGAAACACACGGAAACTACCAAATATTGTAATATATATCCTTGTATACTGAACTCCGCATAGTATCATTGAACAGATTACCCGTCAGGTAGCTATTAAAACCTGGAACAATATTAAATAACAGAGGGAACCTAGGGTGAATATTATGGAAACTAGAATGCGGCGTCGAAGACATGATAACCATAGTGTGATGGAGAAGCGTTGGTGGTCGATTAGAACACGAGATGGATGTGCAACAATTTGATATGTAGGTGTCCCAAGATGACAAAATGCAATAGGTTGGGGTGCGCCACGGGTTTGGTGTGTGCATCATTAGTATACTCACCGGGCAAACGAAAGACGGGATAAGGGTGGTACTTTATGAGAGAATAACTTGGCCGTTGGGGTCGGGTTTATGCCTTCCCGAGAGGAATTGCAGGAGTGCAGCTATCACTTCATTGGCATGGGTAACCGTGATATCATATCCTCCATCCTCGATCGTTACAAGCTCGGCTTTAGGCACAAGAGTTTGGATCTTGGATGCGTATTTGTAAGGAACAGTCTTGTCCGCCGTGCCCTATGTATCATCAGCGTTCGTTTAGCATATGGTATGACGGCAAGATACATACATGTATCAGGAGCACTTGGTTGTTGGAATTGGCAAGCGCAGTGAAAGCATAGGCGAGTCCGCGGACAGGGCCATCTCGGAGGCAAGACGCAACAGCGGCATTATAGTATGGGAGGTGCGCGGATTGTAATCGGACAATCTATTCTCAGGGGAGTGGGGCCTCCTTATAGCAAAATGAAAGATTCTTACCTCCTGAATTGGATCAACGGATTCAAGTTCGGAGGACCTCGAAGAGTTCGCGAGGCGACGCATGTAATGCTGCTGATCATTAGTGATCACATCACTTATGTAGTAGGAATTTCTATACCTGGAATGGTGGAAGAGACGATACACTTTGTACAAATGGGGATGACATGAATTTTGCAGTGCGTGAAATATCAGTGGACTATTTGCGATACTATGAGAGAGCGGATCGTCTGAAGAGGAGCCGGAAAAGGATATACCTCAATTATACCAGCGGATGCAACGAGAGCGACTTTCCCATTGACCAAGCTAGGGAACTGAACCGCGAACGCAGTTGCAATCCCACCGCCCTTTCTAACAGTCAGCCCCCCACGCCAATTACTTCTAAGTGCACGTACCATAGAAAGACCGACAACATATGTATCGTCCCACTTGATGTGCTGCATGAGGAGAGCAAGTTGCATCGTATGGAGTGAAACATCATAGGTTATCTGAGGGGCATCAGAATAACCACGACCATAAAGATCTGAGCCATCAGTAAGTATAAGCGGTACAAAAGAATTCCAGGCCGTGGAAGAGTCACCGTAGAGGAGGACGCGATAGCCATGCGATGCAAGGATAGGTGCCACATCTTTCCAGACGATTGCGGGGATGGAGAGCCCATGAATGAGGACAACCTGCAGGATACGGTAATCAAAAACAGGTGCACATTAGATTGAAGCTGTGACAGAACCTTTTGACCATTCTCTGGTCCTATAAGCCAGTATCGCGTCTGTGGCCCCCACCGCCCTCGTTAATCACCGCCGCAGTGCTTGGGAGTAGATTACAGACTTACTCGGCCACGAGGGAGGGTGACATATGCTCCGCCATCATAAAAGTCCTCTGGATAGACTGACCATGAAGAATGCGAACTTGGAAGGCCAGAAAGTGAGGTGTGGATCACGGGTGGTGATGGTGGGTGGGGGAAGCCAGTTATGAGATATACAGTGAGGAATAACGGAGGGAGTACCAGGAGCGACAGGATCACTCGGTGCAGCGGTGTGGATGTAGCCAACATGTACGACAAGGTATTTACAAACGGGATAACGGCGAGTACGAAGACGCGAAACCGATATCGCAGATATTATAAGGAATTGTACGCAATGCGCACTGTAGAACCAGCAACAAATATGATCCCAGCTTGTCACCCAAAAACGGACATGTCACATGACCAAGCTGAGAAAACTCCTTATCACGTGACTCAAACCGCGCGTTTGGGTTGGCGTTGTTTGGTCTATGGGCTCGTTGTTTGGCTTTTTGATTTCGTCCCCCATTATTGCGACGAGCTGATCGTTGGCCACGACGACGACGAACGACTTTTGACGAATTGCTCACTGTCGGACAATGAGCCAGGAATACCCCCCACTTGCACTCGATGACCTTGTCCATCTCATGTCGCCCTCTCCGGCGCCACAGGTTTTCCTAGATGACTCCGAAGTGTCCCTCCGTACCAAAAGTTCGTCCCCTGAACCCATTCAGGAATCTGAGATCTTGCAAATGCGCAAGAAAATCACAGAACTGCGTAATGTGGATAAAGTGAACTCCCAGCTCAGTCTACGGGAGAAAGAGCTGGCCGAAATGGTGCGCACAACTCGTGTTATCTCTCTGTTATGTGTATATGAACCCAGAAGCTTTTCGTAGGTTTTGAGGCTGACGGTTGCAGTTAGGCCAGACTCAGAACAACTTGTCAGACAGGCCGAGACGATATCAGCATTGATTCAACAGAGAGATCTATTAATACGCCAAACTGGGGAGCAGCACCTGAGGTGGAACTCTGAGAAAGACGGCTGGGCTAGGATGGCAGAGGCTCTCATCGCCCAGAAAGCTAAGAACAGATTAACTGCAGATAGTGATGAGGTAAGTCAGTTGTTCACTCTCACCTCCATTTTCTGGACACCCGTCGTTATTGGCATCGGACGTGATCCTGCGCGAAACTCCCCAGCATTTTCATCACACGCAACGAACTGCCATGCACAGAACACTTCTGACTACATATACAGGACGCTGAACGTCTTCATGCTGCAATGGAAGCTGACAACAGGGGCCTTCGCCAACGGGTGAATAGATTCGAATAACAAACAACATCACTATTCTTATTATACTTTGCAGCTCAACGAAACGCAATCTCGATTACAAATGCTCGAGTCTGAACTAACCCGCCTACGACCCCTACTACTGATGCAGCCCTTGGTTTCAAGTTCATCCCTGCCTCCACCTACTCCGAAACCAAGGCAACAGCACTCTCGGAGACGAAAGAAAGATGTTGTCCTAACCACCGCTATCGAAGACGAGGGGCGGGGTGCTAGCGACGAGGACGTCCCTTCCGCCGCTCTAGACTCCCTTGACACACCAGCACAGCTCTTACATGCCCAAATGACTCCCAAAACGAAGCCGCGCAGATCAGAGGCAGCGACTCATTCTCAGCCTCAGTCCAGCTTCACGAATCAACAGAAACGGCGGTCTTCGCAAAAAGCTGCCGTCCAGGGACTAAGCGCCGATGCTAGAGTAGAACACCTTCTTCTGGCAGCCCGCAAGATTGGAAAACAGCGCGCCGGACTCATGTCCGGAATGGTGCAACAACTGGAGGAACGAGAACGAGAAAGGCGACGGGACGATTCGGCTCCTACCGCTGTCGCGACGACCCCAAAGACGCCCAAACGCATAGCACAGAATTTGGGGTATCCGCTGGAGGGCGGGTATGTCTACCTGAATAGCCCCATGCGACCAGGACCCGGGATGCACCCGGTTCCTGTTCTCATACCGGCGTATCCTCATCATCTGTTGCAGACTCCCAGTTCGTCAACTACTGCCGCTTCAGCTGCTTCATCGGCGCAGCAATCTGCACAAAAGCAGGATACAAGGGCACAGAACCCGCCGACACCTCTTGACTCACTCTTGAGTGCTGCACGATCGATGATGGATGAAGATGACGATGGCGAAGAAGAGGAAGAGAATACTGAACCCGGCACGACCATAGGCACGCGCCGTCCACGTGTCAACGACGTGCATGAAAGCCCTGTGCCTAAGCGGCAGAAGGTTGGCGATAAGTTGACCACACTACGAGAGCCTTCGAGTGCACCCACAAATGTTGCACCCGCTACGAGTACACTTGGGGTCACGAGCGCAGGTGTAGGTAGAGTCAAGTCGGCTTTGGATGTGTTGGCCGACCAGGCTGCTGCATTCAGCTCGCAGGAGCAGCCTGTTGCGCAATCTCAGACGCAGACTAAGGGCAAGGGGAAAGAGAAAGTTGATGCCCCAGAGACATCTGGTCGGCGCTCCAAACCTAGAGAGAGGGCAAAAGCTCGCCGCAAGGAACCTGAAGTAGAATCACTTTCGTCTGCTGCACCGACTCCAAGATCCAGAACGCCTCGGTCGGACTCGGGAGCACCGTCGCTGGGTCCTCGCGGACAACGTAGCAGTACAACTGAACCCTCATCACAGATTGTCGATTCAACGTCGGCCGCCCTGGTTGATCAGGTTATGCAGAGCCATCCAAAGGAGACACGGACTTCCCAACTACTGCAAACGCCGCCTACCCAAGTTGATAACTTACACGATGCGACTCCCAAGCAGATATCGTCCAATTCCACGACATCCCATTCCTGTGGCCAAAACGAAGCTGTTTTGAGCGGCATTCGCGCTCCAATTGCGCAACCTGACCCCACCTCTGTTCACCAACGATCACCATCGGTCTCTGCTAGTGAAAGTCACGAGGAATCATCAGCTGCCGTACAAGCCCGACAGCGCACTGCCGCGGCTCCGGTCGTCTCACAAGCTAGTAGTGAGAATGGCGCATCGAGTTCAGGGCCCTCGACCACGACGGTCAAAAACAAGGACCTTGCGAGAGTTGCTGGGCAGGATGCACCCACGATGAAGCGACAACGGAGTCCTTATGTCAAGTGGAGCAAAGAGGAAGACGATCTTCTTGCACAGGTATGTCGCCTTGCCCTCACGCCAATGTGCGAAATGTTGACGCAAGTTTAGGCTGTGGCGAAGTATGGGCAGAAGTGGGACCTGGTACAGAAGGCGCTGCCGTCAAGAGGGTACCATCAAGTTCGCCAGCGATGGTTGCGAAAATTGGGTGAGTGGTTTCCTCCATCCCAACGTTCCTCCACTCACGGATCGTCCTAGGGGTATTCGACAGCAAGCCGGATCTCTCCTCGTTCCAAACTGCTGTTTTCCCCTCCACCTCACGTGTCGCTGGAGACTCGGGGTTTTCGGAACGACCACCAAACCCCAAGTTGGGCCTGGCCCCTCTTAGCAGTGAGCTTGCATTTTCGTCATTGTTGTCGGGGCGGGGAGAAAGTCGACCGCCGATGTCTTCATGATTTTAGACGCTCGTGATATTACATGCTCGATCTTATTATTGTATTGTATGATATCTGTTGCTTGCAGTTTTGAAATATTGTGGACATTGTAGTTTTGGTGGTCACGAGGTGCATCTATGTTGAACGCGACGGAATCAATCATGCGATGGTTGGACATACAACTGTGCCGCAGAACGAGCGTTCCTCTGTGTCTGGACCTCATATGTGCTGAGATTTCGGAGAACTTCCATCAAGCATTGGTTGGCCCGCATGTCTCTGGCCGAGGGCTCTATGACCACTCCCAGAGCGAATGAGAAAACCGGTTCCGTATCAGAGTATCACTCAAACCCCGCATTATAACATGATGGGCTCGTACTGAAGTATGTACTGACACTTGATCGTCTTTCTGCCCGCACAAACTGACTACCTTTACGTGTATCTCAAAAGTATCGCACGCCTGTCCAGCATCCTGAAGGTATCGTATATAAGTAACCCGTCGTTCGGCTGTGTGTCTTCATACTTTGTTCATCAATCCACCATGGTTGGCACCGTAGCACATTTTGTAGCTTTGGGTCATAGCCTTGCAGCTGCGACGATAAACAACACCGCGCCCCCACTTGGCTTCCCTCAGGCATTGCAACAATCCTGGGCACAGTATTCGCCTTGGTTTCCTGCAGCGACCTATGAACTACCTCCAGCAGGCTGCAATGTAGTTCAAGTAAGCTTTTAATATGGTCCGTTCTTCTTTATTACCTTATCACCAGTACCCTCCAATGTCCCCAGGTAAACTTGGTAGGGCGCATATTTGCTGAGACACAAACGGATCTGACAGCAGGGTTGGACCCAAGTTACAACGCCACGGAGCACGCTACCCCGAGACGGCCGCTGGAAAAGCCATAAAAAAGAGTGTGAAGAAGCTGAAGGGTGCCAAGAAATTCAAGGACGCTTCCCTCGAGTTTGTGGAAGACTACAAGTATGCTTTGGGTGTCGACAATCTTGTCCCTTTTGGAGCCGCGCAGTATGTCTACCCCTTCCGCGCTTTCCATCTACTCACCTCTTTTCGTGGATTAGATCGTTCGATGCAGGTCAACAACACTTTGCTCGATATGCAGCCCTTGTCAACACGGACATGCTTCCGTTCGTGCGGGCTTCAGAATCTGATCGTGTGATCGATTCTGCGCGGAATTGGACAGCTGGTGAGAGAAATAAGGCTCACTTGGGGGTCGTCTTCTCATGGAAGTATTTTATTTCGCAGGCTTTGCGCACGCAAGCAACCAGCAATATGCACCAGAGCTGTCGGTCATCATTCCTCAGTCGGTTGGTTGAGGTTGTACCTCTGAGCAGACGAAACCTTCTCACTGACAGCTGTAGACGAATGATACTCTGGATGATAAGATGTGCCCTCAAGTCGGTTCATCTGCTCACACGACCAAAAAATGGATAGACGTTTTCGCACCGGCAATCGCGGATCGCATCAATGCGGAAGCTTCGGGTGCGAAAATGAAGAATGCCGACATCGTGAACCTCATGTCTTTGTGTCCCTTTGACACGGTTGCATACGAGGCCCCTAGTCCATGGTGCAACCTATTCACCCCCGATGAATGGGCGTCCTACGAGTATTATGGCGATCTCATCGATTACTACGGGAACGGGTAAGATGATTCGACGTCCTGCCGAATGCCACTGAATTACTTGTCTTCTCAAGATATGGCCAGAAGCTCGGGCGTGTTCAAGGTGTGGGTTATGTCAATGAACTGCTGGCACGCTTAACTGGCCAACCGGTCCAGGACCAGACACAAACCAATCATACCCTCGATTCTTCACCCCTGACGTTTCCTCTCGACAAAACGTTCTACGCAGACTTCTCTCACGATAATCAAATGATCTCCATATATAGCGCCCTCGGCCTGTTCGTCCAACCACGCGACCTCGATCCCAAACATCTGGATACCGAGCGGACCTGGTTCGATTCCAAGATGGTCCCTTTCTCGGCAAGGCTGATCACGGAAAAGCTGGAGTGTAGTGTGGACGGGAGGCGTGGAGATTATGTCCGGATTTTTGTCAACGACGCTTTGCAACCTCTGGAGTTTTGTGGTGCTGCTGGGAATGGCCTCTGCACTCTTAACAACTTCGTTGAGAGTCAGCATTATGCGAGGAACAATGGAGAGGGAGATTGGGCTCTTTGCTTCGAGTGAAAGAAAGGAAAAATCCATTGTGCTGGGACTAGCTAGCTTGATCATTTCATTCCTGAATATGACCACGCATGTACATCGTATCACAAAATCCAGTCATATGGTAACCTACAAGCTACAGTCCATAAGAAATCTGAGGGAAAGAATTCATATTGTCAAGCAAGTCTATTTGGCAGCTGCGACCGTACTGAAAACGAAAAGAAGATACATGCTAGATTGATGATGGAGATAATGTTACATAGATAGAACCACGAAGTAGATATCACTGGTAGTACAGTGGTAAATGAAGTAATCTTGAGCAAGCGTAGATGGAGATTGCGGGGTGGAGGATGGAAATGTGCCAATATTAATGCAAGTCCATAGGTAATATGCATACACAAAAAACAAGCGTCCATTGTCGCCACACGATAACAGCCGAGAAAGTCAGATTAAGAAAGACCAAGTTCACCGTTCAGGCAGCAACATCAGTTCCGTGCCTATCTTGTCCGGGGACCCGGGATCAGAGGGCAGGAGAGCGCCATCAGGGTCGAGCTGCGCCTCTCCTTGAGAACGCGAGCCTTGATCGGACGCGTTGCGGCTCTCTTCAGTCATCAGAAGCGGGGATGTGGAAACGAAACGATCAAAAAAGTTGACACCGAAGGAGTTATCGGTAGTGGAGGGACTTTCTTCTGGCGATGATGGGATTGCGCCTCGTGTAGTGGGAGTAAAAGATCCACATGTTACGTTGGAAGCAAGGAAAGTGTAGATATACGATGGCGATGTGTCCGAGGCCGAAGGGCCCGACGGTTGACCGTGCCAATACCTCGGTCCCTGGGGACATAGAGGCATTTGTGAGGTGTGTTGTGGAGAAAAGAGTCCCTCGGCAGCAGCCTGGCAAGGTTTATAACGACTTCCCAGCGCATTACCACTGTTCAGTGGTTAGCACTGAACAGAATAAGCAAACAAGTGTGCTTACCATATTGCGCAGCCTACACCTTCTCGAAGACATCCGCATGCGCTGCGCATCATTCGAACAACCGCGGAGCGCTCAAAATACGATGCGTCCATTGGTACGACGGCGGAGGTTGCTTCGTCCTTCGCGACCCATACACTAGAGTTACCACGGCGCGAAGCTCGCAAGTGGATCACAGCTCCGCAACCGTTCGTCTGAGGACAAACGTCATTCTTGCGCTGATTGCTCCGTGACGGTGCTGGGGGATATGACGGCAAGGGCGATCGTTCATATGGCAAATTCCGCTGTACCAATAATGATGACGGTTCTTCTCCACCGCAATATAGAGTGTAACCGTAGGTATCTTGTCCAGCCACAGACCCAGACTGTGGACGGGGAGACAACCCCGGATCATAACCCTGCTCCCAAGTTTGAGTCGATTCGTCGTCATCGCTCGGAGGCTCGATCCATGAAGGTGTCCTAGCAACAACAACAGTCGGGGGTGTTGTTCGCCCACCTTCATTGCGCTGGGCGCTCATTAGATTGTGATCAAGCCTCATTGCACCTCTTCTCCGCAGCCTTGAAGCTTCTCCGGTGCGCAACAGGTCTGAGAGAAATATGGAGTCATCTGCATCAGTGGGTTCGATTACATCTGACGGTAGCCGTTCGCGAGGTGGAGAACCTCTTCTATAGCGCAAAGGCATGTTGAGTAGATGATGGATGTTTGGGTCAAGGATACTCAACATAGTGAATTCGGAGCGAATTATTATTACGTCAGCTAAACATATTGCTTACATAACTCCTTCTGGTCGGTCCCAGCAAATATCACGTGAAAGGCTTGCAGGAGTGCATGCTCACCAACGTCCATTGTTATTAGTTGAACTGGCTTGTCTAATCCATGGTATATTGTCTAGTAGAGAGGATATCTATCAAGCAAAGCACTTGTCCCAGTCACCATTTCCGTTGCTCCTTGCATACGCCTGACTCTCCACAAATGCGCTCATCTCACATAATCCCTCCTCACTAGCACCACAGAAAGCCAATGGCTGGACGGCGTCGTTGACAAGTATTCTGACGTACTCTCCGTGCTCCCCGTTATCATTGCAGCGCAATTTCTCGGTGATCATGCGCCCGGAGAATGGCGTCATCTTTGAAATCCTCCATGGCCGCGTTGGATCAAGCCTTCTGGGACTTGGCGGTTCGTCCTGACGGAACAGTCCAATTGCAGAGTAGATCGCTACCATTTCGTTGTCATGTGAAAAGTCTGCGTAGAAATTACGATCAAGGGGGAAAGTGACGGGCGAAGAGTCGAGTGTCCTGTTAGTCTGTGTCCGGTCTTCGACTGGTTTACCTGACAGCCTCGCCAACAACTCATTGACATAGCCAACGCCCTGTACAGGTCCGAGAGGGTTACCGTGCCTGTCTTGAGATATCAGTGAAAGTTGCACCTAAAGAGGCTCTACCCTACCCAGTCTTGTAGTACTTCAGTATATCGTCATAATACTCCCGCGCTTGCCATTCTTCCGCAGTAAACAGACCGCAAAAGGGACTGGCAGTCCCGTGAAAGAGTGTCTCAAAAGCACACAGAGGCATAAGTTCTACGACATCTCCATTGTCCAGATCTGCGCCTGGCACTGCTTTCTTGATTCTATCCACGATCACTGGAGTGAATCTGTCGCGCCAAGCGTACCCTTGCTCCTTGATGCTGTGTGCGTTGGGACACATCGAATCCTCCAAGGTGTTGTTTGCCTAAAGAGAAGGAAGACGAGCACAATCAAGATGGGTTGACGAGATTAGATGAAAGAACTTACTCCCTCCGCCTCCGAGATGATGACTGATATATTGGGTGAGTATACCTGCCCGCTAGCAGAAGAAAATCCTTTGAAGGACCGATCAGGATAGCATATTGGAAAGAGTACAAATCGACCAACCTCTTGTCCAGTTCGCAGCGGAATATATGACACGTTCGCCACCTGATGCCCGCACGAATGGTAACTGGTCGCTTGCTATCAAATGATTGTATCGCACATAATGTTCTGACCCAGAGTCGAATGCCCTAGAAACTTTCAAGATTCAGGTTAGACGCCGTCGGGATGCGGCTCTCTCACTCTTTCGCTCCGAGAGGTATCAAGGCAGCTTCGCCCAAGTCCCACTCAAAGTTACTCAAAAATTCGTATGCCTTGTCGGAGTAAGAGGTTGCATCCATGAGTTTCTGGAGGGGTATCTTCATTTTTCTTGAACTACTCGCAGTGGGAAATCTCGCGCCGTGCCTTTGAAGCTATTACCCTGTTACAACAAGCCCGAGACACGCATCGCGAGGCTACATACCAGATTAACCTTGTTTCCGGTACAATGCCTTCATTAAGACACTGCAAAGGCTACCCAGAGCGAAAGAGGCCGTACCTGAGTAATCTCACAGTTTTCCGGTGGTACCTTGTACTCTGCAGCAGCGAAGTAAGGCGAATGAGCGGCCCATGCCTGTTGCACTTCCTTGGGCAAACCAATTCCAGTCGTCACAACAATTCCAAGCTGCGGACTCGGGAAGTGGTACCAGTGTCCATACCGGAAGTAACCTGCTGACAAGAAGAACGCGAGCGCTAGCAGGGCTACACCGCGAAAATAGCGGTTCCAATATGATGAGGACCATGTGTCAAGATGAGTATGATCAGGGCGACTTGGCTTGTCACAGTGGACGAAAAGAGGAAGTGTAGCCTCTTCGCGGCTCATGGCGACTGAGCCACCACCGTCGAGGTTCAATGTTTCAACGTGCAAGGATAACATGAAGCGAACAATAATGCATGGGATAAGTGACAGGGACAAGCCACGTTTGTGCCGGACCTGGCAACGTGCTGAAAACACAGCAGGTCGTGACCAATTGCAGAAATGGAGCGCGCTACACACAGCAGCCAGTGCGGGTCCCGCTGTCGAGCAGTAATCGAACAACTTGAACCCAGGCCGGGCGTCCGACCCAGTCACTTCGGCGCGATTAACAACTCAAAATGACCCCCGTATCAAATCGAAAGGAAGCGAGCGAGCATGTGCCCTCAGTTCTGCAGAAACGCTCCATCACTCGGCCTTGCAGGCACCACGCATCAAGCAGTCGTATTGTACTTAGTACCACTCCAACCTCGGACACCAACCTCGTCCTAGTTTGTCCACGCTTTCCAGACTGCCAGCGTGCCAAGTATAGAGTCAAGCATACAACTTTACAAGATAAAAAATGAAACTGTCCAGCACCTCACCCATTAACTATTGCAGAGCGCCCAATCTCCTTCCCCATTCAGCCTCGCATATTGCTGGCTCTCGACAAAGTTGTCGAGCGTGCACAAACCGTTTCCAGTGTCCCCGCAGAAGCCGAGTGGCTGTAAAGCATCGTTGACGAAAATCCGTACGTACTCCCCGCTCTCCCCATCGACAGTGCACTCCAGCTTCTCTGTGACGAGTCTCCCAGAGAAGGGGACCATCTTATTTACCATCCACGTTCGTTCCGTGTCTGGCTGGGTAGGGTCAAGAGGGTGTGGCTGGACGAAGAGCCCCAGAGCACTATAGATAGAGATCATCTCGTTATCGTGAGAGAAATCGGCGTAGAATGCTATGTTCAGAGGGAAGGTATCGGGCGATGAGTCGAGGGTATGGTTGGTCTGGGTCTCGTCCTGGACTGGTTGGCCTGTCAAACGAGCGAGTAGCTCGTTGACATAGCCTACGCCTTGAACGGGGCCGAGCTGCTGACCATACCTAGCGAGATGTCATCCGACAGTACTGGAAAGGAGAAACGAGGTTTTCTTACCCATTGCCATAGTAGTCGGTGAGGTCCCCATAGTACGTATACGAGGCCCATTCGTCCATGGTGAACAGACCGCACCATGGACTGGGTGTCTCGTATGCTACGGTTTCGAACGGGCACAAGGTCATAATGTTTGCGATGTCATCATTGCTCAAATCAGCACCAGGGGCAGCAGCGTTGATGCGCTCGGCAATAGATGGCGCAAAGACGTTTATCCATGCTTCAGTATAGTCGTCTGAACTGCCTACATTGGGACACATGTTGTCGTCCAGAGTGTCATTGGTCTGCCGCAGAGTCAATTTCTTGAACTATTCAAGACGGCTGTCGGGGCTTACCGATTGATCAATAATGACCGATAACACTGGTGCGTACTGCTGGTTGCTCGCATACGCAAAACCTGCAAACAGGAGCTTAGGAGAAAGGTCAAAGGGCTGTGCAACTAGCTCTCTCACCAGCGGTCCAGTTCAACGCAGACTCGACCACACGTTCGGAGTCTGAGGCACGCACGAACGGGAGCATGTCTTCGCTCACAAGACTCGCGTACCGAGTAAAGTGAAGCTGACCTGCATCGAATGACCTAACGGGAGAACAAATCAGCCAGAAGAAAAACAAAGCGACGAGGAAGTAAATACTGTGCAGCACCATACGGGACCAAATCGTCAGTTCCCAAAGCATAGGTATAATTCGTCACAAAGTCAAGAGAAGCATTGTTGAATTTCTTTGCACCCTGAAGCTGCTCGACGCTCTTTTGCATCGATTTACCGACCCCCTTCTTGGGATAACGAGCACCATGACGTTGCAGCTTGGCGGCGTTATCAGATAAGTCTGCAACCCAGCGATCTGATGTCATACCAAGTTTACCTGTAGGGGGAAAAAGGTAGGTGAGTGGGCACGGACGTCAAATACTTGAAAACCTTACTTGAACGATGCTACAACCGTCGGGGGGCGCTTCATAAGTGCCAGCAGCAAAGTAGGGCGAGTATTGTGCCCATGACTGCTCCAACGCCTGGGGAAATCCGAGAGAAGGAGTTGTGATGTTGATAGCGGTTGCTGCGAGGCCGCACCCAAAAGCGATGAGTACCGCAGAGTAAACCATTGTTGCTCTATACTTCGTCACTATGATACTTTACTCCCGCTTCGAGCAGTATTTAAGTGTTTCGTAGGATATCTGAATCCATCTACTCGGGCTCGATGGCGAACAGAAAGACCATATGGCCATGAGAAGCTTCTGAGGCAAGACCGTATGGTCAGGGTGTGGCAAACTCTGGAACAAAGGACCAAAACTTGAAGCCAGGCGAGTCTCGAGCGAAGTGGGTAGCCTTACTCTCTAAAAACAGTGCCGAAAATAAGATCCGGGAGGGGATAAGATGTCTATTTGGTATAAACTGTCCCGAGGTAGGAGTTCGTCACCTACGATGCCGAGCCTGCAGTGCAAGAATAGAGCCGAGGGTATCCTTAATCCCCTGGTTAATTACGTCCAAGGCCTGCTCCATATGGTCAAGATTCTGATTCTGGTCATATCACAATCCTGATGGTATGTGGATAATGCGGAAGCCGTGGTGATTTTGATGAAGGGACTTGAGAGACAACAGAAAGAGCAGGAGTACAGGGATTCCGCGGTGGACAAGCGAGATACTTCAAGGGGACGGGAGTGACTACCAGTTACGGAGTTACCAATTCAACCCGAGTATATCCGACTCTCGGCAATGAACTGAAAAAATGCACGACTTGCAGCGCAGAAGACTGAAGTCGGGCGGCTGAGCTCCATCACTTGCAAAGTATGTGAAAGGCGCACTAGTCACTGCCATAGTAACCCTCAACTTAGGCTTGAGGTTGGCATGGTATTCCGATTCGTACCACCTTATGACCCAATCGTCCACAGGAAATGAATCACAAATCAGGCCGAGACCTTCTCAGGCTGTCATACTAGAAGTTCACGAGCTCGAGGTGCTAATTCGCTCTGGCGGCAGTGTGTGGACACTGATTGTTCAGGTGTGATTGGTCTGCAGAGGTGCCAGAGGATAGTAGTTAGCGAAAACTTGAGAAAAGTTTTGGCATTGAGTACATACTGATTCATCAAGGAGCTTCGAGTTTGAGTGGACCAGCGCCTACGAGAGGCATGTCCGATGGTAAATAATACCAATGAGGGTCCTGATGAAGATGAAGATATTAACTACTCTACGCTTTACCCACGCAGGGGTGTACCAATTGGTGGGTACGCGTCCCCACTCATGATCTGATACTTCCGGTCCTAGTTCTTTGCAGCGGGCCCCCGACGTTTTCTACTAAGTGCTGGGTCAAGAGGCCAAAGCATAGAAAGTCGCCAGGATTTGCACAACTCATCTCTACCTGAAGTTTGTGGGTCCTGATCTGGTTCTATTTTTTTTTTTTCGAAATTCGGTCTGGTTGTGACGAGTCAAGGTACGACCTCATGCACATGATGGAATCATAATCGATAATATTATATGCATTGTGTTTCAGTCAAAGCTATATGTCACAAGTACAAGTCCGGAGCGGTTGCATCGGTATCTGACTCGAAGATGACTTGAATTGATATGTTCCACGGCTACCATGCGTTTGCTATAAGCCGCACTCGGCCTTAGCAAGTGCATACCGTGCTCGTCACGTCGCAAACTCTCTTACCCTGGTCACCATGTCCACCCCCGCCGCCCAGAGCCTTCATACTGCAGCGACCTCCCAGAACGTTACGCTACCTCCTATTCCCCAACTCTTCGATCCGAACTTCATTGACGTCCTGCTTCCTGCTACTCAGTCTATTACGGTCCCGAAGGTGGAGATTCCGGAAGCTTCTAATGCAATGATAGATGCCCTGCGGTCCATTGCACATCAGAAGCTCACAACTAACGCCGCTCCTACCTCCAGCTCCACTCTCATATCTACCCTTGATGCGTTCTTGGGTCTCTCAACAGGCGTTTCTGGAGAGGTAGTCGATCGCTTTCTCGAGAACGCATGGGCAGAGGACCCAGTGCTCACCCTTCGTATCATTTGGTACACAAGGAGTATCCATGATGGCAAAGCAGAGAAGGAACTTTTCTACCGGTTTGTCCCTTCTCATCTGGTCGCTCCTAGGTACTGATATCGTTTTCCAGAGCTTTTGGATGGCTTTTCGAGAACCATCCCCGTACGGCCATTGTAAACCTCCGTTGCCTGGTCGACCCGATGTGCTCCCGACCCTCACGCAAAAGTGGCCGGAAGAGGCGCCAGTTCATGTCCCATGGGTACTGGAAGGACTTGCTCAATATACTCGCGTTAGCCACCGTCGACGAACTTTACCCCAAAGCACCCCTCGATCCACGCTCTAATTTCCTGCACAACTACTATGATGGCAAGTCTCGTCCAGCTTTCAAGAACAATCAAGAGCAAGAGGGTTGGTCACGCGCCCGGCGTGTCGAACGGTTTGTGAATGCACACGACCGTCTCACACGGAAGTTCCTTGATAAGCGCTACCTCGCTCTCTACGTCGCAGTTGCCCGACTCTTCGCAGTTCACTTGACGAAGGACTTTGCTACTCTGACAAAGATCGCCGCCTTGCCTTCTGACGCAGACAAGAAGGAGCGTATGCAGCTCATGCATGCTCTCTCGCTTGCCCCTAAATGGGCACCAACACCTGGAGGTTCTCACGACCGCGTCACGAACATCACTTCCGCCATCTGCCTGCTTGTCCATTATGCACAAATATTTTCTTCGATTGCACACAGAATTGAGTTCTCACCCAGTCTGGCCCTTCCAGCAGCCAAGATGCACCTTCTTCGTTGCTTCTTCCAGAGACACGTTCTCACTCCTGGACGACGCTACACTTGTGTTCCCGAACCTCTTATGTCCGCAAATCGTTGGTCCGACAGACGTGGAGGCGGGAAAGAAACAGATCAGCGGTGCGACGCTTTCCCCCCATCTCCTGGTCATGCAAGCCGTAGAATTAGCTCGTAACCAACACGGTTCCGCATTGTATGCATGCATGAGGGGTAAAGCTGACTTGATTGCCGCTGCGATGCGTGAGCCAAAGCGCAAACTAGCAGAGACCCAAAGTCGCGTTGTGGAGGCCCAGTGGGCGACGCTCCTGGCACGTGTTCGCGAGGCAGGCGAGTTGGACGACTGCATCGCCGTTTGCGACGTGTCAGGGTCGATGGGATCCATATGGAATACTCGACACGGCAAGTCACCATTCGCAGTAGATCCTATCTGGCCTGCGATTTCCCTTTCCCTCGTCTTGGCCCGGCTCGCGAAACCTCCCTTCGCAGACTCCTTCATCACCTTCTCAGCAAATCCCCAGATGGTAGTCCTGGATCCCGAATCCAAGGGGGTTTCACTCGGTGCGACAGTTGATGCTATGTCGCAAGCACACTGGGGAATGAACACCGACTTTAACGCCGTTTTCCTGAAGCTCATCCTCCCTCTCGAAATCGCGCACAAGGTCCCGAAAGATCAAATGATCAAGCGGGTTTTCGTGTTCAGTGACATGCAATTCGACGAGGCCCGTTCTACTAGCTCCGACCCAGCGGGTTGGAAGACGAATCATGATGCCGTCTAGCGTGCGTACCAGGAAGCAGGGTACGATGTTCCTGAGCTAGTTTATTGGAACCTGTCCGACCCACTCGATCTGGGTATCACTGTACCAGTTACAGGCGAGAGGGAGGGCGTTGCCTTACTGAGCGGGTATTCTCCCTCACTGCTCAAGGTGTTCATGGACGTAGAGGAGGAGGGTTGGGAAGTTCTCGACAAGTCGGGAGAGAAGGTGAGGCAGGCCTTCACACCCGAGGAAATCATGAGGAAGGCATTGAGCAGAAAGAGTTATGATGGACTGGTTGTAGCGGATTGAAAACGCGGACCTGGATCCGAGGCCGTTGTAATATTGTATCGATATCTAGCTTAGCTCCCTAATATACTGTATCAATAGTCACAAAAATTACCCTCGTCTCCCCCGCGTCTCTCTCATACCTGGCCACACTTTTCAAATCGAGATGTGCACACAAAGTGGGTAGCGAACGCCAAGGAACGAAAACAAAGCACGTCGGTTTTTTTTCCACATGAATTTCAGTGCTTTGGGGTGCTCTTCTACTCACTGGATTTCATAGCATAATGCCGGTCATTTCAATGGGTTTACGACTGATCATAAATCTGAATCATATCATCAGATTGGAGTGCAGAGTGGTATGCAGAAGATCAGGTGATGCCTCACGCGTCAGTCACGTGATTGTCTTTTCGTCTTTTCACACCGAGGCACGGCTA
This sequence comes from Gyrodon lividus, assembly GCA_014904945.1. NCBI lineage: Eukaryota > Fungi > Basidiomycota > Agaricomycetes > Boletales > Gyrodontaceae > Gyrodon > Gyrodon lividus. The sequence continues at coordinate 1,520,159 of MU127421.1, forward strand.
TCGCTAAAATTCAACGAGTACCCACATCCAGTGAATCATTCAGCGAGAGTACAGTATATCATTGTGCATCTACACTAAATTCAGTGGGTTTTCCACTGAATATTGGTCAACCATTGTATACTGCGCTGAAAAGAACTGTATTTACCATCTACAGTGATTTGTTCCGACGTATGATAATCTTCTTCTCAAATCCTGCAAGTTTGCGATCATCCGAATCAGTCGCCCACATGTTGGCATAGTTCCGACCGGGACAACTCGCATTTGGGTCCGCGAATAATAACAATACATTCATGGGTAGGCGTGTACATCAATCAATCAAAATACAAATCCTCCGACCACGACTCGTATGCTTGTGCTTCATCAAGTACTTTCTGGGCCTTGTCCTTCACAGCTGCCACGGTCCTCTTGTGGAGAGGAAGACGTAGCGGTGGGTTATCAAGATGGACCAGCTTCTCCATGACAGCGACCGCCTTGTCCGCATCCCCATCAACCTCCGAAGCGAGGTAGACACGGAGCTGCGAACTTGCAGACATTGGGCCTGTGTATGCAGGAAGTTGATCTGATATGTTCATGTTCTCTTTCATGATCTTGGTGCGGAACGTCCCTGGCTCGATTAAGGTGACCTGTCAAAGAAAGAGGGCAGTAAGGCGACTGGAAGTAGGGGGGAATGAATCGTTTTAAATACCTTGATGTTCCATGCTGGATCGAGCTCTGCAGCTAAACACTCGCTCAATCCTTCAAGAGCTGGAAAAGGAGTAAACAATGAGCCTATTTCTTCAGAGGGGCTCACAGAACCTCATACCGAACTTGCTATAAATCAAAAGTGTCGATGATCAGATACGTTCGTTTCGCCCCGGAAACAACAACATAAAAGTGACTAACGATGCGCTATAAAATCCAGTTGCTGGAGCACCAGCCATTCCTACATGAGAGGAGACCTGGAGCAACCTTCCGCCAGCGGGGGAATTGACATCTCGGAAGAACCGTACGGCTTCCTTGGTGACGTTCGCCGCACCCCAGAAATTGACATCGAAAAGCCTGCGTGCATCTTCTTCAGGCACAGATTCCACCTCTCCCATCATACTCTGACCCGCGTTGTTAAAGACAACGTCGATTCTTCCAAAGGCCTGGCGGGCCTTCTCGAATGCAAGGGGAACCTGTGAGCTCTGAGTGACGTCCAACTTTACGAGGACGAGTTGGGAGGCGGGGTATTTGGCGACGAGGTCGACGAGATCCTCAGGCTTTCGAAGGGTGGCGACAACTTTATCGCCCTGTTTGAGCAGGAGCTCCACCATGGAGCGTCCGAAACCCGACGAAGCACCGGTGACTAGAGCACGGTATCAGCATTAATGACCCCAATGACATCCGCCACAACACTGCTCGTGAATGAACATACCGAGCCAGACTTTAGGTGTAGAGGACATGAGATACAAGATAGCGTGTTGAGATTGGGTTTCAAGCGTTCACTGAGGAAGCTTTATAGTGCCTCCCCAGGTTGACAAAGGACCTCTAAGCAATATGTTTTCCGTCTCGGACATTAGTAAATGTAGGACATCACTAAGACTTCCATAACGCACGGTGCCGGGGCCGACATCACATAACGTCACAGTAGTAATCACTGTCAGCTTTAGTAAGACACCTGCCACGTTCCCAGGATGGGGCTCTGATGCTCATGAGGAAGTTGCCTGTGAGATAATCTCAGTCCACAACGGAACACGGTCTACCATACCCTTCGAAGTTTCAGTGCTTTACTCGTACAACATTAGAACATGCCCCCAGTGAGACACTACTTGCACCCGCATTCCACGAGGTTATGATACAACATGAATAGCTTGAATAGATATATAGTACCTCTTAGCTTAGCGTACAAACTAAAATTCGTGTATAAGCATGTCAAGCAAGCGATGGTACAAGCACACACCAATTCATCTCCTTGCCACCATCGCCGACGCGATCAACACGCCTGCAAGAGCTCCAAGGACGCCGACAACCATGAAACGCGTGTATTCATCAAATTTTGCAGCGATGGGCGAGCCCGCACTTGCAAGATTTATAGTTGCGCTTCTGAAGGAGTAAATTACAACACCGGTGATGAACCCGGCCACAGAGTAAGCGAGGAAGACGAGCGGAAGGGAAAGCATGATGCTTCGACGCTGTGCTAGTCGTCAGTTTGGGAAGTACGGTAGAAAAGTACAATTGTCTCACCGAGAGCGTTACGAACCCCTCCCCTGCTGGTTGACCAACCCCGCGAGCCAGCTCTGCTTTGTAGCGAAAGATAGAAACGAAAGAGGTGACCATGCTCAAGACCGAGCACGTAATAGCAACCAGCCCTCCAATTCGCGCGATACTGTCCAACCCAGGAAGAGACATAAGGGTGACCGAAGCACTTAGGATGATTGCAGACTAGAAGGGCGCGCAATAAGTCAGAATATCGATGCGTAGCTGGTGGATCTCACCACGAGGCATGCACAGGCTCCGATGACAAACAGTGGGGTAGTACTCTCCGGAGCATGGCTTCCCTCGACGTCGAAATGACCACCATACCTTGCCCTATCAACGAACAGGAAAGGGATACCAAGACATAGAATTCCAATTAAGATTTCGACGATTGTGCGCATGATGGGGGTGCTCCTGGTTTGTTGGGGATATGAAACATCGCGGGGTAACGGCTTATGAGGCCTAAAGTGCACTTGGCGCCAATGAGCTGGGATGGTGGTGAGACGCTCGATCCGATCCGTTCACTCAACGCTACTTACCAACACGTAACAGGATACGAGCTACCATCCGGGTGTACGCTGCAGTCATTGGATGGTTTGGCTCTGGATTTGTGGTCAGACACGGATAACGAGTGATGGGAGTCTGCCTCACCGTTGAGGAGTTTGATCAGTTCTTGGCACTCATCCTGACTAAATGGGGGAGGGATGGGTTGTGGATGTGCGAGGAGACGGTCGGTGTATGACCAGTGTAGTGCGTCCATAGCCTCTTGCCTCGCAGTCTCCATGATATCCCGGGAAATATGTGCTGGGTGCATCTCGACGAATGACCAGTACCTGTATTCGTCATCGAGCCCTGCGTTTTATGTGAGAAGTTGAGTCATGGGTGGTGGGGTCCTGACTTACTATCATCCTCCCCTGAAGGGACGTAGTCATCAGAAGGGATTTCGTTCAGGACGCGGCGAGATCTATGGTCGACCCAGAAGATCACAGGCTCGCTCATGGCCTTGTGTTTCCTCCACCCCTTCTTTGCGCCATACCCTCCGCGAATCCACATCTCGCAAGCTTCAGGGACGTCGCCGGCAGTGTCGATGGTGGTCGTAACCTCGTCAAGTCTTGCCAAGTTCCGGAGGTCAATGTCCGTTATTGACATACTATCCCGGTTTACATAGTACCGAAGTCCATGGGGTAGAGAGAACTCGATCCATCCGCGAGAAACGTGTGGCCTTGTAAGGGAGCCATAAGAGTAGTTTTGCGCCGAGCCGTTAACGTCGAAGCGCGCTGGCTGTGCCCATTGAGGGACTGGTTGATTGACGGGTGGGTTTGCGGAACGATATGATTGTGCGATCTGACTGGAAGCAGTCTGAGGAGGGTAGCTGGTGATGATGGGCGGTGTTGAAGGCCGGGAGATTAAGCGTCGGGTTTCGCTAAGGAAAAACAAACGTCAAATCAGTTCTTGGGCATTATGACTAGGACGACTTACTCGGTGACCCGAGGATAATAGGGCCCACCATCGCTACCGCTTTGGTTGAAGTAGCTCGATGAAGGTTGACGAAGAGGAAGGGGACTGGTGTACGTGCATCAGCATACGTGACAACATACAGATGATCCCAAATACTCGCCGAGTGGCCATGACCTCGTGCATTGCAGGTAGGGGCACCGTTTGAGGCTCAGCTGCTGGGACCATGGAGTCGTCACGGGGCGAGCGCGGGTCGAAGGATCTGATACATTCCTAAGAAATGGTCTCGAAAAAAAACAAGGTACCGACACTTACTCAGTAACGTGGATGGTCTCGGTCGGTGAAATGACGGCATCCCTTTGTGCTGGTACAACAGCCACCTTTGAGTCAGCGAACGGATCATCGTGCATGCTATACAAACTTGATGAGGAAGGTCAAATCAACAAAGTTCGAGAAAAAAAAACTTGCCCAAGACTCGTCTTGCTCCCAAGCCCCATATCACTCGAACTACTCCAAGTATAGGTAGTACCTGCTAGTTCTGTCTGACGCGACTGCAAAACCCCACTTGCCTTCCTACTGGCAGTTCTACTTTGAGGTTGAACGCCCATGACTTGAGATGAAGCCACGGACGAGCCCCTCGGGCGCATAGACGACTTGGACGGTTTGTCCGTTACTACGCGTTCTTGTGCAACGTCCGAGCTGCTCTCTGAGCTAGTAGTGCCGTCGGCGCGGTGATCCGCCCAAACGTTAGTGTCCGGGTTGCTGTCAAGTCCCGCAGGGGTTGTGGAGCGCGGCATGTCGCCGAAATAGTCCGTCGCCGTCGTAGGCCGCGCAGCGGGGGTAGTAGGAGCGGAAGGAGCAACGGAAGGAGGAGCTGAGACTCGTGGGGGTGGTGTTGAAGGCTTGGAAGCAGGTGCCGATGGGGGGTTGGAAGGGGGTGCCGCCTGCGTAACGGGGATTTCAATTTCTTCAGGTTCAGCGGTGAGGACGGGCGCAATTTCGGATCTCGACGACTCGGGCTCATTGACAACTGCTGCCACCGTTTGGGTTGGCGGCGCCTCAACGGTAGTAAGGGATTGTGGAGCTGCGGCTGCAGCAGGCTCTGGAGGTGGTGGCGTTCCTGAGACTGATCGGACTGGAGTCGGACCCTGCTCCGACGCAGTCTCTGCCGTGGTCACATTTGCGAGGGGTGAAGGTCCCTTGGGTACAGCAGGTGCTGGCTCAGCAGCTAATGCAGCAGCCTCGCGGGCTGGTGACTCTGGAATAGGACTAGGAGCACTGGAAGTTGTAGCTGGTACAGGTGCAGTGTCGATTTTATTCAAAGAAGTGGCAGAGCCTTCTCGGACAAGCTCGCCAGAAACAGACCCGGAGATTGATGCAGTATCAGAATCCTGAGGCGGGGGAGGTGTGGACGAGCCCGAACGGTTGGGCAAGCCCGGGATACTGAACGCCGTAGATGAGCGCCGCATTACCACCCCGACGCGCGAGCGGAACGTCGACTTCTTCTGTGGAGTGGGAGGAGACGACATGGTTTCAGGACGGAGTTAGACTCAAATTCGATATATAAAAACAAGAAGACGAAACAGAAAGATAGGCTAGAGTGACAAATGATGGTTGGCCGGAGGACGCAATGGAGTACAGCAAAGAAGTGCAGAGAAGAAGCCAACACGGCCTTATCTATATACGTGAAAGACATGCCTGGCGGTTTCGACGAGGTCGACCATGCGGGAGAAGAGAGGAGACACTTTCGTCACCGCAGCTGCGTTTTCTTGATAATGATATGATGGGCACCGAAGAGGGCTGATAATCGCGTGGTGAGAAAAGGCGAGGCAAACACGTGTATGTGCTACCTTACACTGTAGCGGGTGCGCACCTGATGGAACACGCGACTAGGGCTGCCGTGGCTACAAAGATGATAACAATAGCGCGACCGACATTGCGTTTGAGCCCAACAGCCTGAGGCTCCCATCGTTCACGGAGATTGTACGCGCACAGCCCCAGTGGGCTGGATTGATGCCACGCATTTGAAGCGAGAAGATATGAACATGGATAAAGTATTATGTATGAGGATTTGGCGCAGAACACGTTGCAAGCCGAAGTTCTGGAGGAGGATGCAGCTGATCAGTGTTTCACAACTCAACCCCTGACCAAGATCACTCGTCGGTCTACCAGGTTAAAGGAGTATCTTCCTAGAGGCGTATGCAGCCGATGCCAAAGTCTGTAGCTCCCGAACTCCACGTGTTCCCTATGCCAAATTCCGATAGGTGGGTGTCAACTGCGAGGTCAAAATTACACGTCAATAACGAGAACAGTTAACAGCTTACTAGAATACAGAACAATGTTGCGAAATTCTACTAAACATGTCATTGAATCGATGGACAGGTAGGTGGCGAGTGTGCGGTACTGGCTATTCACGAGTGATGGCCTGATCTTGGGCAGAGTCACTGGTAAAGCTCAAAGTAGGGTCACCGGTCACCCATCCTTGGTCGGAATTTTCTAGCACGTTGTACTGACTGATAAGGCTGGGCTGGTTCCACTTGGCGTTCCCAGTACGTCTATTGTGAAAGGATCGCCTCCCTCTCCGAGGCTCCGACTGTCCCAGCACGAGGGGTCACTCAAAACGTGCATTATCGCACGGCGCACTACTCATACACCACCACGAGTGGCTCCAACCCAGTCCAACATTCAGTAACGGCAAGTAGCAGCTACCGAAATGGACAGAGAATTGATGGACAAGACTACTACGACGAGGTTGAAGCAAGGGAAATGGAGGACGAGATGGCTGAGGAAGAGCGGCGGCGGCTCCCGCAGCCACGGAGATTCCCATTAATTGAGGTTAACGAGGAGAGACCGCGCATTCTCTCTGGAGGGGGATGTAACGGGTGCGACAAGGGGCCGTACCTATACCCGGGTGGAGTCACTCGTTTTATATTACAAGCCATGGGTTGTGATCATACATGCAGGTGCCATTTCACATCGGAGGGACAAAGTTTGGAGTTGCCGCTCTGCGACAACAAAAAACTACCAGCAGGACCACGAATCGCACGATCTCATTCACTTCCAACTCGCGCCAAAAGCATCTCAAACAATTCAGCTCGCACACCAGATTGACTCCCAGACCATCCTCGACAATCTCTTCGGCATCGACGACATTCGAACTGCATTCGTTGTCTTAAATGAACGCGAGACCATATTTCAGCGCTAGTCCTTACTCGCCACCGCGGCAGGCGATACTTCATCTGAGGAACTGTCGAGTTGCGTGCACTTTGCGGGTCCCTCATTGGCCAAAAATGACTGTAAGCGACTCAAGAAGAGCCAAGTACTGTACCATACCAAAACGGGTCGAACCCAGTGTCATGCAGTGACTAAGCTCCCAGCTTTCGGAGCAACCTTCTCTCGATTGAAAAGGAGTTTTCAGGCTTTCAGGACTTCTTCAACAGCGTGGATGTCGGTCGTCGCTTCAATGTCGCCAGGGATGCATTGTTGGCGATCAGCGGCGGAAACATTATTGTGGTCGTTTTCGTAGACAAAAGGGACGACTGTCCTCCTTCTGAACGGTCTGTCTACGGGTGGCTACGTTACCTTCGACCTAAAAAAAATTGATCAGTACGAATGCGCTGCGGGTCACGGTCCTGATCAAAACCAGTTATCCCCATTGCTGATATATAAAGCAGGCGCAGATGCAGACCCGATCGTTGCGTTGTCAGCACCTGGGCGAAAGGCAAGTTGCTTTGGAGAAGAAGTAAGATACCTGACATCTCCCTTCAAGTCAGGCAATGCGGAAGGTCAATATAGGACATCGTGTTAGATGGCGTTTTGACTTCGCTATATGTATGTATATTGCACACTTTGTAGAGGGCAACGCCAGCAAGATGGATTCAGGAAGGGCTCTAATACGGATGACTGCAATGGCGGGGCATCAAAGTCTAACGGGGATCCCAGAGATGAAGAGGGCTGTGATGACAGTGCGCTCGACGTGATGGCATCAAGTGGAAGTTTGCGCAGATGTTACCTCACGAGCAGTCGATCCAGCGCTTCCAGCACACGTGATTTCGTGAGTGCGCTCCGACTGAAGGCGCGGCACAATTGCGTGGGCATCGTTCTCGACTGGATTCATATTGGGTTTGTGTTGTCCATAGCAGACACGACGCGAAGTGATAGAAACACCCTCGCTCGGTCTAGTCGCAAGGGCTTCAATTACAAGTGCGTGGATCTATGGCGGTTTGTATCAGTGTTTGGCGACGGCAATCCATGATCGCAGAAGTCCGTGACTCTGCAATATGGCCATTTCTCCAGGGGCCCTAGGCCGCGTACGTTTCGTGGGAATGGCCTGCAATGGACGGACGTCGTAGGCCTAGCAAGTACACTGTTTTTGAGATAACCAGATGGATGGGAGGTAGCGGGAAGCAATTCATTTCGTGCTTGAGAGGGTGTGCAGATAGTACTCACATCTTAAAAGAACTCAGGACCTTGCGCCTGAGCTCATGGATTCCGGGCTTACCGGAGGGTTCTCTTGGGTTGGCAATGACAGGCAACTGACACTAGCGGAGACTTGAAGGCAAACGCGGTAGCTTACGTCGAGAAAGGGAGAGCCGGACGAAATATCAATATCAGGTGAGTAAATGGATTTAAACTGAGTAGCGAGCAATGGAAGTACCTCCTTTGACTGTTGAGCCAGATGTGAGCCAGAGACGTGAACGCGACGAGGGGTGACTAACCCCAGGATCTTCCAAGATGGGGGCCTCCCACAAGTATGATACCTTGTCCTTTGGGGACGAACTGACTGCCTGGATGGTGAGTAGGCAACATCTCTGAGGCCGTCGTCATGCCCGAATACATTCCCCAGCCGTGACCCGTGATGTCTAACACGAGGGCTGGGTTGTCGTTCCGGTTGCAAGTAGCCAGATGGGCCCGTCACTGGGGAGAGACGGGGCGGTGATTACATTATCCGCATTGGTTCTCCGGTGTGGCAAGAGTTCCACCCAGTGACTTGCTTGATCATTGTCGGGATTCCGCAAGCGAGGAGACGACGTTATCCCTTGTTTCGACATCCCAAACCTGGACGTTAACGCTCGCCAGTACGCTTGGTTCTCGGGAAGCGATTCTGTCGTTATTGGGCGCATATCAATCAACGCTTGATTGGCTTGAATGCCAGCTCGTCCTTGTCGGCGAGCCACACTCGCATTGTCCCGTCTTCGGATCTCCACACGGCTCTCTTCGAGTCAGCTGAAAACTACGACCACACTGACCGCACAAGGGCCTGGTGACCCTCAACATCGTGGACCATTTCTCCTGATCCCCACCCGATGACTGTATGGTCAACACTGCCGCTGGCAACCATCCTCTCATCGTGAGACACATCCATTGCCACCACTGCGTTTGTCTGTCCTTTCTGCGTCTCGTTGACTTGTAGCCCTGTCTCCAGGTCCCACTTTCGCATCATCATCCCAGCCCACAATCCGCTGGTGAGCTTCTTGTCATTAGGAGAGAGAGCGACGCATTGAACTATGCGTTCGTGTCCCTCGAACACCTCCACAGAGATTGGGCGACACTCCCATCGGGGATATCGCGTGAGACAATATCGGGGGACGAAAGAATGTCTTAGCGTTGGAGAGGCGTAGAGGGATTGGATTGCGGTCGAGGTCGGAACACTGGGGGAGTGAGTTGTGAGCACCAGTCTTCCTGTGAGCGTGCCCAATATATCCCTCCTGTGCATCCCCTGGTGTCTCACCGACAGGTCGTATCTCGTAGACGCCCGTACTCAAGAGCGCTTTGTTTCGCAGTATTCAAGCTCACTCCCTGGCATCCCGCCATGTGGCCATGTCCTTTGGCCTGAGATCACATGCGTCGTAGCGAGGTTTTAGCCAGTGATGCATCAAACCGATTTAGGTCCCTCTCATGTACAAGAAACACTCAGTGCTGTAAAGGAACCTGCAACCGAACAATAACCTTTCGCAGTTGTCTCCATCTGCGCCAATGCAGTGCTTCAGTGCGTGAGATCAGCATATCCGGTGATATCCGTGACTGGGAAGCTCCCGACAGAATGCAGCTGCGGCTCCATGGATAGTATGGTTAGATTACTATTTCGGACATCCCTGTTTGACTACGTTTTCACCCACAGACGCAGTGTGTCATAACCCTGTAACATGGCGCGGACCTACAGGAGCAATGGATGATGGAACAATCCTCGTTCACGCTATACTTCGATCGATCAGAACTTCGACGAACGGAACCACGACATTCCTGAGGACTAAAATACCGTTGACGGAACATCACGAGCACCGGTCTTAGAAGGTATTCGTCCTTCTAAGTATGAATTCCCTCTTTTGTTTGGGAGGGAGTTCAGGCCTGCATGCAGTGGTCAAACGATATCCATTAATCATGATGCATGATACTCGACAGGTGGACATCTTGTGCGGACGAGACCATGTGCAGTGTCCATCGCGGTGGGTAGTACATAGAGACGAGGGCACGAGGGCACCGAGGATCGGCCAAAACGCAAGTCTGTGGAGCTTGTGAGTAAACCTGGTTCACTGACGGCAAATACAGCTGTCGAGAGCGGAGGTATGTAACCATCTTTCTCGCAATCTCTATAACGGAGAGATTTGGCTGATTTCCGGCAGAAACAAGTTCACCCACCACATATTTTTTCATGTCCGGAGTCAGAAAACGGGCATTGATCCGTGTCTACTTACGACAATACTGTGGATGCCCTGGACCATACGATAGATGGATCAAGCCTGCATTTGTCGTCGCGGCTTGGTCGGCTCACCATCTCCGTATTTACCATGGTCGACGAAGGCTTTTCATTTGTTCTATCGCTACGGAGCGGGCACGGCTTGGGTGTGCGATCGATCTGAAAAGTGCTCGTATAGTTTACGGCTCATAAGCCTTTGCATGTGGTCCGCCTCATCCCGAGGAACTGAAGAATTTCCCAGTTCGTGTGTGATATCCGTGTGTATGAAGCGTATTATGCATCTCCGCGACGAATTGGTCGGATTGACTGCGGACGTCCGTCTGAGTAATACTCACCGATTTTTCGAGCTAGACGCTTCTGTCTGACTTGATGCCTTCACATCATCTATCATTCGCCTTTCCCTCTGACGAGCTTACAAGAAACCGTACGTGAGTGGTGCATGCTTCTCACATATATCCTTCTTCATAATAACTCGTACGCAGAATACAGCCAATGGCGGTCTGGAAGGGGCGATCGGGTCCCCAACATTCCAGAAGACAGGCAAATTTGGCGAGAGCCTCGACCGCCGACAGTGTTGTCGTCCGAGTCATCACAGCCTCCATGTACCGACGGCCATATCATGCGGCAACGTATCATCAATCCACTTTCCTTGTGTACGTTGACGCGCCGTCATCGATCATCGCTATGCTCCACCTTTCCCCCAGGTATACCCACTTGGTCGAGTCTCCAGCATCAGCTCGTTATCGGCGCTAAGCCGTGACTATCTCCTTAGACATAATGCCCGCTAGTACCGGATCGCCTCGGTCATCTTCTACCGCTACGTGATGCGACCTTTGAGGTTCCTGGACGAAACCGTTCTCCCTGGTGACGGGGGAATCATGCTCTGTTCTCGGGCGTTCTTCCACACCAGGATATGTGATCTGAATCTGTTTTGTGAGCTGAGGGGGACCGTCAGCCATGAAGGGGAACAGAAGATTACGTATGTGTGACGGGGTAGATTGGCCATTCCGTTTGGATATAGTACTATGTCAGTGCATATTATGTATACCCAACGCTGGAGCTGCTTCGAGGCCTTCTAATTCAAGACTCGCCCCCGGGCCCCTGGAGCCATCGAAATATTTTATCGTGTTTCACCATAGCCAATCGAGCCACTCATGCTCACCCTCGTCATGATCACTCCATGCCGAAGAGACACAGATCTCCTTCTGCCCATGTCATTTCAAAATATATCGAACGGAGTGGAATTCGAAAGACATCATTTACTCATGGCCGTATACTACTCTCTACCGTGACAAACTATGTGAACAGTATGATATCAAACCTTGGATATACTGAATAAATCAACATAAAAAAGGGTCGAAAAAGATACCCTATAGTATACTCGTTCCAACAAGCCGCCTATTCATTTGTCCGTAAGGTATTATACGAGTACGTCGGGGATCCGGGTATACGAACAGGCCTAACAGGCCCACCAGCATTCGCAGCCGTATTTACATCAGTGACAGAGTCCATGAAAGACTCGTTGCTAGCGAGATACGCAGGATCGTTATACACACTGGGATTATAACGGGAATACGACGGTCGCGACTGTTGGGATCCCAACGAAGCAGTCGATTGTCGCCTGGGAACGCGAGATTCACGGGTGCCACCTGTACTTCCGTCAGCACGCCCATCAGGCGGTTGTAGTGGCTTGGCTCTAGCGGCAGGCGTCATCCCTGCAGTAGCACTCAAGCTATTACGCCTGCGGCGTTCATCCATCGTCGGCGGGGGACCTGCATCCTGAGGATGAGGATTTGCGTTGTTGTACACAGCCGGTCGCGATATAGGAGGTGCAGGGTAGGTGACTCCAGAAGGTACCGGTGACGTCGCGTAAATAGGCATTGGACTCTTTGATCGACCAGGCTCTCTCTCTAGGGGTAGCCCATATGGGGGAGCGTGGCGCTGAGGCGCAGCACCACTTCCTGTATTCTGGGGTATCACCGGACCCTGAGAGGACCCATTGGCACTTGGCGATGAGATGAAACCTGGTGAGAGTTGCCGGTCAGGTGTGACAGTGTAAACTTGCCCTGCCAAGTTCATGCGAGGATTAACCGGGGAATTCGGAACTGTAGGGACGAGTGGCGCACCACGGCCGCCAGGCCCTGCAGGAGCAGGAACTGGAAGCGGACGGTTTGCGTGATCAGGGCTTAGCAGGCCAGTCGCAGAAAAATGTTAATGAGTTAGAGGGGACGATGCAATGAGATAATGCACCTACCGGTCAGCACAACAGTGCACCAGCGCATGTCAATGACAGCACTGCCAACAGCTATGGGACCATGCAGATTGAGGGGGAGAGAAAACAAGAAACCCCTATAAAACATGATCAGCACAGTGAGCAGGAAGTTGAAGACTTACCGTGTGGTCTCCCAGCTCGATCCCATCCTCCAACGCCCCATAAACACAACTTGAACAATGCCACGCACTCAAAGAGCTCTACAGATGGGTTAGAAGACCTGTGTGAGGCTTTTGATAAGCTCAAAGGACCTGCCATTTGACGCTCAACTTGTCAATGCACAGAGTCACCCTACATGCATGTGCTCAACCAAGGTCTTGGGACCATTGATGGTCATTTGAACGAACCTGTTTTGCCATGTGGGATGCAGCCTGTTGAGGCTCAAGGTGGTGGTGAGGCTGCAATGGCACTCAGTGTTATCACATCACAGTGTGACCTGGATGATGAAGACCTTGCTTACACAATGCACGCTGTAACTTGCGAAGTCAAATGCTCAAACCCAGGACAATGGGAGAGCTTCCGGAAACAGCCAGACTGGCCTCGATTGGACGAGGCAATCAACACTAAACTCAAGAGCCTAGCTGATACACACACCTGGAATGTCATACCTTGCCCACCAAAAGGAACCAACATTGTTGACAGCAAATGAGTCTTCAAAATCAAGAAGAATGCTGCGGGTGAAATTGATAAGTACAAAGCTCAACTCATCACATGTGGTTTCACCCAAGTACACGGCATAGACTACTATGAAACCTATGCTCCTGTTGCTCATCTCGCATCCCTTCAGCTCATCCTCACTCTCACAGCTCATCATGACTGGGAAATCGAAGTTTTCAATTTCCACAGTGCATTCCTCAATGGAAAACTTGACAACAATGAAATTATATTCATGGAACTCCCACCTGGATATGATAAGGCAGGTCATGACGTAGTTGCTCATCTTTGTGTAGCTCTTTATGGATCGAAGCAAGGTGTGCTCAAATGGTATAATTGTCTTTGCGGTGAACTTAAGAGTCTAGGTTTCCATCGTACCAAGGCCAACTGGGGAATTTTCGTAGCTTGGATTGGTCATGAGATTTTACTTCTTGCATCGCACATTGACAACTGCATGGTAACTGGCAGCTTGAAAGAGCTCATACACAATTTTAAAGCTGAAATAGGGACCCGTTTCAAGATCACTGATCTTGGACCCATCAGCTGGCTACTAGGTATGAAGGCAACCTGAGATTGGGACCAACGTACCTTGTCCATTTTGCAGGAATCATACATCAAAGCCATTTTGGCAAAGTATAACTTTACAAACACAAAACCACTCTCTATTCCGATGGATCCCAATGTTCTGCTCTCTACGGACCAATCTCCAAAGTCTACAGTCAACACCGCCTTAATGAAGCAAGTCCCATACCGCTCTGCACTTGGCTCTCTCATGTACCTTGCTGTGGGTACTCAACCCGACATTGCCTTTGC